>CM059191.1:93346918-93871990 GCA_030323885.1 Branchipolynoe longqiensis
TACAATTAGTGTTAGTGAGCAATGCAATACACACTCTCGGCAATCATAGTTCTCTGCCACACTTCAGTACAATTGGTGCTAGTGAGCAACACAATGGACACTCTCGGCAATCATAGTTCTCCACCACACTTCAGTACAATTGGTGCTAGTGAGAAATGCAATACACACTCTCGGCAATCATAGTTCTCCGGCACACTTCAGTACAATTGGTGTTAGTGAGCAATGCAATACACACTCTCGGCAATCATAGTTCTCTGCCACACTTCAGTACAATTGGTGCTAGTCAGCAACGCAATGCACACTCTCAGCAATCATAGTTCTCCATCACACTTCAGTACAATTGGTACTGTATGCTATCAGCAATCGTAGTTCACCACAACATTTCAGTAAAATTGGTCCTAGTGAGCACACTATCAGCAAGAATAGTTCTGCACAACACTGCAATACAATTGTTGCTAGTAAGCAATGCAAAGCATGCTATCAGCAATCGTAGTTCTCCACAACACTGGAGCATAACGGGTTCTAGCGAGCAATGCAACACATGCTATCAGCAAGCGTAAATGTTAATGGTGGGTAGACTTCCAATTGAAACTAGATTAAAATAAAGGTGTAAATGTGGTAGACTGGTGAAGTTGTAATTACAGACCTGCCGTGGCATTCCTGGCATAGTGTGCGGTGCAGAAATGTCATGTTTTCATGGCAAGCATGCCTGAGGAAAGGTCAACTAACAACAGCTTCTGGGTGACAAAGTTGCCAAATATGAGGCCATTGTCAAGGAATGAACGTTTCCCAAGTATGTTTTGCAGGGTAGGACAATAAGAAGTACCCGGTTTCCCAGGGCACATAGTTTATCGGTCAGGCAGGTGAAGTTCTCTGAAATATCGGCAGGTGGCAGCACACTAGTAGGGGACAGTCCCTGTGGTGGACCATACCATGGTTAGCGGCCATCCTCCCAAAAACCCCATGGCAGAATAAACCTTGGGAACCAGTGTGGATACTTTACAAAACTGTAACTAGGAATCATTATCCAATTTATCCAATATATAGTACAGCACGCCTCCCCACCAATGGTCCAGGTGTTAAACAGGATAAACACTTATGGTTACTCCTAGTAACGTCTCATGTTTTTTTATTTGTTGGCGTTTTACATCCTGGCAACATCTAAGGTCATATCAGGACGGGTACTGAGTTGTGACAGTGTGCACTCATGGCGACTTTATAGTGCTGCGCCACTGGGAGACCAGGCTGCCAGTAGCATGACCTGATTTCCCACTCAGTCACATTATTCTGACACTGAGTCAACCAGTCCTTACACTATCCTAACAATGCCGATCGCATGGTTAGGAAGTGACAAGTAGGTTCGAATCCCACGATCTACGAAAACGCTCAACTCATTTGGCCATCCCGTCTGGTCAGTAACGCCTGATGGAAGGAACCATATTGACATGAAAACAATGTATTCTAGTTGTTCTCGCGAGATATACCATATTCTATATACACAACTTATTTTTCCTGCACTTTAGTTGCTGAACATATATTCTTTACAAATGTTAAACTGTATATGCTGGTTAGCTATCTTGTAAACATTCAGTTTGGTGTGGAACCAAATCAAAAGTTATTTCTTGAGCTGACATCATGAATATATTGAAATTGATAATGAAATACAGAGTTGCATTCCAAACGTTGGTTTCGATATTAAAAATGCACACCATTACAATACTCCCGTGTATGCATTTCTATGGAGTTCCATTTGAACTAGCATCAGATTGATGCGAGTATTAGTAATCATTTAATACCCGCCCCTCATCCCCCTCCCACTCCCCCTCAAAAGTAAATGCTGAGAGCAGCATAACATGGCAGCATGGTCATGACAACAATCTATCAATCTCCGAATCAATGGGGGCATTCGACTGGGCCCTTTCTATCCGCAAGATGTACAGATGGAACGGATGGAGCCACATACACACATCTGAATCATCGGTATATGAACCCACTTCCGGTCCCAGTCGAATCGGAATTTGTTCGGAAATATTTTGATATTCGGATAGAGAGGCCCAGTCGAATGCCCCAAACGCTACGCTAGCAGGGTATCTGCCAGACTGCAGCATAACAGAATCCCAATAAAGAACACGTGGAATGCAGAAATAAATATCTTAGTTATAGATACGCTTGTGGTATTTTATCACTGGGTTAGAAATAATGACAAGCATGGGGGTCATCCTCTTAAACTTTACAGCCAAGAGACGCCTAGTGAATCACCATACACTATCACTAAAAATTTATGTGAATATGACCTATGCTGCCGACACGGCGTAAAGAAACCACCAATCAATCAATCAACTAAAAATTAAACTGATCAAGAATTGCAGTCGCAACCAAGTCCCCGAATAAGCAAGTAAAAATAGTCTACAGCCTAGATCGAGCTGCGCAAACGGATATGTCATAGAATTACCAGCGCACATGCAGTATTTGTGGTTATTTGTTATTTTAGCGAAAATGTGGTGGTGAATTGTTTAGTATAACTGATCCCAAAGCAGACCTGGAAGGGTCACGACTGGCATAGATTTGCGTCAACATCCCCATCAATGCCAAACCCCGGCGGTAAGGGCCGGCGCGCCACAATCTTGGACTGACCAGCCCGACATTGGGGGCAGGGTTACTTTACACCGAGCTTACCACGTCAAGCCAGCACGGCGGCGAATAAGGCGTGCCATGTGTTGCTGGGGATGGGCAATTCTCTGCAGTACTATTTATTTTACACATAATCTAGGGAATGGATGGTTGAATAAGAATGAGATACAAATGCATGCCCAATAGTGGTAAATAAATATAATATAAATTATGTGATAACCTTTTTATTTATATACACATAATTAATAATGATCAGGGTCCGTACACATACATGTGAAGATATGGAATTCAACGCTATTTCAAGGCTTTGCAAAGTTGTTTTTGATAGGAATTCAAGATTATTTTGGATTTCAGAGGGAAAGAATAATGATGAATGACAATTTCAGACTAATTTAGATCAATGGGGACAGTTTAATGGAATTCAAGGCTTTTCATGAGTAATTACCCAAGATAGGTTTAAATTCAAGGATTTTCAAGGCATTGAAATGGGGCAAATGAAGTTCATTGATTGATTGATTGGTGGTTGCTTTACGCCGTGTCGGCAGCATAGGCCATATTCACAGCGAGAAATGTTTGTTTTTGTTCAAACCATCGCTTTTACATGTAAAAGCATACAATCAATTTTGTGTCAATGGACACTCATGAATTTTGCAAACTCACAATCATATAGCTAAATAAAAGTCTAAATGATAGTATTATTCGCTGATGAAATTTGTTTAAAAACCTATATGAGTTGGTACAAACCAGCTGCCCTCAAAAAGGCTAAAATGTTTTCTTGTTTTACTTTAGTAAAAAGGTCTTGCATGTTGTTTGCAGTGTAAAATTGTTGGCGCAGGGCCATGAAATCCACACAGTTTAATAAAATGTGTTTTAATGTCAGAGACATTCCAGACTTTCCAGGCCCCTTCTAGACCCTGTATAATGGTAAACTGGAAGTGCAGAGGGGCCCTCAAAATGATTGGGATGCTGTACTGCATGGATTGTCCAATGACAAGGGGTTTTCCTGTAACAAATGTTTTCTTCCAATTATTAATATTATTAACAATAACAAAAACAGCAACAATACTCGATTAGCACGCAAAGAAAGCCATAGAAACATACATTGGAAATAGATATAAAACATGTAATAAAATATATGCAATATATCATATATATAATACATAAATCATATATTTTAAATATACCTTCTTTTTTTTAACAAGGAAATGTGACAATTAAAAATTACTAAAAACCTGGAAAATCTACTTTAACGAATGTGTATATATATATATTTAAAAGCCTTGCACAGTCTCGTATTTGCTTTTGAAATGAACAGCAGAAATTGCTTATAAGTATATTTTCAGATTTAATAAATGAATGAATAAATAAATGAGTAACTGTACTTTTAGCACCCACAGTGTTAGTAAAATGTTGATTGAACGATTATTATAAATACGTGCGAAGCTTGCCCACTCCCGAAAGCTTTTATACAGATGAGGTACCCTGAGTTGGTCCTCAGGTGCTGCTGATAGCGTGACATTTTGAAGCCACCACCAGAAATTGGTATGTAACCAAAAATCCTACCATTAAGTTCCGTGCTAAACTTTCAGTTAGTTTCACGTCACGGGAACTCTGCACAGTAAGAGAGGACGATGTTACCAGAGCTATCTAACGAAGAAAAGCACAACATATATCAATTATATGATACCGAAGAATATAAAGATAATTCCCCCGAGAGTGGAGACCCACCATACATGTCAGAGGGTTAGAAGGTTGGTTGGTTGTTCGAGTTTTACGTCCTGGCAACACTCCATGTCAGAGGGTATTAATCGACAATGTTCTCTAGGACCTGTCTTACCAATATTACTTGTGTTCACGAAAAGATTGTAATATCCCACCAAACAACGACCTCACTTAAATCAATAAATTCATAAATAATTAAGCATAACAGCATATTTGATTAATATTACATAAATTTACTTGAGTATGTCTATCATCCTATGTGCCTCATGAATAGCCTTAAAGATCTGGTCACGTTGTATCATGTATTCCTTCCATGAATATGCTATCTATTTTAATGAAAGAGCGCATTTACAATGGGCTATTTCAGATAAACCCAGGTAAGGATTGCTCTGCTCAGCACCATTAACCTCTTGAGTACCCCATGGATATTAATAGTAGTTCTGTGACGTCACACAGGAGGAGGGTGTAAATTTAATAGGTTATACTCAAAAACATTCAAATTTACTCTAAAGCCGTGTTCACACACAGGCGTTAAGTCGCCTCAACTAGTTCGCCTTGTCTAGTTCGGCTCACATTCGCCGTGTGGACACGACGCTAAGGCGGATTAGGGCTGATTCGCCTCAACTAGTTCGCCTCATATAAACCACGCCACGAGGTAGCTTATATGAACCGAACTAGCTTAAGTCGGCCCAACTTCCTAATGTGAACAGTATCGGTTTACTTGAAGCGGCTTAAGCACATCACACGCATGCGCAGTCGAGACCTGAGTTTGTTGATTTTCCGATCGATCAAAAGCGCATATTATATAATTTGGTCTATGAAACCGCTAGCTGTGCACAGATATTTTTTTCATCATTTATTTTTAGGTTTTCACTGCCCAGCAGAAGTTTTGACCGTTCCAAAACAATACGACTCAGTCTATACACATCTAGGTCGAACCAACACTCTCTCGTGGCGACGTCGACTAACCGAAACTGGCGCTGGTTAGTATGGACTTGCTCATGCGCAGATATCGATTTCTGCCATAAACCGCTCCGTGTGTGGACACGACACTAGTTCGCCTCATCTAGTTCGCCTTATCTAGTTCGGCCTAAAGTTGTGTGTGTGAACACGGCTTATGTGGTAGTAGAGTTTGCACTATTTTCAACGTCCACAATATGCCCTAGCCTACCTCAATGAGGACAGTCATTATGGCTGAATGACACTAGTAATAACCACAGCTTCATCACAGATTGGGCTCTAAATCGTTGGTTGGTTGTTCGATTCTTACGTCCTGGCAACATCTAATGTCATATCAGGACGGGTACCGACTTGTGACATTGTGCACACATGGCGACTTTATAGTGCTGCCCCAGTAGAAAATCAGGCCGCGGGAACCATGACCCGATATCCCACTCAGTCACATTATTCTGACACTGAGCTAACTAATCCTTGCCCTATCATATTAATCCGAGTACCAGGCTAGGAAGCGAATCAATTTTCTACGTCATTGGTTTGACTCGACCGTAAACCGAATTCCCGTTCTCCCACACGCGAGGCCCGCACTCTACCGATTCGGCCACCGCACCCGGGTTGAGCTCTAAATAACTCCTAGAGAATTAGTTGTTTGAGATATACAAATCACGACTCATCATATTCGATTCCTATAATTGTGAAGAATAGCCACATTAAAGAAAGTATCACTATTGCCATAAATAAATGAATAAGTCAATCAATAAATAAATGAATAAATAAATACATAAGTCAACAATCTAAGTGGAAATACCACGAGCTCCCTAACGGCCATGTCACACTACGACGTACGGCATCAGCGCGTGCTCAACGTTAGCAAATCTGCCAGTACGTCGGCATTCGTCAAACCTTTCAGCGGTGGGTGGTAAAAATGGGTACACAACGTATGTAATGTCTGCAGAACGTATCTCTGACGTATTGCTAGAGTATGAGAGTGTTCATGTGCCTCGCAAAACGTTTGCAAAACATTTGCAAAACGTTTGCAAAATGCTTACCTACGCCCACATATGCTCACGGAACGCTGACCAAAGTTACATATGTTACTCCATCGTTAGAAGTATGGCGTATACGTTAAATACGCTGGAGATACGACATGCGTACATTTGAAGTACGTTATGAGTACATAATGCATCCGTTGGCAGTAGGCGGACTGTACGCAGACTGCGCGTTCCCACCAGCTGAATGTACAGCTAACGTGCAGCAACGTATACCAACGTATCCCTAACGTACTCCCAAAGTACGCCAACGTATCCCAAACGTACATGCAGTGTACAAGAACACACGTTGAAATTTTTTAACATGCACAAATTTTTTTCGGAGCCTCGACGCGCGTCGACATATACCGACGTATCCAGAACGTATACGATGTATGCCCAATGTACACATAACGTATGACGATGTACGCCGACGTGTTGGTCTAAAATCACATACATCGACATATGCTAAGGTTATACGTCATAGTGTGACAGGACTTAAGGTTGGCGTTAAGACAAAGAGTGTGTCATCCCTGCAGCTATTATTCGGCGAAGTGTGATGTGTGAGGCGAGGAACGGGTCGGGTAGCGCAATTCATGGTAACTCACAAACCAAACGGGATGCCCGATTGAGTTGAGTGTCCGTCTCCCCGTTTGGTAGATCGTGGGATTCGAACCCACGGGTTCGAACCCTGGTCAGGTCAAACGATTTACAAATTGATACTTGTCGCTTCCTAGCCAGGCGCTCTGCATTATTACGATAGGGCAAGGACTGGTTGGCTCAGCATCAGGATAATGTGACTGAGTGGGATATTAGGGCAGCCTGGTCTCCCAATGAGGCAGCACTATAAAGTCACCATGAGTGCGCACTGTCACAAGTCAGTAGCCATCCTGATATGACCATAGATGTTGCCAGGACGTAAAACTCCAACAACCAACACTGTAAGTGTAACTCACTGTAAACCCATATAGAAGCAATCAGGAAAAAGTATCGCACTGTGCGACTAAGTGTGTTTCACGGCCACGGCACTGCCATAGTTATTAATGAAGTCACTGATAATGTTATATCACGTGACCAGTGAGAACGCCCGCGTCGCCAACATCCGATGGGGGGTTGTAGCCAAAATCCGGACCCTTGGGGGGTGTTCATCTCTAAAGGGAATTTGGACGGACGTTCATTTCTGCCAAGACTAGACGGGATGGGCAAATCAGGAAGAGCGCTGACTGGCTTCCTGTGCCTTCCTGTGCAGGAGGATGGTGGTTCAAAACCCGGCTGAGTCAAACCCATGATACAAAATTGATACTTGTCGCTACCTAGTCTATCGCTTGACATTACTGGGTATAGGGTTTGTTCAGTGTCAGAATAATCTGACTCAGTGGGATATTTGGGTGTGGTGCCCAATGGCCCAGGCTCTCAGTGGTGCAGCACTATAAAGTTGCTACGAGTGCAAACTTCTACAATAAAAGCCTGTGTTAAACTTTCGGGAAGGCACAAGAACTGTGATTGATGTCATTGTAATATGATGATAATTAGTTTAATTTTCAGAACCACTATTATTAGTCAAATATATCCGATTTTATTACTTATTTCTCCGGACATCGCACCTTTTGTTTCATCCACCCAATGCAGAGTTAGCAGGAAGTCTTGGTTCCGGATGTCGCTACAAGTTTCACATGCATAGAATCTATATGGGTCATTCTCAGAAGTTGTGTACCAATACTGTGACATCAGTACCACAGAATCAAAATGCTGTCAAAGTCCTATATACAAGCTTCCTCAATGTGTATGTCCGTTTGCATCTGAATAATTGAAAATTAACATATTCTGACCTTTTTATGTCGGTCAAATGATGCTCACATCAAATAAATAGCAGTATAGCATGGAAACCAATCTGATTCTAAAATAAAATAGTTTCCACACAAAGCTTGACATTTTAAGGACATTTCACATGCCACTTTCTTTATAAACAGTAGTAATAATAATTTGAAACCTCATTGCTATGGTTTTGTCTTATTTGTGATGATTAAAGAGAAAAGCAGAAAAATATTAGCAAGGTAACAGTCCAAGTGGAATCAACATTTTACACCAATGTTTGGCCACCAATGTTTGGCTCAAATTTCAATGTTTGGGGGAAATTTCAGGATTTATCTTTTACTATACCATAACTGGGTCCATCATAGAGTGTCAAATTGTGAAAATAGTTCCTGTACTTTATCTGTACTCAGTGTTTGATACAGAGTTTCATAGTACTTGCAAGTGGAAACGAAATGTTATGATGTTAATGACTCCAGAAAAGGTTAACTATTTCATCATTTTTATAAAAGAATTTTTAGAAATAAATGTCTTCAACTTAATGAAGACATGGTATATGACCATTTGATGTGAAATTTGCTGTTTTTCAGAGGTTTTCATTAAGTCTGTGACACTTTATTTTCAATGCTGTTGACAATGTCACAAATTAGTGATGTAATTTCTATTTATTTAGCTACATCCATCCCAATAAGATACATAATACACATAATACACAATATTAACATTTACTTTTGATCTAAAATATCTCCCACATTATTGGGCTAAATGATGAAATCTAAATATTGACACTCCAATATTGGGTTTCTTTGAAATATGCATTTCAAGTAGACTACCTCAACTGGTACACAGTTTCTGAGAACGACCGATAGGCCAGAAACGCCCCTCTTTGCACTTTTCTCTCTCCTAAACATGGCAATCTGTCACTAAAACTATCATAGTGACAAGTCGCCTTTATGTTGGTTCTTTAGGTTTAAACCATAGCAACATCTAAGGTCTGGAAGACCGGTGACTCGGCGCTGACAAAATGTGTTCAGATGAATGAAATATTTACCCCCCTCCCGTCCTGATATGACCTTAGATGTTGCTAGGACGTAAAACAACATCAAACCCCCCTCCCCAACCATAAAAAAACCCGGAGAGGTACTGATTTGTGATAGTGCATACTCATGGTGACTTTATAGTGTCCCAATGGAAGACAAGGCTGTCAGCACCATTATCTGTTATATAAACCCCCTCAGTCATATTATCCTGCTACTGAGCTAACTAGTCCTTGCCCATTCCTATTATTGTCGAGCACCCAGTTAGGTGATAACAAGTATCAATTTTGTAAGTCATTGGTTTGACTCGGCCATGATTTGAACCCTCTGACCTACATTAGGGCGGGCGTAATTATGCGAGTCCTACACTAAGCCGACGCTATGGTTTCGCTAGGGTAATGCTGCGTGTGCTGGAGGCTTGTTAGCCTTATGTTGGGCCATTTTTTTTAAACGTTCTAACTCGTCGAGACACATTACAACTATGTTGTACCGACATTTTGCTTATGTCCAAATATTGCACTGACCTCCAATTTGGCCCTGAAAAGCCGAGAATATTTACGTATCTCGACGTTTAAAAAAAAGGTGATTTTTACGTTGCCCACTCGCTGGCCTGTTACATCGTAGTGTGACAGGGGTAAAAACTAGACGCAGGGAAAATATCAAGAATTAAACAAATGTAACACAACTTGGGGAAATTGAGCTACAGAATTCCTCAAAATAATATCCGGCACACAGTGTGGCTCTTTTCTGTGTTGCCTTCCTTCTGTGAGCGCTACCCCTTTCTGACTGCTGGTCTCTTTTCTGTATTTCTCTGTTGTTGTCAAGTAATTGAATGCCGCATGTTCGGGTAGTCGAAGGGATGGAGGGAGGGAGAGACGGAGGGAGGGAGGGACACTAGCATGACAATGTATCTTTGACATGAGGAAGTTTTGTATAATAATAATAATAATAATAATAATAATAATAATAATAATAATAATAATAATAATAATAATAATAATAATAATAATAATAATAATGCTGAACTGACAGGTTATTTTTTGTATGTAAGGACGGGTGAGTAGGTGTTGCAACGAAACATTTTGACAGTAAATGACAGATAACCAAAAAAAGGTTAGTTGAGCAAGTCTTCAATTTATGTGTGTGAATGTGTGTGTGTATGTGTATGTGTATGTGTATGTGTATGTGTATGTGTATGTGTATGTGTATGTGTGTGTGTGTGTGTATGTGCGCGCGCGCGCACGCGTGTGTGTGCGTGTGCGATCAGTTTTAGGGCGAGGTGTAATTTTTCAGTACTAAACGACGGTGATGCTTGTGCTTGTAGAACATTAGTGGTATTCACGTCAGTATTTAACACTGTCAGCTATATGATAGTAAATGCTCGTTTTAACTCTGATCGCGTTCATGGTAGATATTTGTTTACTAACATTCCCCAACACGGTTAATTTAAATAACTGGTCCTGGCATGTAAGGATGGGTACATCTCTTTTAAAGATCTGGTCACATAATGTTATCATGTATTCCTTACATCACTATTCAATGTTGCTTAATGAAAAATACACACTTAGAATGGGCTATTTTAGCTCCAACCCAGCAGCTCGTGATTGGTTTATCTAGCACCATTAAACTATTTGAGTACCCCATGGTTTTTATTGATAGTATTGTGTCATCACACAGGGAAGGGAAGAGTGGACTTATATAGGTTATAAACCAGGGGTCCACAACTTGTTCATCAAAGGCTGTGGTATGCGCTGTCCTGTCTGTGAGAAAGTGCATAAAAAAGATCCCTTGCTGCTTATCGGAACGAGTAGCCTATGTGGCAGCAGCTGGTTTCCTCCAAAGAAATATGTCAGAATGATCATATGTTTGAGGTCCAAATAGCCGATGATGAAAATCAATGTGCTCTAGAGGCGTTGTTAAATAAAACAAACTTCTTTTTTTTAAATATAGGTTATACGGTATACTCAAAGGGGCTTCAAACTTCCTTGAAGTGATATGATTTGTTTGTTTGTTGTTATTTTACGTCCTAGCAACATCTAAGGTCATATCAGGACGGGTACCGACTTGTGACAGTGCGCACTCATGGCGACTTTATAGTGCTGTCCCACTGGGAAACCAGGCCGCCGGCACCATGACCTGGTATCCCACTCAGTCACATTATCCTGACACTGAGCACACCAGTCCTTGCCCTATCCTAATAATGCCGAGTGCCTGGCTAGGAAGCGACAAGTATCAATTTTAAAGTCATTGGTTTGACTCGACCGGGACTCGAACCCACGACCCCACGATCTACCAGCACGGGAGACGGACCCTCTAACTCATTCGGCCATCCCGTCTGGTCCAAGTGATATGAAGATTTGCACTACTTTCCAAGTCTGTGATATTCCCTAGCCTATATCATTAAGGACAGTCATTAGGGCCGAATGTCAGTGATAGCAAAAGTTTGACAAGAGAGACCCTCAGATGATGGTTTTCAACTAATTAACTTCTACAGCATAGGTTGTTTCAAGTTATGACCAGTCATATTTAATCATAATAATCGTGAATAAGTGAAATTGCTTCGGGCATGTTAGTCCTTTAAAGACTAAACGGAAGGGGAAATCCTTACTCTATTACTAGTATTAGTGATATAGACGGGATGGCCGAATAAGGTGAGCATCCGCCTCCCGATTTGGTAGGTTGTGGGGATTCGAACCCCTGGTCGAGTTAAATCCCTTAGTTTGAACCCTGGCCGAGTCAAGCCAATGACTTAAAGATTGATACTTGTCGCTACCTAGCCGAGCATTCGGCATTACTAGGATAGGGCAAGGATCAGAGGAATAAGGAGGACCAATTGCCCACGGTTGAAATTGTCCATGCTTAATCAACTAATGTACAACAACAAAACACCCAAAAACAACATGATACTGAGCAAACTATAGAAGCGATATGAAATGCCAGCTAAAGTGGCGCCACATTTTACCCTAGTGGCTGATTGTTACATTGGTTTAGAAGTTGTGCCTCTCAATCTCACACACTTTCTCTTAATATGTAATATTTTTGTTGGGACTACTAGAGTTGACAAATTAACCGGATATACATGAAATTAAAAGAATGCATTACTGAATGCGTCTTTATGATCAATATTGCTAAGGAATGGTAGCAATAGCGATACAATGAAACACGAGATGTAGAGGTGACAAAGGCGACAGGCGAAGGCTGGCTGTTTAGCTACTTCGCCACTACTGTGAAATTTGCCAGAATTGGGAGAGTTGGTATTCTGTGGTGGTGGCACTCTGCTCATCCGGTTAGCAGAGAACCCCAATCTAATAGACGGTGAGGTGAAATGCGCGCGGTCGCCCTTACTCGACCCGGGCTAGAAATTCCTTACTCGACCCGAGTTGCTAGAAATTGAAATAGAACACCGCGAGTGGAGTTGACAAAAACGTGTGCCGTGTGCAAAAAGTCTCGACCCCAGTAACCCACCTCTTGGCTGGGGTTGGCTAGGAGCGATGACGTCACATTTGTGCTGGTACCGTCCTGTAGCAGTACAAGTCCTATGTGTGTGGGGTTATTTTTTTTGTTTTTTTTTAAATAAACCAGATTAATGAAATTGAAATATAACTAAACTATGTAATCAAAAACTACTTTAAATACTATTTTGCTGTAGTTATATCGGTTATGTAAAAAAAAAAAAAGAAGAAGTTTTGGATTAAGCCATCATTTTTCCCATCCCGAGCATGGAGAAGCGTATTCGATTATTCAACCCAAGTCTGTAGGATGCACATACGCCAAAATGTCGCTCCGGTCACCCGAGTTGATTAATCGAATACGCCCAATCTGGTGGAAATGCAGTTCGATTTGTACGCATGCGCAGAATCCCCCATGTAGAATCTAAACCCAAGTAGAAATTAAACTGCGACACCGGCCTGTGTCTCCTCACCTGCCTACTAGTGTTTGCAATGCGGACAACCGCCCACACCACTATCAATACCAGCAGGAAATCCACAGGGGATGGCGCGACTCTATGATGAACTGGATACGGTGTCCAAACTGATTTAGCAGCAGGCATACAGCCCAGTCATATCTCATCTTGTAGTTGGCTGTCAAGATTTCTGCTACACACATACACGGGTAGGCATGGATAGAGTGATTGTATCAGGGAGCCTAGATAGTCTAATGGTTTAGAAGTGTGGGTTTGAGTCCCGCCCTTGGCTAGGCATGCTTCCCTTTGTTTGCAAAAACAGCCGGCCCCCCCCCTTTTGTTTGTTTGCTATCGACGAATCGCATATCACATTTAATAGAAATAAGGATTTACAGATGAAAATAGATGAACACATCTAGTATTTAGGGTGGGTTTGTTTTTCTAAATAATTATTTTCAAATCGGCTTAGTATGATAGTTGATACTATACAAACCAGGGGGCCATATGCACCAATCGGAGTTAGGGCCTTAACTACAGTTTGGGAAGCTCCACACGGCTAATGGTGGAAAATCTGTATGCACCAACCGGTGCCAGCGCTAGCCGCGGACAGTAACCTAGGCTAAGGTACCCCAGTTTCAAATCAGGTTTAACTGCTAGCCACGCCGGTTAGTGTGTGTGTGTGGGTCTCAATCTATTCAATGCTGTCATATTTAACAGAATTACATAAGCCATAAGTGAAATTTGATCAATTTAACCCTAAATGCGAAGCGATATTAACGCTGCTGCCGTAGCAGCGGCGATATTAATATTTTCGAATCGACGAATTTAAAGTAAACAAATCGCCGCCGCCGCAGCGACGTCGATATCCATACTGTCCAACGTTAAATAAAAATGGCCACCGCCGCCGAATCGGCGGCAATATATTAGGCCCAAATCTATTCAATGCTGTCATATTTAAAAGAATTACGTAAGCCATAAGTGAAATTTGATCAATTTAACCCTAAAATCGAACCGTTATTACCGCTCCCGCCGTATTGGCGGCGTTATTCATACTGTCGAATCAAGGGAATTCCCAAATCTATAATTAAACTCACGGTCAGCTACCCGCCCCGGAAGACATTGGTGCATACAACTTTACCGTTTTCGCGGAACCCCCACTACCCAGAGCTAGCTGACCGGAGCTAGGGCCTAGCTCCGGTTAAGCCTAGCACAACTTGGTGCATATGGCCCCAGGTCTTTTTTGTATTAGTAGTTATTATGGTGGTGGTGTGTGTGCCATACAGACCAGGTTTTTTTTAGTAGTAGTTAGTATGGTGGTGGTGCATGTGTGTGTGTGTGGGGGGGGGGGGTATACAAACCGGGGTTGTTTTTTATTAGTAGTTATTATGGTGGCGATGGTGGTGGGTGTATGTGTGTGCTTGTGTCGGGCGGGTTAAAGTTGCATAGTCCGATGGCTTTCAAATTGTTCCCTCCTTTTTTTAGATAAATATATTAGGTTGACCATTATAACCTTCTATTCAATATTCCGGAGTAACTAACTTTGATGAAAAGTGGCTAGATTTGGAGTAATTTGAACTGAAAGAACACAATATAATTTCGGCAAGCTTGCTAAAAAGTACTGTAGCTATGCCCCAGATTGCCATCTAATGATGGTCACGTGATGTGAGCTGACCTAATAATGTGTAGGTAGTCTGGTCCCCTATCATTTTCTACTGCCCAAGTCAGGTTCATCCACCTAGTAAGTGTCATCTGCCCACCCCACCCCCTGTTCCTTCACACACACTGTGCCCACTGATTGTGTGTGTGTGTGTTGGTGGTGGGGGGGGGGGCGGTTGACTATATATGGTGTGAATCCAATTAGCATACTCCCAGAACTATCCACTGTGGGTGATGGGGATTGAGGGGTTGGGGGAGGGGTGATTGCGAGGCATTGGTGTGTGGAGGGGTGTGTGGAAGGGAGGCTAGAAGCTTGTATCAGTGCCAGAGTGTGTGTGTGTATATGTCCTGGAACCTGACTAAAGCCATATATGGTACTGGGAATGAGGGAAATACTATTCAGGTCATGAGCTTGACCTAATTGGTTAACAGCCTCCCTGTCTAGTAGATGTCCACAGGGATGAATGAGGTAGTAAATTCACAGATTATTCTGTATATGCTGTCCCAAATCATTAGTTAATGTACCAATAACTAAGTTAGATCTATAGAATTAAATGTAGGTAAGTGCTTTGGTTTTGGAAAATATATATTTCATCGGACCATGCAACTTTAATACAAATGGATCTCCAAGGTCTGAGTGTGGCAATAGGCAGCAGCACAAGATCGTGTAGGTGTTGAGTTACGAGAGGGGGGCGGTGTTGGGCAATAGGTGGCGGGTTACGGGGGCAGGCTGAGGGGCATACAGCTTGCATACTGCTCATGCCGGTGAGACGCCGACTGCTCAGAACCACTTATAGGAGTGGCTGCGTTAAAGTTGCATAGTCCGATGGTTTTTGTTTCTGTCATTTAAATACATTGAATTGTTTGTTATGATCTACGTTACTTTAGCTTGAAGTAACTTTGATCTTAAATGGCTAGGTTTTGAGCTATTTGAAGTGCAAACATGTCAAATTAGTTTTGGCAAGCATGCCCAAACTCTCACGCCATAGACTTTAGCAGTAACACTAACAGGTTCTATTAAATTGCAGCGTTATTTCCTTCTATGTGGGAACAGATGCTTAGTCAGGGAAGAGAGTACCTTGTGACAAAAAAGTCTGAAAAGTGTCATCTATATTTACAAGCGAAGCGAGTCCCATCCAGCTGGGGGTATGGGGGGGGGGCACTGTGAGCCCCCCCCCCCCCCCCCCCCATCCCGAGACAATTTTGAATTTGTTGCCATTTTAAGGCCATTTTAAGACAACCTAGGACTACTTTGCTGTAGCTGAAGTAATTTTTCTTTGAGAAAATATCCTCTTACTGCCTTACAACCCATCATCATGGATTGTAGCAGGATATTTTTCCAAAGATAAAACCCTGTATCAGCATCCAGGATACTTCACTTGTTTTTATAGTAAAGCTCCGTCTGAATCTGGCAGTAAATTACTTGATATATTTTATGTCAGAAGGACCCCCCCCCCCCCCCCCCAGTTTGTTTACATCTGATTTACACGAATTTCCGAAATGACACTTGTGGCCAAGAACAAATCGGAAATCCGCCGAAAATCGGAAAGTTCTCACCCCTGTTAATAAGTGCTTGGTTGCTTGGTTGGTTGTTGAGGATTGACATCTAAGGTCACATCAGGACGGGTACCGACTTATGACAGTGCACACTCATGGTGACTTTATAATGCTGCCCCACTGGGGGACCAGGCTGCCAAAACCATGACCTGATATCCCACTCAGTAACATTATCCTGACACTGAGCCAAGCAGTTCTTGCTCTATCCTACATACGCCGAGCGCCCGGTTAACAAGCAACAATTATCAATTTTTAAGTCATTGGTTTGACTCGACCAGGTTTCGAACCCTTCGAATCACACGATCTACCAAAACGGTTCATGGACGCTCAACTCATTCGGCCATCCCGTCTAATAAGTGCATCAGTATCTAAATTAGATATGTGGAATCAATTCTAGATAATTATTTTGGTTTAGAAATTTTTATTTTTTTATATTTTTATTGAGGCTGTATTTATACTGTCCATAGCATATAAGCCCGGGTACCCAGGCTTGTTTTCAATGCTGGCCAGTTGTAGTGTTGGTGTTATCTTACCACACAGTGGCTGCTGATAAGGTATTTGATTGCCTGCATTTCAGTAGCAGATAGATAATTGGTTGGTATGGTTAGTAGCCTATGTTAGTTTTTTTGGATTTTCTTGGTATATATGTTTTTATTTTTCTACTCTTATTACTAGACTAGCCTACTCCTATTTACATATCATAGGCTTGTACGTAGCTGTGTGGTGTGTTATCTGGCTACTTTTGGCATGGTTACCTTCCATTGGGCATCCCGCTGGTGGGCCGTGACATATCACATGCCCCTTTGCAGTGCAGCTTACTGGGGGTTTCCTAGCCTTATTTTGCACAGATATTTTTTGTAAGTTTTTAGGTCAGGAATTTGTCGTTCCTTTACCGTTTGGGCATTCCACAACTTGGCAGCCATTTCCAGCGTGCTTCTCTCATGAGCTTTTATTCGGCTTCTGGTCTGCTTTAGTAGTGGTGCATTATTTGCTCTAGTAGCCCTTTGTGGTTTTGTTAGAAGTTTACTGTTTTGACTATAGCTATATGCTAATGTTTTCAAATGAATTATTCTCCTATTTTCTAGTAGTTTCACTTTGGTTCTTTTGTGTATGTCATAGGTTGGGTGCAGCTTGTCTACTCTTAGACAGATTTTTAGGGCTCTGTTCTGCAGTGTTTGCAGTTTTTTTAGTAGTTCTTTTCTCGCACCCATGTAGTTTACATCTCCATAGTCAAAATAGGGGAGCACCATGCCCTTGAAGATTTTTATTGACATTTCTTGTGTCATGTAGTCTCTTAGCTTTGCAAATAGCCACAGTTTGTGGTTTACTTTTTGTATAATTTTATTTATACATAGGTTGTAGTTTAGTTGGCTGTCCAACTCAAGGCCTAGGTATTTGTAATGGTCTACATTTTCTAGTGTTTGGTTTGTGATGCTACATCGGACTATGCAGCTTTAATATGGGATAAGGTTCGCAACGAGAGGCACCAACACATTAAAGCAGTGTTACTAGAAGTTCACACAAACACGAGTCTCCTCCTCTGAGCAGCTCATTTCATGGGTTCAAAGCCGGTTGGTTTGCTATGCTTTGGACGTAAGCATCACGGGTATGTTTTACTAACAGACCACAGCACTCTCTCACCAAACTAGCGTCAACAAAATATCACTGAAATCAGCCATAGGCTGGCCTGTTTATGATGTATTCCGGCAGATGGCACCATTGCCTCACAGGGCTATGCACTTATCACTGGTGTGTATGGAGATTGAAGAGCATGCGCATTGACACACCAGAGGGCGCATGCATAGAAGTAGACAAGCCATGAAGGCGGAGCATGTGGGACTGGGAGTCAGTGATGGCGGCAGAGTCACGTGACTATTTGCATAGATCTTTGCCTGGTTACCACCTACTTACGCCATTCACCAGCAGCGCCAGTGTTATTATGCGGATATAAATAATGGCAACCCCCTTAATGTTTCTCTCTGTCCATCTTACAGTTGCATAGTCCGATGCTTTGAGTTTCTGCCATTTTCTGAGATAAATACACTATGCTGATCGTTATTATCTACTTTACTTTAGTTCGAAATAATTTTTACTTCAAATAGCTAACTTTGGAGATATTTGACGTCAAAGCATAGCAAATTAATTTTGGCAAGCATGCCAAAATTCCGACACCATAGACTTCAGTAGTTACAGGTTCTATTAAATTGACTTATTACGACCTTTGATGCAGCAACAAATGCTCAATAAATACAGCAGTATCAAAGTTGAATATGTAGAATCACATCTAGATAAGTGTTTTGGTTTTGAAAATTTGATGTTTTCGTCAAACTATGCAACTTTAACCTCCATATTCGCTGCGGCAGACATTCTCTCCTTCCCGCCTCCTCCGCACCATGAGCCAACGGTCATTTTGCTCTCTTTCAAACTATATATTTATTTTTAAATATATAATATATATATATTTATTTACTTAAATTTAGATTAATGACAGGCATTAATGAAGGGATAAACATGCTTCGTAGAATTATGAATTTCAGTGGCTGATTATACTCTTTATGCTTCACGTATACCATAAGCAAAAAGCGTGGCAAAAACAGTAAACTCAATGATACCAATACATAATTATCTAGGAAGCAATGACGTCACAGCAGATATTCCCTTGGACCCGCGGGTTGCACCAAAGATCCTATAATACTAAGACGGCTCACTCAGCCTGTACTGAGTAATCAAAATGATCAAACCCACCACTTGGTGCGCTGGCTGTTCTCTTGGTTAAACAGGGTCTATATTATATGTATCAATGTATATATGAAAGTGAAAGATGTGTGATGATGGCGATGCTGATGATGATGCTGATGATGATGTGTATTTGTTCATAGCAATTTCATATTGATGTTTATTCATACTTAATTGTATGTGTTTACATGTGAAACCCCAACCAGCAGCCGGGCTAATCAAACCCACCACAAGGTGGCACTGCAAAATTTACATTACCATGGGAGAGATAGGGAGTGAGCCACCTTGGTATTATAGGGTCGTTGTGGTTGCACTCAAAAACTTCTCATCCCAGTGGTCCTCGCAGCTCAAATCCTATTAACAACTAATTTATATCAGTGATATATGGAACCACGTCTGGTGTTTTCTTTGCAATTTAAGTAGGACTTATTCAATTATTCATACTTCTCTAAAGTGCATTATCTGATTTCTTTCACAGCCCGCTTATGCCAGGTACACACCTACCGTTTGTGTGCGCACACCTCCCGTATACGATCGAAAACTGCCCGTTTCGCCCACAAAAATCGCTTGGTGTGCGCTCCCCGCGCACACCTAGCGATTGCGATTCGCGCATAAAACTCAGTTTTTAGTGCTAAAAGCGGCCGTTTACGATTGCGATTCGCGATTCGAAAAACGAATCGGCCCGTTTTCAGTTTTAAGCGGGTCGGGTCGAGTCGCGAGTTTTAGTGCGCGAATCCTATACGGGAGGTGTGTACTAGGCATAATAGACACCGGACAACCACTGTCATAACGCTATGGCATAAAATGTACATGCCGCATCTAATAACATTCCAAGTACCCAGAACTACTACTATTGGTGGAAAGCATTTAATTAAATAAATAAACAACCCGCTTCATAAGGTATTAACGAGAATTCTCCCAGCAGAACCTGCTTCCATGTCCACTTGAAGGGAATAAAGTTTTGCAATCGAAATGGTGGATAGTATATCTAATACCTAGCAATATCTATCTGTCGAATTGTCTGTCTTTAGAGTTGGCTGGTTGGTTGTTGGGGCTTTACCTCCTGGCAACACCTAATCATTAGAATGAATGCAGGAGTTATATCGGTCATGTGTGCTGTACACGAATATCAACTACATGATCACAAGCTTTGCCGAACCGTTGAATTAAAACATATATATATGATATCGAAACAAAGTTGTCATATTGATAACATATGGTAATGAAACTTCATCCGTCATTACACATTTATATATTTACAAGAGAGAAAAAATGTTTCAATGACAGGCACTATCTCCTACATTTTGAAATCCATAGTTTGTCTATGAGACATCGTAAAGGTTTTTTTTTTTTATAAACGGTACTAATCCTATGCGACAGGCGGCATCGAGCCTAAATCTAGGGAGAAGTGACTTTGTTTACGTTATAGTAACTTTGTTGGGGTTTTTTTTAATAAAAAAATAAAAAGTATTACACATGCATTGGGTTCTAGCCGGGCAATGCGATATCTTGAATTCTATGTCATCGAATATATATCAGATGAAAAATTTAAGTAGCTTGTTTTGATAATCGCGAGTTTGACTAATTGATTAGGCTGGCTAACTCAATTTATTAGACACTTACCTTCCTTGCCGGATATTAACAAGTTAATATAACTTCTCATCTCACTACAATTACATCACACTACAAGCGTCATGTTGTGATTTTAGAGATATTCACATGGGTGGGATGGGATGTGCTTACAAACAATTCTTTAATCAATTTCAGCACACAAATGTGTTCCATTTTAAACTTAACATATTATGTTAGAGGTCATTTAAACAAGTCTAAACAAAGGTTTAAACAAAAACATTAAAATAAGAAATATGCACACTTACTGTTGTCAGTATTACGAATAATTTGGCCGGAATACAGTGGTGATTTGATTAGTTAATAATTGGTGAAACTATACAATTAAAAATGCCCTTTATACGAATTGAAAAGAAATGCACGTTGCGCTATTCTGAATTGGAATGAATCAATTAAATGTATTGTCAGCAGAGTACATCTCCGGTTGAAAAATCAAATGGAATCCTACTTTAAGATGTGTCAATAACGTTAAAAAGGAAATCATATCCAGACATGTAGCTGTTATATTGTGTTTGTATTTTTTTTCAGGATTATATATTTGTTTGTTACAGATATCACATTTCTGTGTTCTTTCTTGCATCTCTAAAGATGGGTTTTGGTGTTGTTGCCTCAATGACGATTTAAAACTGAGGATTTGTTGTTGTTTAAACATCTGAATAGAAGAACCTTATAAAATAACAAAAGTATCTTAATTTACAAAATAACGCCATAACCCCACAACTGATAGGCACGGGAGTGAATTAAATCATTCATTGCGGGAGGGGGGTATAGAAAAAGAAATACCATTACTACATTAGAGCATGGATTTCAACTACACAATAGAAAGGCACGCGTTTACATACGCTACGGCACAATGACTATGTGAGTGTGCAGATTTATTGCAAATGGGTCGAAGCTCATCAATGATTATGTGCAACTGTACCTTTTTTTCTCTTTCACTCCCAGCCCTCCCTTTGGAGGGGGGGGGGGGGAGAGTTAATTGCACTTCATAGCTATTTTGCTATTTGCCATGGAACTATATTCTGGTAACTCCATTGATTAATGTCATTCGGTCGACTAGAAAGTAGTAACCCTTGTATAAAGATCTAAAGAGTCAATCAATCAATAGTTCCGTCCTCTAGTCGAGGGTTGGATGCAATGGTTCTCCACTTGTCCCGATGGTGTGTTGTTCTGATAGACTGTGAATAATTCAAGCCTGTCCACTGTGAAATATTTGTAAACCCTGATGTTCTTGGTCTCCCTCTCCATCTGCTGCCATTCACCTTCCCCTCCAACAATGTATGGTATATTGAACTCTGACGAATGATGTGGCCAAAATAAATAAGTTTCTTTGTCTGTATAGGCAAACAAGCTTTCTTATTTTATTTTCTGAGAACTCTTGTTGGTGATCTTCTTTGTCCATGATATTTTCATCATCCTTCGATAAGTCCACATCTCAAATGCTGCTAAACGTTTGTACATTTTCTTAGAGATTGTCCATGTCTCAGCCCCATACATTAGAGTAGACCACACATAACACTGAAGAATACGCTTCCTTGTTTGTATTCCTTCACTAAAGAGTCAAATGTGCAATAAATAAAGTATAGTCATAATATTAGCATCTAACTGAACCCAAAGAACTGCAAATAGGTACACGAGGGTGGTGACGCAACATTAACAGTGAAAGGTGCGCAGAATGAAAAGAAGATACGCAGAATGGAAATCGTCAATAGTGCCGGATTTAGATGAAGAGAGGCCCTGGGCTATTCCACTGGTAATGCCCATCCCAAAGGTATATATGACAGCGTCAAAAATATTACCCAGCTTGGCCAGAGACGCCCCCCCCCCCCCCCTAGTCTTCATCGGTTCAGCCTGCCAAGTTTATAGGTAAATCCAACACTGGCCGTCGATCATTACTGACAACCCGGCCGTGTGTACACTCGGGCAACTTCGCTCTGCGCAGAATCCAGATCAACCATAAAAAGTGTAGCTCAAAGCAATGCACAATACACCCCCAACCCCCATTGTTGCTTAAAGTAAACACAGTGAAGTCTCAAACAGATGTGGACTCCACACTTAGTTCTACCTTAGTACTATTTCAAGTACAGACGAACCTCTCTAAATCGATCGACCATGGGACCAACTTTAAAAAGTCCATTTAGGGAGGTAGTCGGTTTAAGGAGGTTTTTCTTTTTATCGTCACAATGGTATTGTATGGGTGATCGTTTGGGACCCAAATAAAGCGATCGATATAGGGGAATGGTCGATCTGTAGAGGTGGTCGGTTAGAGAGGTTTTACTGTATTTGAAAAACTGTGCAATACGTCACTTCCGAGATGCCGAACTTGGGAGTATATCCGACTAGGTTTGGGGGAGTGTGTGTGTGTGTTGGGGGGGTCACCCTGCAGCAATACAGAAAAATGCAGCTGCTCACATCCTCACATGCAACTTCACTCAAACTTTTGTTTGGAGTTTATGCCCTAGCAACACCTCAGGTCATATCAGGGATGGGTACCGACTTGTGACAGTGCGCCCTCATTGCAACTTTATAGTGCTGCCCCACTGGGAGACCGGGCCGCCGGCACCATGGTCCGATATATGGCATTATCCTAATATTGAGCAAACAAGTTATTGTCCTATACTATTAATGACAAGCACCAAGCTAGGTAGTGAAAAATATCAAATTTGTAAGTATGCGGTTTGACTCGGCAGGGATTCGAACTCCCAACCTTCCGCACGGAAAGCCAACGCTATTACTGATCCGACCATTGCGTCCAGTCTCATTCAAAGCAGACATATAGGTAGCACACACAGATGTTTGTGAGAAGGGCAGAGATGGACAGAGATTCAGTGTGGTTAGTTGGTTGTTGGTTGTCCTGGCAACATCTAAGGTCATATCAGGACGGGTACTGATTTGTGACAGTGCGCACTCATGGCGACTTGATCGTGCTGCCCCACTGGAAAATCAGGCCATCGGCACCATGACCTGATATCAAACTCAGTCACATTATCCTGACACTGAGCTAACCAGTCCTTGCCGCATCATATTAATGCCGGGTGCCAGGCTAGGAAGCAACAAGTATCAATTTTATAAGTCATTGGTATGACTCAACCGGGAACCAAACTCGCAACCTTCCGCACGCGAGGCCCGCGCTCTACCGATTCGCCCACCGCGTCTGGTGAAATTCAGTGTGAGAGTACGTTTATGTGAGTGGTTTGGTGAGTGAGTGATTGAGTGTCTTATTTAATGTAGAATATTTGCTAGTACATCCTCACTCTAAGCCTAACCAAAACCGGAAACAGCACAAGAATCATGCCGAGTTTGGTCAGGATGAAACACATGGCAATACGTGCAAGGCCAATGATGAAGGATAGGCCTGGGAAGGACCAAAAACAATACTCTGGCTTGCAAACTTGCCAGATTGCAGCTCAATACCTAACTCACTCAGGAACCAACGGGCATGAACTCAGAAGAGACATATTGCAGAGATTTTCGCTTTTAAACGGTGAGAGTTGCTTACACTTTGGAATCCGGGATTATCGCTTTGTTTCTCTATCGGTATTCGACCGCCTTTGAAGATATTTGAGTACGGGCGATTGAAGCACTCCTGTAGGACAGGGACCTTGAAGGCTATGCTACGATTCTGGGTTGTAGACGGCATGCAGGTGGAAGAATAACTGACATTCAGTACGGGTGAGTGAGTGGGTGAGGTATTTACGTCGTAGGTTGGTTGGTTAGTTAGTGAGTGAGTTAATTAATTAAAAGTTATGTGGGGAAGACAGGACAGACAGTATGTGAACACAACGACTGACATATTGGGCTTATGCGTCTAACAACAAGGCATAATGATTAGTTATTGTTGTTCTGTGTTCAATATAAGTCCGTTAATATCGATGATAATGGATCATTTTGTTGCTAAAACTTGAAGTGGCATAGCCCAATTGTTTTGAGTTTCCGTCATTTTCTGAGATAAATATATTAAATAGGTTGATTGTTATAATCTACCTTACATTAATTTTAAGTAACTTTTATTTTAAATGGTTAACTTATGAGATAGTTGAAGTATAACCATGCAAAGTTAATTTCAGCAAGCTTGCCAAAACTCTGACACCATAGGCTTATGCAGCAAAATGTGGAGGGGGGGGGGGGGCTTCAAATTCAAAACGATTGTTCACGGAAAGGCAATAATCCATTTCAATGTCGAGTATTTGTTAACACATTCAAGATGAATTCTCCACATTAAAAACATATTTTACTCTACACATTAAAAATAAAGAAGTCATAAAAACGTTTCGTTCTGAAGCTACAACTTACAAGGTTCTATGGCAAATAACAGCATATTAGTACTACCACTAGGTTTGTCAATACATCATAATTATGTAGTTTTAATCCTAATAATGCTCTTCGTCAATTTATTATTTGTACAGACAACGAGAAATTGAGTAATTAGCTGACAACACAAGTCCCTAGTTGGTATTATTGGCCTTGGTCAGTCAAGAACCACCATTCTACATATCATAGTGGAGCCCCCTAGTGGGAATGGCGTACACTGAAGGGGCTAAAGTATAGTTCAGCTGTTTTCTGCCAGGTGGCGTAGTCGGCTGACGTTACAATAAATACTGGGGCCTATTTAGACGTATAGGGCATTATCTACATTTATAAGCTAAAGTAAATAGCGTGCGTGTAAATAATAATCGACAATACAAGTAATGCTTGCTGGGCTTTTATGTCCTGGCAACATCTATGGTCAAATCAGGATGGGTACCAACTACTCGTGTGGCGTTCTCTGTGGTGGAGTGGTTAGAGTGTCTGACTTTTTTCTAGGTCAGACTCCTAATCTGAGGGTCGGCGGTTCGATTCCCCGTGCCCCCAGCTCTGCCAATTTGGATTTCCACCGCTTTGTATAACTTACAGCGTCATCAAAGGCCGGTTGCTCTCATACCATGTCTATGTGGTGTGGGAGGTTAAAAATCCCTTGGGTCGGTAAAAGAGTAGGCTCGTCCTTTCTATCGACCAGCAGTGGAATGAGGAAGACCAGTCGTCTATGACTGAAATTTCCCCTGCTTAAACAACTAATGGGGAAAAAAACCAAAAACTGCACACTGATCGCAAATTTGATAGTGCTGCACCATTGGTAGATAGTAGTACCGAGCACCAGGCTATGTAATGACAAGTATCAATTTTGTAAGTCATTGGTTATATTAGCAATATAATTCTCCTTATATAAACTGGTGTCTCCTCAAAAAACTAATAATACCCAATAACCTTCGTGATTGATAGAAACGCGCATAAATAACATGGTTAAAAAATGTATCCCTTCAGTGTCATGAGACAACCCATCGTGACTACCCTGAACCTCTAACTCGTCTCCGCAGATTTGCGTCTTTTTAAAATGATCCAAAATTTAAAATTGCCTGCCAAAGTTGTTTTACTGCATATCGTTCAAAATCTGGAGATAAAAAATCGTAATTTTCTCTAAATAAAGCCTTATCACAGAAGCGTGTGTGTAAAAAGAATATTTTTAATATATTTAACGACATAGGGAATAAACTAGATAAAAGATTCACCGGTACTTGTAGTACACGGGTGAAGGACAACATACTGTAAATACGGGCGAAAATAGCTTTAGTATGGAACAGGAAGTACAATGCCTGTCTCCAGTGTCAAATGGTTACTTATATCGGCACAGAGTTGGTGAAATGGGAGAGAATGTAAAAAGACAGGATGGCGGCCATAGAACGCCGTCCATTTCACTTTTAAATCTTATTAAGATGTTTTATTATATTTTTCAACTCAAAAGTAGTGGAGAAATATGAAGACATATACAAAGAATAAATGTTGCTTCTTAGATTGTGAAATTAGGCTCTCATAAAGGCTCATTTCATTAGCCCGATTTTTCGACCGTTTTTATATAAGGCTGGTCCTCACCTGTGTACTGCGAGTACCGGGTGAATCCTTTATCTGGGAATAACCCAGCAAAAAATGTTCTCATCATAACTATGTGTGTATTATATGTGTATGTCACATACTAAATATTACTATGCGGAACTGCACAATCACAATGTTCCCTGGTTTGTCCCCGTTACAAAAACATTCACTATAATTCTGAGTACTTGTTGTAATGTATGTGACACTTGCAACTCCACAACCACAATTTTCCCATAGTGAATTATTTGGTAGAGGCCATCATACTTAAAGAATAATGAGTAGTAGTTAATACTAATAATCTAAGTACTAATCAATTTAGTAACCCTTGTTTGGTATTCTTGGGATCGAACCATTGAGCTACCGCACTATAAGCAGATGTTCTATCTACTAGCCCATTCAGTCAGGTAATGGCGAGGAAAAAGCTATGTCAAGTTATATTCCGTGTGTAAATGTTAGCATTTTTTAACTCCAGAGCACTGCCATTGAGGGGTGGTGGAACCCCCTAGTGGGAAACTACCAACCACAGGACAGGTTGGTTGGTTGGGTGTTGGAGTTTTACGTCCTGGCAACATCCAAGGTCATATCAGGACGGGCCAACCACAGGACATATATATATCTTGTTCATATAAATATGAATAGCTGGGTTCTTCTTCAGTGCTAGTCCTAAAAAGGGGGAATCGGAAGTCAAAACTGAAATATGTTACAGCCTATTCCAATTAGGTTTGTTGTGTTCCACATACATTCAATATTAAGGAACAATTTAAGAAAAAGCAGTTTGGCCCCCCCCCCCCCGACTGCAAGTCTGGGTGGCTTCGAACATGACCAAGTGGAGAATGTCATGCGTGTTTTGGTGTGACACAAAACCCCTCATTATGTAATATTTAGAACAATACCCTTATTATTTCCTAGTTGGGTTTTGAACAGTAGTCACGAGGAGTAACTAAGTGCAATTTTATGAGTGTTCGACTTGAGAGTAGAACAGAGAACATACAAAATTGTGACACTGAAACATGCGTGACATGGAAAGGAAAAGTTGTTTTTTCATGATGAAACAAATACCACAGAGGATGTTTGTTTGTTGTTGCTTTACATCCTAGCAACATCTAACGTCATATCAGGTCGGGTACCAACTTGTGACAGTGCGCACTCATGGCGACTTTATAGTGCTGTATCACTGGGAAACGAGGCCAGCAGCACCATGACCTGGTATCCCACTCAGTCACATTCTCCTGACACTGAGCACTCCAGCCCTTGCCCTGTCCTAATAATGCCGAGGGCCTGGCCAGGAAGCGACAAGCACCAATTTTCAAGTCATGAAAAAGTATTTATGCATATTAGTTTTTGATGCAGTGGACATATTCCAAAGTAATCTTGGAACGCTTCCCTAACTCTGATGTTCTTGGAATTATAACACATGTTTCATGTGACACTCAATAATTACTTGGGTTAGAAACTGCTAATATCATGCAAAAAAATGTATTTGTTCAGGGCATTATTTGTTCACATTACATGTATGCAAGTATTTCTTTTGAGTGTTATAAGTTTTCTTATGTAAACAAAAATATTGTGATGACTTAGAGGATGAAGATGACAACAGGTGAACGCATGTTTCTTCTTCATTGATGTGTGACACGCCACAGTAATAGCATCATAGCACAACATCCTGTTTATGACTTGACACCACATCATCAGTAGGTGTTTAGATGCCCACGGTATATTTGAAAATCGTGGTGAGAAGAGATTTGATCCATTGTTGGATTTTGTATCGAGAAATAAATTTTCACCATAATGCGTGTTTCACATGTGACACAAAGTTTTTATTGCACTTATAATACATTTTTAGGAAATAATATGATAACTTTTGTGTTCAGAACTAGGCATCTAAGAATCTATGCTATTTATAGATGCAGGGGTTTTCCTGATTTGCATGGTTGGATATTTTTTTAATTGAAGGCGAACACGTGTTTCATGACCTGACACCCTGTGAAACATGCATTATGCTCACTTTCAAGCATCGTTGTTTTACAGAGACACTCAACAGTCCTAAAATTAGCTTTCTGACATTTTTGCATGTTACAACTTTGCAAATATACTAGCTATGTTTGAATATTTTGGTCTGCTATGAAGTAGTTTCCAACACAAGCAGTGGAGTATCACCATTCCCATTTTTAACCATCATATTTGCATGACAAATGAATCTATTTTTGCAATAAAAAATAAACCAAACATTTTTTCCCCACTGGATTGCTCTCATTGCTTCTTTGGGGTATAATGAAAGGAATTGTCTTCATTTGGTATGAAAAGGAGAATTAATTTTAGAAGAGAACAGTTACAATGTAGGGACCAACCAATTAGGACCAGCACTGAAGAAGAACACAGCTATAAATAGTTTCTCTGTGTATTTAAAAACAAAAACAAGTGTGTTGAGTGTAATATAATCTCTGACAAGATTATTAGCTATACTCCTCAAATCGGTTTGGTATGAACAACATACAGGTAGCTGGAACATAGAAATGAGAATAAATAGAACCGTGCGTTATTTATACTGGTATATTATACCATATAACACTGACAAGGTCTCAAACATAACAAACAAACCTATTTAGGGACCATCCATTTTCACCGTCGCACAAAGCGACAGGATGGTGGGGGTGGGGGCGGGGGGGGGGGGGGGGGCTGACAGTAAAATATTACTTTTATCGTTTAATAAAACGGTTGATTTTTTTGTTGCTACATTAGTTTCTTTGTTGGGGTTTTCCATCATAACAATATTTAAGGTCATATCAGGATGAGTACCGACTTGTGACAGTACACACTCACGACAACTTTATAGTATTGCCCCACTGGGAGACCAGGCT
The DNA here is from genome assembly GCA_030323885.1 of Branchipolynoe longqiensis. Taxonomy (NCBI): domain Eukaryota; kingdom Metazoa; phylum Annelida; class Polychaeta; order Phyllodocida; family Polynoidae; genus Branchipolynoe; species Branchipolynoe longqiensis. The sequence continues at coordinate 93,376,353 of CM059191.1, forward strand.
GCTGGCATCATGACTTGATTTCCTACTCAGTCACATTATCCTGATACTGACTGAGTTACCCGGTCCTTGCGCAATCTTACAAATGCCGAGCACCAGGCTAGGTAGTGACAAGCATCGATTTTTGTTAATCGTTGGTTTGACTCGGCTGCGTTTTGACCTCCCAACCTTCCGCACGGGAAGCCCGCGCTCTACCGATTCGGCAACCACAATGGGTTGATTAAGCTGGGGAATTTTCAATCGTAGCCAATTGGTCTTCATTTCACTGCTCATTGCCCTATACTAGCAATGCTGAACACCAGGCTAGGTAGCAACAAGTATAAATTGTTATGTTGTTTTATATTTGAATTGACCATGCTTTGAACATTTACTCCCATGACCTTCCAAAATGGGAGGCGAGCATTCAACTCATTGAGTCACCCCCCTCTGAGTCTGTCATAAAATGTTGATGTGTATTACTTTCGGGGAGAGGGAAGTCTGGTAAAGTAGTACTCTTTGTACTACCTTGAAAATGTTGACAACTTTGGATGGCCCCTTATACTTTATATGCATTCGCTGGACAAAATGGGCTAGCAAGGAGGTAGGGCTTAAGCGTTCCATTTGCGAGGTTGTGAGGTTGATTTCCACCGCTGAATCAAACCCAATATAGGTATTCCGAGTCCCTCAGCTGTGAATACATGTTGGATAGCAGCTTTAGCTTGCCGACCGGAAGTTGGAGTTGGTGCCCCTCCCTGCCTTATCCTTTACCATAGATTCTCTACTTCAAACTCACATTGCACCTATAGCAACATGATTCCGGATGATGAAACTTGGTAAGTTTCGTGCCATATATAATTTATTTTTAATGTAGACTTCAGTGAACTGTTCCTAAAAAAAATATTTACATTAAATAAAATACCGCCCTATGTCTATGAGTAAGATACTGCAACTATGCGGTGTTGACCCCGGTCACCCACACACTAACCCAATTAATAATCATAATAACGACCCAACCATCCCTGTATGAAGACAGCAGGGTTCACTGCTACTGCAGTGCACCACACACACTGTCCACTGTGTATGCTACCACTGTACATCTACAATAGTTTACTTGATCGATGCAACGTGCTATCAACCCACTGGAGCAGGGCCAGGAGCATGAATCCTGGCTTGCTGAAGCACAGCATCGGTATCTCGGAAGATTTCTATTACTACTTGTCGAAATCTCACTTAACATTAGGCATTATTCTAATATAGTAAGAGTGCGTTGTCTCATTGTTAGAATAATGAAACCATGTGAAATATCATTTGAATCATGCATTATAAATTAGTATGGAAGTGTAACTCATAAACATTATACTACCGAAAGATCAGTGAGTCAGCGCCGAAAACTAAAATTGTCGGTAAAAATAAACATCTAAATTTATTTTATTTACTTGATGAAAACCAACATAAAATTTGCATTAAAATGTCCATATAAGTTGGTAAAACAACGTGTGGGGGGAGATCTTCTTAGAAAATGTAGTCATTTTATTGTCTAGATAATTTGTATATTTTTCCATGAGCATAATAGGTATGGGTTAAGGGTATTATTAAAAAAAAGAAAGCTCTTCATATATGATACTCCACACCTGTATCGCCCCACTACACTTATGTTTAATAACCCGTTACATAAAAACTATAAGAATAAGTAAAACTAGATCTTAAAATACCAATTGCATTTTTAATCCATTTCACACACAATTCGTTTGCAACATAATAAAACTTTTAAATGTCATATTGCGTTCAAATATTGTGCATATCAATATAATCTTATAACAATAACCCTCAAGTACAGGGTCAGGAAACACCTTCCATAACTATTGTCTTGGCTACTGTTCTCACTCTAGGTTATAACCTACATATATATATATATATATATCATGTCTAGCAACAAGGTCTCAATCTAATAGCTCTCAGTCTCAGTCTCAGAATAACGCATATGTACTAGATCCTATCTATGACCGATCAATCTAATAAATAATATTCTATAGAGCATACTTATGTATCGAACCTAGATCAATAATATATAAGATACGCATATTTAATTATATGCAACTAGACCACTCAATTATTACAGTGTCGTCCATCGTTATGCTGTTAGATCTTGATTAGACCAAAATATTTACGATTTAGGTATAAACTGACTTGACCCAAGACCAGGTCTGAACTTAAGTCTAATCAGACAACTGCTAATAAATAATCACATACTGGGTATGTGTGTACAGAATACGTGAATGCGAAATAGCGAATGGTAGACAGGAAGTGTGAACACTTATCTGACTCTCATTTTTGCTTGAGTGCAAGTAAATAAGCAACACAAGGAATAATTAGTAGCATGTGGTGAATAAGGGGTCAAATTTCCCTGGATCATCAGCCCATGTTTTTTCTAATCTATTCTTGAATGAATTTATTGACTCAGCATCCATAACATTTTGTGGGAGACTGTTCCATATATTTATGACCCTCTTTGAGAAACTGTGTTGCCTTAACTTTGAAATGGCTCTGGGTTTTACTAGTTTGAGAGTATGGCCCTGACTGCCTTCTCTTTTATTCAAGGTGAAAAATTGGGTCATATCTATTTTATCAAAACCTTTCATAATTTTAAATACTTCAATTATGTCACTTGTTTTCTTCTGTAGGAAAGGGTAGGAAGTTTCAATTCCTTAAGCCTTTGTTTATAGGGTAAGTCCTTTATAACTGCAACTAATTTCGTTGCACGTCTCTGAACCTTTTCGATCTCCAGAATATCTTTCTGAAAAATTGGGCTCCAAATGTGTGGACAGTATTCCAAAATTGTTCTTATTGAGGCGATGGAAAGTTCTTTTAATTATTCCTACTCTCTGGTTAGCATTTGAGATGAATGGAGACATTGCACATAATTGTCAACATTGAACATCGACCAATGATTATTCACTGTATTGATAATACTCATGTGATATACTATAGATAGTAAAGCCTATACACCTAGACTTCCAGTGGATATAGTTTGAACTACGAGACTATCCGTTGGTTGTTACTTGCATAAATTGGAAACCCATTTGATGCTATCAATACGCATCATACTGGGGATGGTCATAATGACACTCATCTAACTCATATTAATATTATGATTATGAGTAAGTCTGTAACTTTAAGATACAGAGACTGATGCATGATTCCATGACCATGACTGTCATGGTCCATGACCATGCCCATGTCCATGATAATGAATAAATCAGTAAATGTTATATTTGAATTATTTCAACAAAGTGAGACAATTTACGCTCGCTCATATTTCATTGCTCAATAATATACTGGATGTCGCAGAGTATGTCATAGAAGTTGCACATTGAAACAGTACATGACAACGGCCCTAAAACCATTTGGTACAGTTTGACATCTGAACAACAGTGAGAGAGGTTGGGTAGCACGGTCCATTCGCCAGTCCCAAACGCAGCGTAGCTGCCGGGGAGCTATCCAAACGAAGAAAATGAACGCTGGCACGCTTTGAATTAATATGTAGTTCTTTCAGAACCCAATTCATCGTAGACAATCACTTGCACTTAGTTTTTCATTGCGTTTGGGAAAGCATTTCTCACCTTTGGAGTCCGAATATGGTCCATGTTGGTTCTGCAAGCAGTCAGTCAAGAAAATGTCAATATTCAGCGGCCATCATGCAGAGCAATAGCCTTAAACCCATCACGTGTTGAAAACCATTGATTATTCGTGACTGTTTATAAATATCTCGCATAGGAATAGTTACAAGATATTTTATGACGAGACGTGCATGGTAGCTGTGTAATAAATGGTACTTTTAACAAACAACCTTATAACATAGATTTAGCAATAGCCTCGACGTTATTCTGCGAGATCCGCCATATTTGATTCACCGGTTCATGCGAAGACCTATAAAATGACTAGTGGATTCTCTTTTGGAAATACCGCTGGTTCAACAACAGGAACGGGGGGATTTGGTGGGTCAAGGTAGGTTAAATATTCATGTTCAAAAGTAGCTATATCATATATGTGAATCATTAATTAGCAGTATGATGAGTATCAATACCCACTCGCCAAACTGTCGCACCGCCACCCACTCAGCCACTGGCCCACTGGCACTGGTGTGTTCGTTTCCGCGCGCGGGCAAGTTAAATGTTAGATAAAAGATTCAATCATTCGGTGATTCACCCCGTACTTCTAGTACAGGGATGAAAACCAACCCATTAGAAAAACTGGCGACAAATTTCGACATGCTGGGTAAATGAACTGAGCTGGTAAATTCTTAATTTAAGAAGCAAATCTTGTATCTAGTTAAATGTACACTTGGGTAGGTACATCACATGAACATTTTAAAATTGTTGCACAGTACTGAAAATCGGTAGGTAGACAGAGCTCACTGAATAGATTAAAGGGTTTTTTAATTCGAGTAAATATGATTAGTCGTTCCAAAGTTATCTACGATTTAGTTTCCCCAGAAATCAATATTTTGTCCTATTCTCTGGCTATTGGTTATACTAGTCTGACACATAGTGACAGTCGTGGTTAGAACTTGTGTTGTGGTTAGCCCTTTTAGATAAAAAAATTTTAAACACTTTACAAAACATACACACACAGAAAGAAGAAAAAACAAGCTTTTTAATGATATAATTTCTATTTCTAGGCAAGCTGAAAAAGATCACAAACTTGTGGTTACAAAATCAAACTAATTTCGTGAAACCAGTGTAACGATTTCAACTTCCCCCCCCCCCCCCTTCCCAAGTTCCCCCCCAGGAATCTGAAAACGTTTTTAACTTCCCTCTGGGGAAATTAAAAAGTTTTCAGATTCCTGGGGGGGAACTTAAAAACAGTTTTCAGATTCCTCCCCCTATTTTCAAATTCCCCCCTCTGGGAATTTAGAATTGTTTAAAAAACGTTTTAAATTTCAGACCTATAATATTTTTTTCTTAACCATCTTGGAGACTTTTTGTGTCATTTGTGGTTAAATATGTTTTATTGTACTAGTAATAATTTCCATTATGCTATTCTCTGTATATTAATTATTATAATATTTGTCGTGAAAAATAACAAAAATAAAGAAAATTCCCCCAAAATGGGGGTGGGGGGGAAGTTAAAACGAGGGAGGGAATTTGAAAACGTTTTCAAATTCCCCTGGGAGGAATTTGAAAACGTTTTCAAGTTCCCGGGGGTGAACTTGAAAATGGTGGGAATTTGAAATCTTTACACCGGGTGAAAATCAACACTCAGCACGTAGTTTGAAGTACGTACTTAGAGCAGGTGGACAGGACATTCAAAATATAAACTACCTGGTGCTTGTGGTGGTGGTGGTGGGTGGAAAAAAAGGGGCCGACAGCTCCAGCGCAGAATAATTTTATAACTTGTCAATTTATAACTTGTATTTTGAAGTCTGTTAAATTATAGTCTTCCATCATGAATTTGGTGGGGGGCATAGCTCAGACAGTAGCGTGTCCAGCTGTATAGGTGTGTGTGTGTCTTCTGATCGATCCTGCTTCAGTGGACACATTTGCAGTTTGGGCTATTTTCCGTTCCAACCAGTGGTTCACAACTGGTTCATCAAAGGCTGTGGTATGTGCTGTCCTGTCTGTGGGAAAGTGCATATAAAAGACCCCTTGTTGCTTATCAGAAAGAGTAGCTTATGTGGCGGCAGCGGGTTTCCTCAAAAGAAATGTGTCAAACTGACCAAATGTTTGACGTCCAATAGCCGATGATAAAAATCCATGTCCTCGAGAGGGGTCGTTAAATAAAACAAACATTTTTTTTCCGTTGTGAATTTACATATATCTCTATTGTTTGTCATTTCAGTGGCTTCTCTGGATTTGGGGCAACTGGTAATAAAAATGCGGCAGGGGCGGCTAGTACGGCTGGGTTTGGCACTGCCGGACTCGGTGCTGCCTCGACAGGGTTTGGTGCAGCAGGTGCAGCTGCTGGCGCTTCGACTGCTGCACCCACCGCCACGCCTTTAGTCACTCCAGGCTTTAACTTTAGTGGAGCAGCAAATTCCACGGGACTACTCGCAAAGCCAGCCACTACGACAGCCATGCCTGGGTTAGGAGGCAACTTGGGAGGAGGGTTTGGCGCACCTCCTGCTAAGACTGCAGCGGCAATGACCGGCGGGTTTGGTGCCAGCACTGGTTTGGGAGGGTTTGGAACCACCACAACAACTGCAACAAGTACAGCAGGTTGGTGGTGTTTTTTTTTGGGTGTTTTGTTTTTTAATTAAAGCTGCATAGTCCGATGAAACTCATTTAATTGTTCAAAACCAAAGCAATTATCTAGATTTGATTCTATATGTCCAACCTAGAAGTTTCTATACTGGTGCACTTACAAACATTTGTCACCACATAGAAGATGTTTCTTAGAATGACAGTTGTTCCGGGAGCATTTGTTGCCACTGAGGCAATTTAATAGAACCTGTTGATTGATTGATTGATTGATTGGTGGTTGCTTTACGCCGTGTCAGCAGCATAGGCCATATTCACGGCGATGAACCTGTTGCTGCAGAAGCCTACGGTGTCACAGTTTTAGTGTGCTTGCCAACATTAATTTGTGCATGTTTGCACTTCAAATATCTATTTTAAAAAAATTAAAAAGCTATTTAAAATAAAAGTTACTTCAATTTAAACTAAGGTAGATTATGACAATCAACCGACTATATTTATATAAGAAAAAGATAGAAACTCAAAACCATCGGACTGTGCAACTTTTAAAAAAACTAAAAAACTTTTAGCTCCGGTTCAAACTCACATCTACACATAAGAATTCCCTCTTCTTCTTTTTTAAAGACCCAGGATTTTCCCTAAAGTTTGAAGTATTTTCATGTAAATGGTTTGTGTTAATTTAAAATATGTAGTAGTCTGTTCATGAACATCGGCCTATCACAAATATATATTTTATAAACCTTTAAAATTCTATTCTTATCAACTTGTCATTGATAATGATACCATTGTTTTATCAGTATATGCTGTGTCCTTTTATAAGTTAATTCACCAAATCTACCCTTGGCTTACATATGTTAAATATAATATACGTTATTGATAACTTATTCTAATATTCCCATGTTCCCTTCAGGGACTGGGTTCGGTTTCAGCGCAGGTCTGGCACCGACGAATGCAGCTTCTAAACCTACGCTTACCCTCAGTGCGTTCAACACAACGGGAGCTGCGACAACAACAGGTGAAAGAATGTCTTCAGTAAAGCATATACTAATCAGGGATGAAATATCTCCACGATTTTTACATTTTTACCCAATAATGTTAAGTAAAATGCTAAGGAATCGGGATGTACATGACAAAATTGGTTGGTTTGAAAACCCGTTCTTATATGATCTGACATGTTGCTTGAACATAAAACCCAAACAAGATAATATAGTCACAACAAGGACACTTGAAACCTGACTTCCGGCATATTTTCCGCGGTTTTCTGACCGTGCTAATCCTATGCGTGTGTGTAGGGGGGGGGGGGGGGGGGGGGAATCCGCGTTTCCGCGGAAATTCGCCGTCGGTGTATTAATCCTGGATTGTTTTCCACTTTCATCTCTGAGTTTAATTAGCAGAGAATGGTATATTCAATCATACCCTACCGAAGCTCCCTGAATCATACCCTACCGAGGCTCTCTTTCCATAATAGATATGGTGTTGCTGAACTCTTGTCCTGTTATGCATATATTGTAATCTGTATTAGTCTGGTAAGGCGTTAATATGGGTACACCCAGATTCCTCCATTTGTGGTCAACCCATGTGTCCGTATATTTAATTAAAACTCTCGAGTGGTGTCAAACTGTATTGTCGTATTACATATTACCTAAATATCACGACTCTTTTCAAACGATGCTTATTATGTGTTATGTATCCCAAATTTTAATTCATTTTCGAATGCCGCCAAAAAAATATCCTCACACGTGTATATCTTTATGAAATTTTATATATCCGGTGTCTTGATAAATGTATGAGAATTTTATGACTGACAATAGAATTATGGCCTCTTTTTTTTTCTTTAAAATTATTTTTCAATTTGACTAATTTCAGCTGCCACTGGGTTCGGTGGATTCGGAGGCGGGTTAGGGGTGTCAGCAAACACATCCAAGTCTGCTCTGACTCTAGGAGGCTTCGGGGCTACAACAGGAACCAGCGCTGGCTTCTCATTAGGTGGGTACAGCAATACATATCGAAAGGATATACAGTAAAACTTCTCTAACCGACCACCTCCACAGATCAACCACTCCCCCTCTATCGATTGTTTTATTCGGGTCCCAAACGAACACCCATACAATACCATTGTAACGATTAAGAAAACTCCCTAAACCGACCACCTCCCCAAATTAACCATTTAAAGTCGGTCCCCATGGTTGGTCCATTTAAAGACGTTTTACTGAATATATATATATTTATATATTAAGTCGGTGATTTTGCCTTTTTTGTAATTTTGTTAAATACATTTCTTAGGTCCATCGTTATTATCTACCTTACTTTAGTTTGAAATAACATATTTTAAATGGCTAACTTTAGAGATATTTGAAGTGAAAACATGCTGAATTAATTTTGGCGTCCATGTCATGGCTTTGACATATCCATTTTAGTGGGTGTAATTGTCATCTCATATAGTATAACGTGTTTTGTGTGTGGTTCGCTCACAGGGAGCGGTCTAGGTGGAACGTCGAGCTCATTAACTCTTGGTACCAGCACAAGCTTATTTTCAAACCCTGCAGCAACTACTGTCAGTAAAGGCTTGGGAGGTGTGGACCCCAAGAAGACTACCGCCACTACTGGTATATCTGGTGCCAATGGAAAACCAGGGTAAGTATAACCCACATTTGAAATAAATTATTACGTGTTAATAAGCAATAATTGTGTGTTTCACTGAGCATATCTATCTAGGCTAACTTTAACTAAGTTTTCATGGTCTGATTTCCCAGTGGGGCAGCACTATAAAAGTCGACATGAGTGCACACTGCCACAAGTCGGGACATCTTGGTATCACGTTATCAGAGATGAAAGACCTCTGCGTTTTCGCGGATTTCCGGGATTTCTTATATTCACCAATTAATGTTCAGCAAAATTCCAAAAGATGGCATGTATATAACAACAGTTGGGTGATTCGAATCGCATTCTTATATGACCTTAGATGTAGTTAGAAAATAAAACCTAAGCAAGAAAGTGCCAGATATGGGTGATAAAGCAAGCTCAACAAGGCTAGTTGAAACCTGACTTCCGGTATTTTTCCACGATTCCCTAACAATGCTAAACCTATGGGAGAATATCTGCATTTCCGCTTTTCTTTCCCTGAGACCACTTTTATCTCTGTTTATATGTTGCAAAGACGTAAAACTCCAACAATCAACCAACCTGTGCAGATCTATCTAGGCTAACTTCAGTTTTCACCGTGTGGTCTGTGTAATTGGAGTATTTGTTGTCTTTATTTTGTTTACTATTCATTTGAATTAGTAGAAACCTACCATGTTTGCATCAGGCCATGTCCGATATCAGCTGAAGTCGGCCCTGAACGTATTTGAAGATAGTATCCATATGTATTAAACCTGGGCCTTTGGGAATGTTCCTTTTCTGTTTTGGGTTTATACAGGTAGCTAAAGTATACAAATCTCGCAACGCAAAACGTTTTATTTGCAGTGACTCCAAAGCTGTTAAGGAAACTGCCATGCCGAATGAAATTACGGTGACCGTAGAAGATTTTAAGTGAGTATTGACTCTTCTATTCATGAAACGCTGTACTTGAATTTCAATTGCCTCGTACTTATCTGGAGAATTTGGTCCCAACTATCTAAACACTCGTGTACTTTAAATATTTACTTTAAGTCGTATAGTAATGACATTGTATACCGGTCTCGTTACGTGCATTCCCGATCTTAAAACTGTACATTTATTTAAAGTATAGTCACGCAAAAAGCATAGCCAGGTGAATGCATGTCTGTGAAGTGTTTTCCCGATCCAGCTGATTATTTTATATGAATATTAATTGTGCACTTAACAGGAAGTATGTGAAAGAACAGCGGAATGTGCGTGAGGAGATAGACCGGATGTCGTCCAAACAGATGTACAAGGTGCAGGAGGAGGTGGCCGTGCTGAAGCAGTGGCTATCACTCGTGTCGACTGGACTGCAGCGCAACGCCATTGCGATCGACAAGTTAAAGCAGGAGTCTGCTCAGGAGCTGAAGAATGCGGAGATCGCTCAGCGTACTAAAGACCTGCCGGCCGGCCTTCAGTACGAGAACACCGCACCCACAGAGTGAGATTTGAAAACAATGTTTCTCCACACCATTTCTTTTTTTTTGGGGGGGGGGGTGGTGGGAGGGCTATTTTGCTACTTCTATTTTTATATATTGTTTTAGCTTCTACTCCTGTTTTATTAATGTATTGTTTTTCAAATATAATCTCTGAAAGAAGTGATGCTTGTAATGTTTTATCTCTTAAAGTTGCATAGTCCGATGGTTTTGAGTTTCTGTCGTTTTTCTGAGATGAATATATTAAATTGATTGTTATGATCTACCTGACTTTGAAGTCACTTATTTTAACTAACTTATTTTAAAGTTGCATAGTCCGATGGTTTTGAGTTTCTGATATTTTTTCTGAGATAAATATATTAAATTGATCATTCTAATCTACCTTACTTTAGTCCCGTGCTGGTAGATCGTGGGGTCGTGGGTTCGAGTCCCGGTCGAGTCAAACCAATGACTTTAAAATTGATACTTGTCGCTTCCTAGCCAGGCGCTCGGCATTATTAGGATAGGGCAAGGACTGGTGTGCTCAGTGTCAGGATAATGTGACTGAGTGGGATACCAGGTTATGGTGCCGGCAGCCTGGTTTCCCAGTGGGACAGCAATATAAAGTCGCCATGAGTGCGCACTGTCACAAGTCGGTACCCGTCCTGATATGACCTTAGATGTTGCTAGGACGTAAAACAACAACAAACAAACAAACCTTACTTTAGTTTGAAGTAACTTTTAATTGAAATGGCTGGCTACCTTTTGAGATATTTGAAATTCAAACATGTGAAAATAATTTTGGCAAGGACGCCAAAACTCTGATACCAAAGGCTTCTGCAGTAACAGGTTCTATTAAATCGACTCAGTGTTCCCTTCTTTGTGGCAACAAATACTTAATAAGTGCATCAGTATCTAAGTTAGATATGTAAAATCTAATCTAGATAATTGTCTTGATTTTGAAAATTTGATGCTTCATCGGACTATGCAGCTTTAAGTGGCTACATTTTTAGATATTTGAAGTGCAAACGTGTAAAATTAGTTTGGTAATGTGGCTGTCACACTACGACGACAGCCCAACGACTTGTCGTTTTGCTCTGTCGTCGGCTGTCGCTACGGTGTCGTTATGTTGTCGTTCGGGTGTCTCCGCGACACCTCCAGTTTCTCCACTGTCGCCGGGTTGTCGTCGGGTTTTTGGCCATGTTGAAAAACCTCGACGACACCTGGCGACAGACGATGTCGTTCGGCTGTCGCTAGAGTGTCGTTAAGCTGTCGCCGCGGCCATTTGGCATCCATTTGGCCGTGTGTCTGTGTGTGTGTGTGTCTGTGTGTCTCTGTGTGTACCTACATGTTTGCACCGTCCCATTCTTCATATTTCTTATGAAGACTGCTTCCTAACAGGTCCGCCGCATAGTCTAACACACATGTTTGTACCGTCCCATTTCTTCGTATATCATATGGAGACTGCTTCCTAACACTAACAGGTCCGCTGCATAAACCTACATGTTTGCACCGTCCCATTCTTCATATTTCTCATGGAAACTGCTTTGTGTGTCTCTGTGTGTGTAGTGGTGTGTCTGTGTGTGTATCTGTGTATGTGTGTGTGTCTCTTTGTCTGTGTGTGTGTCTCTTTGTCTGTGTATGTGACTCTGTATGTGTCTGTGTGTTGTGTCTCTGTGTGTGTCTCTGTGTGTACCTACATGTTTGCACCGTCCCATTCTTCATATTTCTTATGAAGACTGCTTCCTAACAGGTCCGCCGCATAGTCTAACACACATGTTTGTACCGTCCCATTTCTTCGTATATCATATGGAGACTGCTTCCTAACACTAACAGGTCCGCTGCATAAACCTACATGTTTGCACCGTCCCATTCTTCATATTTCTCATGGAAACTGCTTTGTGTGTCTCTGTGTGTGTAGTGGTGTGTCTGTGTGTGTATCTGTGTCTGTGTGTGTGTCTCTTTGTCTGTGTGTGTGTCTCTTTGTCTGTGTATGTGACTCTGTATGTGTCTGTGTGTTGTGTCTCTGTGTGTGTGTCTCTGTGTGTACCTACATGTTTGCACCGTCCCATTCTTCATATTTCTTATGAAGACTGCTTCCTAACAGGTCCGCCGCATAGTCTAACACACATGTTTGTACCGTCCCATTTCTTCATATATCATATGGAGACTGCTTCCTAACAGGACCGTCCCATTCTGCTTTGTGTGTGTAGTGGTGTGTCTGTGTGTGTGTGTATCTGTGTCTGTGTGTGTCTCTTTGGCTGTGTGTCTGTGTGTGTATCTGTATGTGTGTGTGTGTCTGTGTGTGTGTATCTGTGTCTGTGTGTGTGTCTCTTTGTCTGTGTATGTGACTCTGTATGTGTGTGTGTGTGTATGTGTGTGTGTTGTGTCTCTGTGTGTGTCTCTGTTGTGTCTCTGTGTGTGCGATAAACCACACACACTCACATTCACACTCACATTCACACTCACTATCACACTCACTATCACACTCTCTATCACACTCATACTCACTATCACACTCACTATCACATTCACACTCACTATCACACTCACACTCACTATCATGAGCCATGTTTGCACCGTCCCATTCTTCATATTTCTCATGAAGACTGCTTCCTAAGAGGTCCGCCGCATAGTCTAACACACATGTTTGCACCGTCCCATTCTTCATATTTCTCATGGAAACTGCTTCCTAACAGGTCCGCCGCATAAACCTACATGTTTGCACCGTCCCATTCTTCATATTTCTCATGGAAACTGCTTCCTAACAGGTCCGCAGCATAGTCTAGTCACTGTCGCGGCATTCACACTCACTATCACACTCACTCACATTCACACTCACTCTCACTATCACACTCACTATCACTATCACACTCACTATCACACTCACTATCATGAGCCATGTTTGCACTGTCCCATTCTTCATATTTCTCATGAAGACTGCTTCCTAACAGGTCCGCCGCATAGTCTAACACACATGTTTGTACCGTCCCATTTCTTCATATATCACATGGAGACTGCTTTCTAACAGGTCCGCCGCATAAACCTACATGTTTGCACCGTCCCATTCTTCATATTTCTCATGGAAACTGCTTCCTAACATGTCCGCCGCATAAACCTACATGTTTGCACCTTCCCATTCTTCATATTTCTCATGGAAACTGCTTCGTGTGTGTCTGTGTGTGTGTAGTGGTGTGTCTGTCGTGGCACTGTCGTCCAACTTGGCCCGAATTTGCATATGTCGTCGGATTTTCACAAAATCCAAGTCGCTGGGCTGTCGTCAGCCCCTTGTCGTCGTAGTGTGACAGCCCCATTAGCGCGTCAAAACTTATACCACATGCTTTAGCAGTAAGCTGTTCTATTAAATTGCATCACTCTTCCGTTCTATGTGGCAACACATGCTTAATAAGTGCATCTGTATCTAAGTTGGGTATGTAGAATCAATTCTAGATAATATTGCTTTGGTTTTGACAAATTGTTGCTTCATCGAACTATGCAGCTTTAAGAAAACTAAGCAGCATTTCTTGACAATATTAACGTGTTGGCAAGACTCACTTGTTTATGGTGGATTCAATTTGTCTCCTTTGTTTTTTAACCTGGTGTAACTATTATATTCTGGTTTTATTGTGGTTGAGGCTGATACTGGGTGATGTGGGGTTTGACATGAGGACGTCGACTTGTTATTTCTAACACGTTATTGGAGCGGGACGTAGCTCAGGCAGTAGAGTGTCCATCTCCTAATCTGAAGGTTGGTGGTTCGATTCCCTGTGCCCACACCTCTGTCACTTTGCATTTCCACTGCTGTGTATAACATACAGTGTCATCAAAGGGCAGTTGCTCTCATACCATGCCTATGTGGTGTGTGAGGTTAAAACATCCCTTGGGTCGGTAAAAGTGTAGGCTCGGGCTTTCTATCGACAAACTGTCTAATGGTGAAAACAAGTCTATTCAGACTTATCCATGATAGGCAGTATAAATCTTCAAGAAAAAAAATGTGCTTAAGAGGCGTCGTATAATAAAACAAGCTTGACTTTTTCTAACACGTTATCGCGTTTACCCTTCAGATACTTTTCCCGAATGATTGACGATTTTGAGTGCAGAATGGTATTATACCGACAACAAATTGAGGAGATGGAGAATCACTTGGCTTCTCTGCAGCAACCCGCTATGCTTACACCACAAGGTAAGAGCCAAAATTATTAAAGCCCCAGTCACACTCCGGCTTGTACAACCACTTTTGACAAAAAGAACCCGCAGTCACTGGCGACCTTCTTGTGACTAAAGCAATAGGCGCTGACCTTCCAGCGACCGTTTTGGTCGCAAGGAGGTTTTTAGTGTAGTACTAGTTGCTGCAATCTCGGTGACCACTGAGTACCACTTTGCAACCAACTCTTTTTTTTGTGGTCGCAAGCAGTAGTGTGACTGGGGTATTAGGTAGTTTTCTTGAATTGTTTCGGTGTAATCAGAATCTTTGTTCAAACAATTCAGCTCTAAGCATATTTCTATTATTAATTAAACATGGAGCATTGTACATTTTCATTATATGTTCATTCAATTTGTTCTTGACAGTTGTATACATTTTCTTTTTCTTAGAACTTTCGCAACTGTTGAAGAAAATCTACGAAAGTTTTGTTCATTTGGCGGCTCAACTTCAAATCATTCACGAGGCAGTAAAGGTGGGTTTGTGGTTTAAACAAAATGATTGTTACATAAATATATGTTCTCTGTCTTAGGAATGGAGAAACATGACTGAAATTTTTTTTTACCAATTTCAGTGGTTTTTGGTTTTGAACTAATTGAAGGGTGGATTTCCGTTAAAAGGCGGAACTCTTCATAGGTTTAGCACTGCCAGAGATTTGGAATGTTACTGGAAGTTACATTTCCGCTTTTTATAAACCTTTATTAAAATTCTATTCTTTCCACTTGTTGCTGATACCATTGTTTTATCAGTATATGCCGGGTCCTTTTTTATAAGTTAATTCACCAAATCTACCCATGGCTTACATATGTTAAATATAATATACATTATTGATAACATTTCAACTTTTATCTCTGTTCATCATGCTGGTTACGGTGGACATTTTGTGAGTGCATGTTTCCATTTTAGTTCATTAAATAAAGAATTGTGTGCTGTTGTCTAAATCATGCCTTCCTGTTTATTCACAGGCCCAAAAGAAGCAGTATTTAAACTACAGGATGGTATTCCACGGTGACTCTACTGATGTGTTTGAGAAGAGGCGAAAGGCTGTAGAGAAGGCTCGGACCACTCGGTGTCAGAAAACTGTCGGTCCAACACCATTCACCGGCATATCCAACGCAGCCGCCATGGCCATGGCGACCGCCATGAACCGAGCCCAGCAACCTGCAGGTAAACACACTTATTTAACATATATTTTATATGCTGAATTTAGTCTGTTTATTGGGGTTTTACATCATAGCAACATCTATGATCATATCAGAGAGGGTGCAGACTTGTGACAGTGCACACTCATGGTGACTTTATTGTGCTACCCCACTGGGAGATCAGGCCGTCAGCGCCATTACCCAATATCACATTATTATGATATTGAGCTAACCAGTCCTTGCCCTATCCTAGTAATGTTGAGCACTATGCTAGGTAGCGACAATTATCAATTTTGTAAGTCATTGGTTTGAATTGTACTTGACAATGACTTGTACGGACTGATAGTACACGAGCGCCACCTAGCGTTTCCTCTGCCGGCCGGCAAGCCCCATTGGCAGGTGTGCTGTGTGAAGTGTTGCTGTTAATGTCTCATGTGTGACGGTGCTGACGACAGTGTGTTATGTAGATTGTTGCTTGTTTCAGGTGGAGCACCAGCGCTTGGTCTGAACACAGGGCTCGGTACAACTGGACTAGGGGCCCAGACGGGGGGGCTCGGCACCGGATTGGGAACCGGCATTTTCGGAGCACCAGCCCCTGGCAACACAGGACTAACAGCAGGTATGCAAAAACAAAATAAACCACAAAAACCCTTTCTGTTGTCATTCCATGGTCTGTATGGGACCTGAAAAGTCTTGAACTTCATTTGCCCCATTTCAATGCCTTAAGAACCCTTGAATTTAACCTATTTTGGGTAATTAGTCTTGAAAAGCCTTGAATTCCATTAACCTGTCCCCATTGATCTGGACATGTACTGGTAGCTAAGGAAAGGATCTTGCGATTCAGCACGTCGATTCACAGTTATAGCTTACCCGGTGGAAGTGTGTGGTGAATACACATACACAAAGTAGTATTTCATCTCATTAGAATTATTTGCTAGGATAATTTCACTCCAATTTACATAGAAACAAATACATGGCAAGAACCCTACCTAGTTTGGTCATCATGGGTCATTTGGTTAGCGGTGTAAAGTGAATTTAATGGTATAGGGCCTATAGTGGTGGTTATGGGTGGGACAACCCCAACTTCCGGTGTGTACGCTGAAGCTGCGATCCGCGTTTTCGCGGATATTCGCCATTGGTGTAATATTCTCTGCTTGATTTCCGCGGGTTTTTTTTGCCTGAGATCACTTTCATCCCTGATTTTAAGTGAATGGCTCCCATGTTGACTAGTTTTCATGAGCTAATCCTCTTAGGTTTTTGTTAATGAATATAGATGGCTGGCTCTCCACCCTCCCTCTCCCCCCCCCCCCCCTCCCACCTGAAGGTGGTTGGTCTACACTGAGTGTTGTCATTCATGTCTCCCCAGGAGGATTTGGTAGTACAGGGTTCGGAACCTCCATCCAACCAACTCAACCCTCCGCCTTTGGCTCGACGTCCTTCAACTTTGGAGCTGCGAACACAGCCACAGTTCGGCCACTAGGTTAGTGACGGTAAGCATATATAGATCTGTCCTAACACTGCACTTCCGCACTCGTGACATGATTTGCCAAAATTGAGTCTTCCTCTTCGTTACAATATGTATTATACTAAAGTTATTTGCGGCGATGTAAATTCTGTTAGTTTTATTATTATTATTATTATTATTATTATTATTATTATTATTATTATCCTCTTCTTTGATGCAGGGCGGCTTGGGGCGATTTGTAATAATAAAAATTATGTGGTCAGTTAATAGTTTAGTTTTTCAGGAATGTTTATCTTCTTAATTCAATAGAATATTTTACAATTGGTGATGTGCACATGAATAGACCCAGTTTTTAAAACAATCATGTCACTGTAACGGTAACACAGCCAAATGCACAAACTTTCGAAGAAATCAAACAATCCAACCTAAATTGATGCTTTTTGTATTCTAAAATCATAAGTACTGTACATGTGATAGGAACATTCTCATGGTGTATATAATATATCAAATTTCCTTTTTGTCCCCCTTTTTTGGGGGCAATAGAACTTTGACCTGAAACCATGCTTTATACTTCCAGTATGTATATGGGAATGCCTTGTCGAGCAAACTACACTCTATGCGCACCCTATCTCTCCATCCATGTGCTGTATTTTTCGCCAGGACTTTTTCATAGCTTAACGGATCGTTGGGTGTAGTTTATATAGCGTTTACGCTTAACGGAGCAGTACGCTACAGAACGAAAACCACAGCGACCTCCAAATATTAATAGTCGCTTCATTGGTCCTATTTCTCAATGTAGCAGTTTGTGCTAAATCGGCCTGGCGAATACCTTCATATGCAATCCTCTCTCTCTCTCTCTTCTCAGTTCTATTAGAAAAATAGATGTACTCTTTGTCCAATATTCACGGTGATGCATGCTTAGTGTATTGTGTAGTCCATTCCACGTTTTGTTTGCCTATTGCTTCTGAGCTTACATAAAGTGGCGGTCTAAAAGTTTGCTTGCAAAATTTTATTAGTGTCAACAAGTTTCTGGTTGACCTTGGATAACCTTGTAGCTTAGGATACGTTTAAATGAGTCACATCATACTTCAGGTAGGTGAGTATCCGCCCCCACCCTCAATTTCTTGAAAAAACCTTGAATTTAACCTATTTAACCTGACAAGCCTGGAATTCCATTAAACTGTCCCCATTGATCTAAATTAGTCCGAAATCGCCATTTGCCATTGTGGTTTTTTTTTTCCTTCTGAAATCCAAATAAAAAGTCTTGAATTCCTATCAAAAACAGTCTTGAAAAGCCTTGAATTCCATATCTTCACATGTGTATGGACCCTGTAATTGTCAGGTGTGGTATCACGATGGCAGTGAGTTATTTGGTGATTGGGGTCTTACAGCTGAGATCATAGCAGGACAAGTACCGACTAGTGACAGAGCGCTCAGTTAAAATTATAATCCGATGAAAGCATCAAATTTGCACTTCAAACTAAAGTACAGTAGATTATAACTCCAGTGCGATTGATGGCAGCTCGCGTCCGTTAGGGACCAGGTGAGCCGGTGGTGGGGCCACCGGTCACGTGCTGGGTAGGAGGAGGCAGTACCTAGGATACGTACATGTAATGAGAACAATTCCCTTCCGCGCCTTTATACTCGCATAATGCATTATGCATCACATATTGGTAGAAACTCAAAACCATTGGATTATACGACTTTAAAATAATTGAATAAGAGCCAGCTTCCGAAAATCAACTTGTAGGATGTGTCACCTGTGGCATGCCTTTTTTGTACAGATCAGTCTGAATTAAAAAATAGCCTCTCACACGGTCTTCTTTTTAAATGAAACTTTTTCTTAAGCAAATTAATTAATCAAAATGCTATAGAATCAGGATGTATATGGCAAAATTGGTTGGTTCTTACATGACCTGAGATTTTACTAGAACATAAAACCCAAACAAGAACGAGTTAACTATGGGCGATAATATAGGTACAACAAGGATAGTTTAAATCTGACTTCGGCCTTTTTCTGCGATTCCCTGACCGTGCTGAAGCTATAAGAAAAAAAATCCGCGTTTTCGCGGAAATTCGCCGCCGGTGTAGTAATCCTGCCTTGCTTTCCGCGAGACCACTTTCATCCCTGTGCTATGAAACCATTTTTGGATATTTCATTTGTGCTACAGATACCGAAAAGATTTGCTCTGTCATTAGCCATCTGGGAGAATCTTCCTCCTGTTTCCTCTATCACCCAGTCCTCCCACCCTCCCCTCCCCTCCCCTCCCGTCCCGTCCCGTCCCGTCCCCGGGAGTCGCCTAATCAAGACGCGTCCTGTGGCAGTCAGTCTGCCTGCTGGGTGTGATCTGATGGTGGGGTTGGACTGGACCTTACTGTGTGGCCACCTTTGACGGTGTGAGCAGTATGCAATAACCTTATGTGTATATATTATTTGCTGCAGATCTAAAACAGGCCCATCCTAGGCCTTGATGTTGAACTTATCTCGGAGCTGTATCAAGTAAGTGGGTGTAGAGCCACGGTTGAAATTTGAACGCCTGGAATAGTTAGGCCAGGACTGCCCTCCTGTGCAGAATGAACAAATACGCCCACCCTACTAAGTTAATCCTAATAGAAACAAATCCCGAATGAGTGTTTCCGAATGAACGAATACCGTTTACATTTACAGTTCCTTACTTCCCTATAGCTCTGTCCCCTTCCCCTTCCCCTTCCACTTCCCCTTCCCTTTCCCCTTCCACCTTCCCTTTCCCCTTCCCCTTCCCTTTCCACTTCCCTTTCCCTTTCCCCTTCCCTTTCCCCTTCCCTTCCCTTCCCCTTCCCCTTCCCTTCCCTTTCCCTCTCCTTCCCCTTCCCTTCCCCTTCCCCTTCCCCCTCCCACTCCCATTCCCACTCCACCTCCTCCCTCCCTCCTGTTCCCCCTCCCTCCTCCATTTTCCTAATCTCCCAACCTGAAATAATTCAGTTCGTGCACAAACCGTCAGTTACCGAGCTTTACATAGTAATAACACTTTTAAAAATATATTTAACACCCCACCCCCCTCCCTCTCCCACCAAAAACCCCTCATCCACACTTGTTACTGTTGCTAGTTCCTGGAATGCCCGTCTGAATTCTAACTGGCGGTTCCGGAACCCTCCTTGCTGCTACACTCTTAAACGCATCGAGCATAAATAAAACTGATGTGTGACTCATGTTCTTCAGTAGGACTGTTGTCTTGGTAAATTTCTTCTACCGATAACAAAGAAATTTAAAATGGCTTTTTTGAACGACATCAGCACTGGATGTTCGAGTTGTGATAATTCGGGTGGACGTGTATTATTTATATTAAAGATTATAACATAACTGAATCTAGGTGAAATGTGTTGTTGATGGTGTTAGGTGGGTTTGTTAGTTTTGCTGTGGTTTCTCATTGTTGATGGTGATACCTTATTATTCATGCGATTATTTCTAGAATGGGGGTTGTGTGTAGGTGCTATGTAGCCTAGCATTTTAAGTATGACGTATACTAAATTAGACCATTCGGTGTTTTTTTTAGCATTGAAGACATTAGTGGGTTTCGTTGTAAATCTTTGCTAAATATCTCAAACTTGGGGGTAGGGTGAGTGTCTGGGGTAGGGTGAGTGATGTTGAGGAAAGGTTGAAAGTGTACAAATGTGCGTTGGGGGGGGGGGGGGGGTTAATGAATCTCGAAAGTGGAAGAAAAGAAGTAGTGGTAGGTAGTTGGAGTAGAAAAGTATGCCGGCGGGTATCATCTCATGGCCATTTTACAAATAAAAATTGTTAAAATCCTGAAATGGTAAAAACAGAAAGGGTTCTGTGTGTGTGTTTAAAGGAGGTTTGTGTGGTGAGACAATTTACACAGGTCTCTAATCATTAAATAGATCTTGAGAGATCTTTTGTGTTCTCTTCCAAGCGTTATTTTTGTTCTTTAAAAGAATCCAAATTCCCTTGTACGTTAAAGTATCCAAATATCTCTTTTGCATCTAAACAGAACATTTGTCATATAATATAGATGGAATTCATGTTGCTCCCATACTGTCATATAGTTTCATTTTTTTTAATTGGTTCCAGAAATATTTGCCACTTTTTTCTTTGCAAATGTGGTCCTATCCGGGTCTGATAACTATGTGGTGTGTGTAAACCAAACACGGTGTCGTCTAGGTTTAGTTCCAGTTGGGGTTGTCATTGAATAAGGAACAGTCCCCCTCTATCCATGTTTATTCTAGTCATGACGGCGTGGTCGAATGAGTAGAGCGTCCGTCTCCTGTTTCGGGAGATCGGAACCCATGAGTTTGTGGGTTCGAATCCTGGTTGAGTCAAACCAATGACTTAAAAATTTATACTTGTCGCTTCCTAGCCTGGTGCTCGGCATTATTAGGATAGGGCAAGGACTGGTTGGCTCAGTGTCAGGACTGAGTGGGATATCAGGTCATGGTGCTGGTGGCCTGGTTCCCAGTGGGGCAGCCCTATAAAGTCGCCATGAGTATGCACTGTCACAAGTCGGTACCCGTCCTGATATGACCTTAGATGTTGCTAGGACGTAAAACAACAAACAAACTCCTGTAGCTTTCCCCATATGATGAAGTGCATTGACTTATTTGGAGGGGAGGGAGGCAGGGAAGGCGGAAAAGTTATTTGGGTCATTGATTGGTCGGTCTACTGATCCAAGATGTCTCCGTGCACTGGTGGCACCAGTTGTCCCAATTGAAGTAACTAGGTCAACTAGTTAATTACCGCGCATTCTCTGGCAGGCATCTGACTGGCTTTTTCTCCACATCCGGTCTCAGAGATACTTTACCAAAATATCTCTCAGTGACATATAAATTTGTATGCTGCCGTTTTCTGCCAGTTCTTCAGTCTAATTAATAATAATATGTGGTGATTTCAGAAAGGCTTCCAACCTGACCAAATACATTTTAATAAGACGTTGAGCTACCTCTAATTTTGTGAATTTATTTGGAGATGATTCATCATGTATGAACTGATTGTGATGATGATGATATACATTGTGATCTATATTTTAATATGACCCTAGATGTTGCCTGGACGTAAAACTCCCAACAACCAACCAACCGTCAATATTTTAAAGCTGCATAGTCCGATGAAAGCATCAGTTTAACAAATCTAAAACACTGACCTGAATTTGATACTTCATATGCTTAGATATTGGTGCACCCACTAAGCATTTATTGCGGTATAGACGGAATACTGAGTCAAATTAATAGAACGCGTTTCTTCTGAATTCTATGTTGTCACGCATTTCATTGTGCACTCCAAAATTAATTTAGCATTTTTTTCACTTCAAATCTCTCCCAAAGCTAACCCTATAAATTAAGTTACTTCTAACTAAAGTAAAGTAGATTATAATTACCAACTTAATCTATTTATATAAGAAATATGGCAGAAGCTCAAACCATCGGTTTATGTTATTTTAATATACCGACATATCGTTTATATATTTATTCCGTCCTGATATGACCTTAGATGTTGCTAGGATGTAAAACACCAATAAGCCTATATTTACTTGCACACATGCTACTGTCAATTACCAGTTGGAGTTTTACCGGACTCTGGCAATCCGGGTATTCCGAGTTTCTCTGGTCCCTCAAGAAAGAACTGAAGCTGCGACCCAGCACACAGGATCGCAGCGTCAGAAGTTGCGAGACTGGTGAGCTCAGTGTCAGGATAATGTGACTGAGTGGGATATCGGGTCATGGTGCTGGCGGTCAGATTTCCCAGTGGTGCAGTACTATAGCGTCACCATGAGTGCGCACTGTCACAAGTCGGTACTCGTCCTGATATGACCTTAGATGTTACCAGGATGTAAAACCCCCACAACCAACCAATCAATCAGAAGTTGGAGTTGGTGCCACTCCCAGCGCTATCCTTCATTAGAGGCACAACGCTTTAAACTCACTTCACACATAATATTTATATTTTTTTTGGTTCAAGTGTTTTTATTCCTCTGAATAACATGTTGTCAGTGCTAATGCACTGGTCTTCCAGCCCTAATCACAATTGCCTCTAGACAGTAAACAAATCTCCAACAATATACAGATAGACAATTACAGGAAAATAAGCAAAACATCTGCTTTACCTATCATGAATGATAGGTAAAGAACAAGATAAGAGAAAAAGAAACATGCGGGGAGGTAACTATGTTAGACTAGTATGGTAGGCGTTAGTAGGGGGTGGGGCATCACTGATTATCTTTCTAGTAGTAACATACTCGTTGAAAGGGTGATGGGGGGGGGGGGGTGTAGGGTGGGCCTTTGTGATTGAACTTGTGTTCATGGTAATATAACCACATGTCTCCTGATGACCAACCTTGTTAAGATTATTGCCATACATTTGACCCTAATGTAGATTGCAGTGAAATTATCCTGGCAAATATTTGACACAAGATAAAATACCACATTGTGTTAGGTGTATTCACCACCTTCAGCCAGGTGCGCTGAAGCTGCGACCCGGCCTGCTGGGTTGCAGCTTCAGTCCTTCCTGAAGGACCAGCGGAACTTGGAATACCAGTATTTACCATTGTCCTCTCCTACAATGGATCAGCAGTAGCTAATAACAACCCCTTATATCTAACACTCCTTATGCCCCAGTCACACTACTGCTTGTGACCACAAAAAAAAAAGGTTGGTTATAAAGAGGTTGCAAAATGGTCGCAAACGTGAAGGTTGAAAAATAGTCGCAAGTGGTCCCAAACAGCCTTCAGTAATCGCTGACCTCCTTGCGACCAAAATGGTCACTAGGAGGTTGGCAACCATTGCATTGGTCGCAAGGTCGCCGCCGGTGACTGTGGGTTCTTTAGTCCAAAAAGGTTGCAAAGTGGTCACAAGCCATAGTGTGACTGGGGCTTTACCTTAACTTGAACCAGTCTCACCATTATGTCATTCCAGGCTCGACGTTCGGGAGCACAGGATCTAATGCTGCGGGGACGGGTCTGTTCGGGGCCTCTGTCGGGGCCGGGGCTGGGGCTGGCGGTGGGTTCGGGTTCGGTGTTCCGCAGGCCGGCTTCGGCACCAACGTGAACACAGCCGGGGCACTGAACCTGAGCACGACTGGCGGTTTCGGGGTCGCCTCGCCAGACAACAAGCAGCCATTCCTACTTCAGAAGCCACCAGCCGGGAACAAGAAGGGCAAGAAGACATAAGCACCACACATCGCTGGACTTTTTAACTAATATTGCTTTAGGATCTAAATTAAAATATGTATGAATGTGAGGAGAAAAGCATATAGAAGGCAACAAAATTGGCAGCAAATATATTTATATATGTGTACTGATAAACTTTTCTAAATTAATTATTATCATATTTTATGTTCAAATCCACTCCTTTTGAGTGAGTGATAATGGCGTATGGTATTTGGTATTTAAAAAAAAAAATCTGTCCCGTTCCGTTTAGACGGGTGACATAGGGAGAGTTGAGTGACACAAAGGCCGCTTATCCTACTTTATACACCTTTTTAGCTTAGTTTTTAACCAGTCTTGATTGAGTAGGTTTTGTCTTGAATACAAATTTAACAGATCTAAATTAAAACCTACGGTAACTCCCGAGTCCTGCTCTGGCCTCAAAACCCAACTTGTGTGGCTTTCAACAACACGCATTGATTGTGAATAAGCACACTTGTAGGCGTTATGTTGCTGGAGCTGATGTCGGTGGCTTTTTGTGTACTAGAGGTTGTAGGACAAATGTTCCCTTATTGTATTGGAATGGTTGTGATCATGTCCAGACTGCATGGTCGACTGAGAGACCGCGAAGAGACCGACGCATTAAATAAATGGATGCTCCTGATCAAGCACTATATCTCATTGTCAACGGAGCGAATATTGATGTGATGATTAAATAAATATGTAAATAAAGAATTTATATGAAATATTGTGGTATGCGTTTATTATTATGATGCCTTACATTGAGTAGCTTGTGGCTCCAATATGGAGAATCCTAGATAAAGGATTCACCCGGTACTCGCAGTACATGGGTGAACGACAACGTACTCTAAATACGGGCGAAAATAGCTTTAGTATGGAACAGAGAGTAGAATGCCTGCCTCCAGTATCAAATGGATACTTTTATAGGCACAGAGTTGGTGAAATGGGAGAGAATGCAAAAAGACAAGATGGCGGCTGCAGAACGCTGTCGATTTCACTTTTAAATCTTATTAAACTAGATATTTTATTATATTTTTCAACTCAAAGGTAGTGGGCTATCAATAAGACATGTAAAGAATAATTGTTGCTTAGATTGTAAAATTAGGCTCTCAATTCTTTGACCCGCATTTTCGACAGCTTTTACATAGGGTTGGTTTGCACCCCTACTGCAGCAGTATGGGGTGAATCTTGTATGTAGGAGAATCCCTACTGTATTGTCTCTGAATAAGAAAGAAATACAGTAAAATCTCTCTAAATTGACCGATTTTAAGTGGAACCTTTTAGGGAGGTGGTCGGTTTAGGGAATTTGGACATTTCTTTGCAATGTTATTTATTGTTGGAACGCAAATAAATCGATTGCTATAGGGGATTAAGTTGCTCCCAAATATCAATTAGATTTGTTTAAATTCTGAGTGTTTGCCTTTAACCTCAATTTAGGATTAATACATTTTTTCTGAGTGTAAGGCGACCGAATCAGTAAGAGTGGAGGCTTCCTGTGTGGAAGGTAGGCATTCCGAATCATGGTCCAGTCAAACCAATTACTTATAAGTTGATATTTGTCTGGCATTATTAGGTATGGCAAAGACTGGTTAGCTCAGTATCAGGATGACGTGGGTTTTGGTGCTGGTGGCCCTGTGACGGGTAAATATGATACTGTAGGGTTTGTACGGTCATGGCATTTGATAATTCAGTATTCCATGGCTGGAATTTGTCAAGATCCTGGAAAATCATGACTACCAGGCATTATTTTTAATCAAAAAGGGCTCATATTTCATGCACATATGTTCTTTATTCATTAACTGATGATGCTTTGTATTTAAAATGTTTTTTGTCCGTGTTCTGCTTCTTGATTCTATATTCAATCAAATTCTTTATTTCAGACTCAGGATTATCGTAGTTACAAAATTTGGTCCATATATTGAAACTACATATATTTGTTGTTTTTGCTATGCTTATTTACACCTCGCATCTTACACAATGAATAGACCTATTTCATGTGATGTCAGCATAGGTATCTAGGTCAGTGTGCATGCCTTTTGGCTGCAGGACAACACACTGTCACACTGCAAACTCAATGGCTATGAGCAATCTTCATAGAGAAAAGGTGAAATATCTCTATAACCACACCACTTAGAAACAAACTGCTTGGAAGGCATAGAAAGCATATTCAATGAATAAATTATATTAAATTTATAAGTTTCTGGAATTTTCTAAGATAAATATAAAAGATTGTTCACTATAACCTACCATACTTTGGTTTGGAGTAACTTGTATTTTAAATGGCCAAGTTTGGAGATATTTCAAGTACAACCATGCCAAATTAATTTTGACAAGCATGCAAAACCTCTGCCACCATAGGCTTCTGCTGTAACAGGTTCTATTAAATTGCACCAGTATTTCCTTCTATGTGGCAAGAACTGTTCAATAGGTGCACCAGTATCTAGGTCAGATGTGTTCAATCAAATCTAGATAATTGTTTCGGTTTTGAAAGTAGGATGTTTCGCCAGGCTGGGCGACTTTAACATAAAACTAACAGTGATGCTGAGAGCTTTAACGATACCTGCATGATTCCTGATATTTGTCTGGTATGTTTCCCAATTCATTCTTGACAGACCTATTGATTGATGCTCATCCAGATCATGCAGAGTGCTGGGTTTCAGTATTGACTATGTTGACGATAGTGAGTATGCGCACAAATATTGTCATTATGTGTGACCTGTGGTTAATCAACACACAGAAATGAAATCAATTATCATTGCTTTGTCACTGTTGTCAACTACATTGACAGAAGCATATATCCTAGAACACATCAATTGCAGTGGCTTGTCATGATGCTGAAAGGTTATAAATAGTATCTGCATGACTCCTGATATTTTGTATGACATGACACCTATCACTAACCTTGGGACTACCCAAACTAGGTCATTTTTGTTTTATTAATGCTTGTTCATACACTTGACCAGTGTCTCAATGTCTTTGTATCTCTTTAATTGTCACATTCAATTTCTGGAGGGGGAAGAAGAAAAGAACAAAATTTAAAAAGAAAAAGTGTGGTTTATATTACATTGGAAGTTACGTGGTTGTAACCTATGGTATTATGCTTGATTCGCCTCAGATTTGAGGCATGCTTTCCAAACTACGGCTGAAAAGGTAACCCATACCCATTAGTTTTGTTATCCTGGTATTGATTGATGCTTGTGTGGATCACATAAAATGCTAGGTCTCAAAACTGACTAAAATGTATCCGGGTATGGTCGTCGTGTGTGACCTGGGGTTGATCACCGCGCAACAATGTGATCAATTGTCATTGTGTTGTAACCTGTGGTATTAAGCTTTATTCACCTCAGATTTGAAGCATGCTTTCCAACCTACAGCCGAAAATGTAACCCATACCCATTAGTTTTATTATCCTGGTATTGATTGATGCTCATATGGATCACATAAGATGCTAGGTCTCAAGGCTGACTAAAATGTGTCCAAATGTGGTTGTCATGTGTGACCTGGGGTTGGTCACCGCGCAACAATGTGATCAATTGTCATTTATTTTTGGTACTATTGTCTGTGTGACCTGTGATCGATTGCCACACGAAGGAGTAATCAATTGTCATTTTTTGTGTTGCTTTGTAATTGTTTAAGGTTGCATGGTCCGGTGGTTTTGAGTTTCTGGAATTGATTAATGTTCATCCAGATCATGCAAAGTGCTGGGTTTCAGTATTGACTATGTTGACAATAGTGAGTGTGCGCACAAATATTGTCATTATGTGTGACCTGTGGTTAATCAACACACAGAAATGAAATCAGTTATCATTGCTTTGTCACTGTTGTCAACTACATTGACAGAAGTATATATCCTAGAACACACCAATTGCAGTGGCTTGGCATGATGCTGAAAGGTTATAAATAGTATCTGCATGACTCCTGATATTTTGTATGACATGGCACCTATCACTGTTGACCATGTGAATTGCAGGGATGTGGGTGATGCACTTACTGTCATGCTGCATATTTTAGTTTAAAAGAAAAGAAAAAAAAAAGGCATGCTGGTACTTTTAACAGCATGTTGATACTTATAATTACTCTACACTGCACTACCTAACGATGCGTGATATCATCCTTACAACTATTGTGGGTGATGTTTGGTTGCTAATCCTTCCTTGCGAGCATGCTACACAGTCACAAACCGATCAGATAATATTACATCTCCTAACCCATGAGACAGACGGGCTTGATATCTACGGACACTCCAGCAACGGATGTCCAAATCATTAACTCACCCCCATCTACCAATATAACTTATACTCACTCTATGCAACAGTCAATTACTTGGAAAATAGTCATCGATATGACATTATTACTTTATTCCATTGCGGGTGGGATAACAACTTTAACTTTCATAAATGGACTTGTGCTGGCAACAGACAGGGCAGTAATAGTATTTACTGGGGAGACAGTGGTTCTTATGTTTGAGCGCGTTGGGACCACAACTGGGGGCAATTACTGGCCAGGCTTCCTCTGAACGACCTGAAGGGTCTGCCAGGCTTTAAAATAGGACACCTTAATGTACGTAGTCTAACCCATAAAATTGAACAACTAAGAATGGACCTGCCATGGTCAGGACTTGATATTTTTACAGTATCAGAAACATGGCTAAACAGCCACATTGAGGAAAAGCTGATATCAATTCAAGGGTACAAGTTCCTAAGATTTGACAGGCAAACAAAGCTTCCAAATGGCCAAGTCAAAGCTGGTGGAGGCTTAGGATTCTACTGCAAAGACACACTGCAAATAGACACTGAAAAGTATGCCAACCACAATATTTCAAATGGAACTCTGGAATTACAGTGGGCAGTCATCACCAGACCACACACAAAGAAAATTCTAATAGGTAATGTATATAGGCCCCCAAATGGGAATATGCAGGAAGCTTTTGACCTACTAAGCTCAACCATGAAACAAATTATAGACATTAACAAATATGAAACTCTTCTCATTGGTGATTACAATGCAGATTACAATGCAAAAAATCAACCATCAGCTAATATCACGAGACAATTTGCCACAGAACATGAACTGCAACAGATGATTAACAAAACTACTAGAAGCACACAAACCTCAAATACAACAATTGACCTGGCTTTTACAAATATAAAATATTGTACTACATCTGGTACCCTCAACTACAACATAAGTGATCACAAACCTATTTATATAATTAAAAAAAACCAAGGAATGACAAACAAACCACATCACACTGGGGCCGCTCATATAGAAACTGCACCTATGAGGACCTTTCAACCACATTACGGGGATTTGCTACCAATGAAATATTTTATGAGCAAGATCCGAACAAGTGCTGGGACATGTTAGAAGCTATCCTTGATAGAGCTGCTGACAAACTTTGCCCAATGATTGAACTGAGAATAAGAAAAAACACAGCTAAATACTTAAATGACGAATTACAAGAACTACAACGAGATCGGGACTACTTTTGCCAAAAGGCTGAATTAACCAAAGACCCAGGGGATGCATTCATAGCAAAATGCTTAACTAGAAAGGCCAGGACTGAGGTTCGAAAGGCAAAATCAAGGTACTATCTTGACCAAGCCATCATTCACAACCAAAACCCCAAGAAATTTTGGTATGAACTAGATCAAATAGAGCCTGATCCCAAGCCAAAAATCAGTAATCTAATAAATGACAGTACTGGTGAAACAATACCTGATATTCAACTAGCAGAAGAGATCAACAAATACTTTGTTGATATAGGAGCTAACCTAGCCCAAAAATTTCAACCAAAAGATGATGTCCAGGAAAACTATAAGGTTGTAGTTAACCAACATAGATATGATCTCATAGAAACAACAAAAGACAAGATCCTTACCAAAGTACAAAATCTATCACCATTCAAACCTTCAGGCATGAAGGACATCAGTTCAACCTTTATCAAGGGCACCATCAAGGCTCTGATAGATGAATTTACATACCTATACAACCTCATAATTACTACTGGAATTTTCCCAGAAAAATGGAAGAGAGCAACAGTTACCCCTATACCCAAGGTAGGTAACCCAAAGTCCTGTAATGAACTGCGACCTATATCCATACTACCTCTCCCTGGCAGAATAATTGAACAGATAATTCACGACCAAATAAAAACATTTCTTGAGGACACTAACTATTTAGCCACCCAACAAAATGGCTTCAGAAAAGAAAGGTCAACGACTAAGGCACTTGCCTCATTAATGGATGAATTGTTGATTAGCACAGACAGAGGTGAGCTTACAATAGCTGTTTTTCTTGATTTCAAGAAAGCTTTTGATACAATTGACCACAAAATCCTGCTATGTAAGATCAAAAGAGCTGGACTGGGAAAAAGATCATGTAGGTTCATATCCAACTACTTAAACAATAGACAACAAGTCACAAAAATTAATAATACAGAATCCTCCATGAGAACTGTCAGAACAGGAGTGCCCCAAGGTTCCACTTTGGGACCACTCCTCTTTCTGATATTTATTAATGACCTACCATTGCTGTCTACCAGTGCTAATTTCACACTTTTTGCGGATGATGCTGTCCTCACAGTGCACAATAAAAACATTATTCTGGCAGCTACTATGGTAAACAAGGTGTTAAAAAAGGTCAATATTTGGTGTGCTGATAACAGACTAACCTTAAACACACAAAAATCAGAATATGTGATATTTGGAACAAAATCTAGAAAATCGCACGCGCAAAATATAGAGCTATGTATAGGCAATGCAGTGCTAAGAGAAGTGAACTCGTACAAATACTTAGGAACCACACTTGACTCTACACTGAATGCGAACCAGCAACTATCGAGGCTGAACCAAATTCTAGGTATGAGAATGACAACCTTTAGAAAAATAAGATGCTACATGAGTGAGAACACAGCGCTCAAACTGTATAAGGCAACTATACTGCCAATAATAGATTATAATGATTTAATCTATGGCCTTTTAACAAAACAACAAGAAAATAAATTACAGAGAACTCAAAACCGAGCTCTTAGAACAGTATATAGGGGCAAAGTTCTCTCAGTGAATGAGATGCACACTAGATCTAATATCACATACCTGAGCCAAAGGAGAGATGCACATCTGCTATCTCTTATGTTTATCAGAGCCAAGGATGAAAACTACATAGACCATACTACCAGAGTTACCAGGCAGGGGGATGCTACACTCCTCAAAGTTCCTAAACCACTCACAAATAGACTGACAAGAGCCCCTATCTACAAAGGCAGCAAATTATGGAATGAACTCCCAGTCAGAATTAGACATGCACAAACACAACTAGAATTCAAGAACCTGGTAAGATTTCACCAAGCCAATCAGGCCCTTCTACAGGCCTAGTGATGAGGTCGCCATATTTAATTAGCTATCTATTATAAGCACCTATGGCCACCCTACCCCCTCCCACCACCCCACACGCTCCTTTGCCTGCTGCCAACAAACCAAGTTATCCACCCTACAAATTATTTGCCCAGCAAATTCGGAAAGGTGTATCAGTCTGGTAGTATTGCTATAGACCGGGGGCCCTATGGTACTGGGACGGCTCACTCCCTATCTCTCCCATGTGATGTAAATTTTGCGGTGCCACCTTGTAGTGGGTTTGATTGACCCAGCTGCTGGTTGGTGTTTCACATGTAAACACATACGGTGTTTACATATGAAAACATGTAAACACCGTATGAATACACATCAATATCGGATTGCTATGAACAGGCACACATCATCGTCGCCATCGTCACACAGCTTTCACATTCATATATACATTTGTGCATATATTGTGGCATCTGTTTAGCCGGGGGAACGGCCAGCGCACCACGTGGTGGGTTTGATCATTTTGATTACACAGTACAAGCTGAGTGAGCTGTCTTGGTATTATGGGGTCTTTGTACAAACATAGACACTAATAAAGTCTGTACTAGACTACTAAATGACTGAAACATACAATCCTCCAAGCATTGTTTATCCCATCATTACTAACAACCTACTTACTCAAACTACTTCATGTAGTCAAAAAACACACCTGAGGTATTAACCTTTTAAGCATAACCCTATAAGCTAACCACACTCTATCTAACAGAATAAACAAACTATTCTACTAACACTCACTCCATCTCAAAATGTTAACTCCAACAACATGATAGTTTTGCAATTCACAACATAGTAGGCATACAAACCTATGAAGGAAAACTATGTACCTAACCACTCCGTAATGTAAAGGTCTAATCAATACACATGTATGTATCAAGTGTGTACGAATACAACATATAACTGCTATTTTTGTATGTGAATTGTCAAACTATACCATATGTAAGTCTTTGAATGTTTGATATTGTTAGTTCAGCTGATTTGGGCTAGCTGCATATATTGTAAATAACTGTATTGTCACATGGCTGGAAGACCAGTGCCACGGCGCTGACAAAAGACTTTATTCAATGAATAAACTATATTTACAAAAAAAAAAAAAGGTATGGGTTCTGCATTTCTATTAATTTTGAATAAAATAGACGTTTTACACTGCGCGTACCGGCAAACTCAATGCATTATCAGTGGCTGTGAGCAATCTTCATAGAGAAAAGGTGAAATATCTCTAAAACTACACCACTTAGAAACAAACTGCTTGGAACACACATAGAAAACATATTCAACGAATAGATTATATTAAATTTATAAGGTTAGGGTTCTGTATTTCTATTAATTTTGAATAAGATAGACGTTTTGCACTGGGTGTACCGGCAAACTCAATGCATTGACAATGGCCGTGAGCAATCTTGAATTATATTCATACAGAAAAAGCGAAATATCTCTAAATCCACACCACCTAGAAACAAACCGCCTAGTACACATAAAGAAAACATATTCAATGAATGGATTATATTAAATTTATAAGGTTAGGGTTCTGCATTTCTATTAATTTTGAATAAAATAAACGTTTTGTACTGTGCGTACCGGCAAACTCAATGTCAGTGTGCCTTCGTTCTGCAGCCAAGCTGCGTGTGCATACACAATGAAAGCCATGTTTGTGGGTACTGGAATTTTGTTTTAAACGTCCTGGAATTTTGCACTGAGCAGTACTGAAAAGTCTTGGAATTTGATATGTCAAAATGAGTATAAACCTTGTGTTGGCGGCCTTGTCTCCCAATGGGGCAGCACTAATAAGTTGCCATGAGTGGACCTTAGCTATTGCTAGTACGTAAACCAACAACAAACAAAACTGCCATGAGTGTCACAAGTCGGTACCTATCCTGATATGGCCTTAAATCAGACAGGGTGGCCGAATGAGTGAGAGCGTCCATCTCCCGTGGGGTCGTGGGTTCGAACCCTAGTCGAGTCAAACTAATGACTTAACAATTTATACTTGTTGCTTCCTAGCAAGGTGCAAGGAGCAGTGGAATGAGGAAGATCAATTGTCCACGATTGAAATTTCCCCTGCTTAAACAACTAATGTACCAACAACAAAAACAAATGTTACCATGATGCAAAACAAACAATATATGTGTTTCTCCACCACCACCACATATGACTTATTAAAACTGCAGTCTGATGAAACCGAATTTTCTAAACCAAAACAATTATCTAGATTTTATTCGACATATCTAACTTAGATACTGGTGCACTTATTAAACATTTGTCACCACAAAGAAGGGGATACAGAGGCAATTAAATTGAACCTGTTACTGCAGAAGCTTTAGATGTCAGTTTTGGCGTGCATGCTGAAATTAATTTAGCATGTGTGCACTTCAAATATCTCAAAAGTTAACCATTTAAAAAAAAGTTCCTTCAAGCTAAAGTAAGGTAGATTAAAAATGATCAACCTATTTATCTCAGAAAATGACAGAAACTCAAAACCATTATGTATTGTAACTTTAATATAATCAATATATCCAACCCAACAGAAAGCAGTCTAGGGTAGTATTAATTATAACGAATGCTAGTCTCTACGGTCTGTCAATGTGTGCTATCAAGTATAGTAATACACTTACAGGGATATACATTATTTTATATATGTACATTTATTACCGCTACTTCCAACGAAGCACCTGCTTTTCCCAGGTAACTTGGCAAGTCTCTTGCCAAATAAATAACCGAAAAACAAGGATAATTGGTGTGGTGTCATACATATATATATATAGCGTTGATAACTGTAAGGTGACACTATTTAGGCAAAATATAACATAATAAAATATATTAACCTAGTAAAACTATTCATATGTGTTTCATGTATGTAATATGGAACAGCCTGACTATTATACCATAGATGTCTAACGATGTCAGATATTCCTTGAAAGTCCCAAGTCTTAACATTGCTACATTTGCTAGGTATTGTTTGCTTATAACCTTATAACCATTTCCTCTAATTAGAATATGACACCTTAAATTTATAAATATAGAAATTGCAATAATTTAACCAAAACTGTCTAATTGGCCTTCTTAATAATTGGGAGCACAAAAACCAAACATATTGCCTGTGATTGGATGATGGTGATTTGATATAATCTTTGTTGGCCTGTATGTATTGCTTGTACAGGCCAACAAAGATTATATCAAATCACCATCATCCAATCACAGGCAATATATGTTTTGTTTTTGTGTATTGCTTGCACAACTACCACGGATGGGACCAGACGGGATGGCCGAATGAGTTAGATCCTCCGCCTCCCGTGTTGGTAGATTGTGGGGTCGTGGGGTCGAACCCTGGTCGAGTCAAACCAATAACTTAAAAATTGATACTTGTTGCTTCCTAGCCTGGTGCTCAACATTATTAGGATAGGATAGGACTGGTTGTCTCAGTGTCAGGATAATGTGACTGAGTGGGATATCAGGTCATGGTGCTTGCTGGTGGCCTGGTCTTCCAGTGGGACAGCACTATAAAGTTGCCATGAGTGCACACTGTCACAAGTCAGTACCCGTCCTGATATGACCTTAGATGTTGCTAGGATGTAAAAGAACAACAAACAAACAAACCACGGATGGAGACGGTCGTCGTTTAATTAACGTTGACCTAATTATGAGGATCCTGGTGTCGGTTGACTCTGTTGGCTGTTATACACACATGGGGATATAATTTGTCTCACCGACTGACGAGAGGCCGCTGAGTCTAAGAGTGGCGCCGACATGATTAGGGATGTCCAGTGTGTTGGAACCTGGAGTATCAAACATTCAGAACGATTGAATACACATCAATATCGGATTGCTATGAACAGGCACACATCATCGTCGCCATCGTCACACAGCTTTCACATTCATATATACATTTGTGCATATATTGTGGCATCTGTTTAGCCGGGGGAACGGCCAGCGCACCACGTGGTGGGTTTGATCATTTTGATTACACAGTACAAGCTGAGTGAGCTGTCTTGGTATTATGGGGTCTTTGTACAAACATAGACACTAATAAAGTCTGTACTAGACTACTAAATGACTGAAACATACAATCCTCCAAGCATTGTTTATCCCATCATTACTAACAACCTACTTACTCAAACTACTTCATGTAGTCAAAAAACACACCTGAGGTATTAACCTTTTAAGCATAACCCTATAAGCTAACCACACTCTATCTAACAGAATAAACAAACTATTCTACTAACACTCACTCCATCTCAAAATGTTAACTCCAACAACATGATAGTTTTGCAATTCACAACATAGTAGGCATACAAACCTATGAAGGAAAACTATGTACCTAACCACTCCGTAATGTAAAGGTCTAATCAATACACATGTATGTATCAAGTGTGTACGAATACAACATATAACTGCTATTTTTGTATGTGAATTGTCAAACTATACCATATGTAAGTCTTTGAATGTTTGATATTGTTAGTTCAGCTGATTTGGGCTAGCTGCATATATTGTAAATAACTGTATTGTCACATGGCTGGAAGACCAGTGCCACGGCGCTGACAAAAGACTTTATTCAATGAATAAACTATATTTACAAAAACAAAAAAAAGGTATGGGTTCTGCATTTCTATTAATTTTGAATAAAATAGACGTTTTACACTGCGCGTACCGGCAAACTCAATGCATTATCAGTGGCTGTGAGCAATCTTCATAGAGAAAAGGTGAAATATCTCTAAAACCACACCACTTAGAAACAAACTGCTTGGAACACACATAGAAAACATAGTCAACGAATAGATTATATTAAATTTATAAGGTTAGGGTTCTGTATTTCTATTAATTTTGAATAAGATAGACGTTTTGCACTGCGTGTACCGGCAAACTCAATGCATTGTCAATGGCCGTGAGCAATCTTGAATTATATTCATACAGAAAAAGCGAAATATCTCTAAATCCACACCACCTAGAAACAAACCGCCTAGTACACATAAAGAAAACATATTCAATGAATGGATTATATTAAATTTATAAGGTTAGGGTTCTGCATTTCTATTAATTTTGAATAAAATAAACGTTTTGTACTGTGCGTACCGGCAAACTCAATGTCAGTGTGCCTTCGTTCTGCAGCCAAGCTGCGTGTGCATACACAATGAAAGCCATGTTTGTGGGTACTGGAATTTTGTTTTAAACGTCCTGGAATTTTGCACTGAGCAGTACTGAAAAGTCTTGGAATTTGATATGTCAAAATGAGTATAAACCTTGTGTTGGCGGCCTTGTCTCCCAATGGGGCAGCACTAATAAGTTGCCATGAGTGGACCTTAGCTATTGCTAGTACGTAAACCAACAACAAACAAAACTGCCATGAGTGTCACAAGTCGGTACCTATCCTGATATGGCCTTAAATCAGACAGGGTGGCCGAATGAGTGAGAGCGTCCGTCTCCCGTGGGGTCGTGGGTTCGAACCCTGGTCGAGTCAAACTAATGACTTAACAATTTATACTTGTTGCTTCCTAGCAAGGTGCAAGGAGCAGTGGAATGAGGAAGATCAATTGTCCACGATTGAAATTTCCCCTGCTTAAACAACTAATGTACCAACAACAAAAACAAATGTTACCATGATGCAAAACAAACAATATATGTGTTTCTCCACCACCACCACATATGACTTATTAAAACTGCAGTCTGATGAAACCAAATTTTCTAAACCAAAACAATTATCTAGATTTTATTCTACATATCTAACTTAGATACTGGTGCACTTATTAAACATTTGTCACCACAAAGAAGGGGATACAGAGGCAATTAAATTGAACCTGTTACTGCAGAAGCTTTAGATGTCAGTTTTGGCGTGCATGCTGAAATTAATTTAGCATGTGTGCACTTCAAATATCTCAAAAGTTAACCATTTAAAAAAAAGTTCCTTCAAGCTAAAGTAAGGTAGATTAAAAATGATCAACCTATTTATCTCAGAAAATGACAGAAACTCAAAACCATTATGTATTGTAACTTTAATATAATCAATATATCCAACCCAACAGAAAGCAGTCTAGGGTAGTATTAATTATAACGAATGCTAGTCTCTACGGTCTGTCAATGTGTGCTATCAAGTATAGTAATACACTTACAGGGATATACATTATTTTATATATGTACATTTATTACCGCTACTTCCAACGAAGCACCTGCTTTTCCCAGGTAACTTGGCAAGTCTCTTGCCAAATAAATAACCGAAAAACAAGGATAATTGGTGTGGTGTCATACATAATATATATATATATATATATATATATATATATATAGCGTTGATAACTGTAAGGTGACACTATTTAGGCAAAATATAACATAATAAAATATATTAACCTAGTAAAACTATTCATATGTGTTTCATGTATGTAATATGGAACAGCCTGACTATTATACCATAGATGTCTAACGATGTCAGATATTCCTTGAAAGTCCCAAGTCTTAACATTGCTACATTTGCTAGGTATTGTTTGCTTATAACCTTATAACCATTTCCTCTAATTAGAATATGACACCTTAAATTTATAAATATAGAAATTGCAATAATTTAACCAAAACTGTCTAATTGGCCTTCTTAATAATTGGGAGCACAAAAACCAAACATATTGCCTGTGATTGGATGATGGTGATTTGATATAATCTTTGTTGGCCTGTATGTATTGCTTGTACAGGCCAACAAAGATTATATCAAATCACCATCATCCAATCACAGGCAATATATGTTTTGTTTTTGTGTATTGCTTGCACAACTACCACGGATGGGACCAGACGGGATGGCCGAATGAGTTAGATCCTCCGCCTCCCGTGTTGGTAGATCGTGGGGTCATGGGGTCGAACCCTGGTCGAGTCAAACCAATAACTTAAAAATTGATACTTGTTGCTTCCTAGCCTGGCGCTCAACATTATTAGGATAGGATAGGACTGGTTGTCTCAGTGTCAGGATAATGTGACTGAGTGGGATATCAGGTCATGGTGCTTGCTGGTGGCCTGGTCTTCCAGTGGGACAGCACTATAAAGTTGCCATGAGTGCACACTGTCACAAGTCAGTACCCGTCCTGATATGACCTTAGATGTTGCTAGGATGTAAAAGAACAACAAACAAACAAACCACGGATGGAGACGGTCGTCGTTTAATTAACGTTGACCTAATTATGAGGATCCTGGTGTCGGTTGACTCTGTTGGCTGTTATACACACATGGGGATATAATTTGTCTCACCGACTGACGAGAGGCCGCCGAGTCTAAGAGTGGCGCCGACATGATTAGGGATGTCCAGTGTGTTGGAACCTGAAGTATCAAACATTCAGAACGATTAATATGAGCATAGTTCACTATAAAACTTATCCACCGTGCATTCATTAAACATATACACGTGTATGTGTATATATATATATATAATTATATATATATATATATATATATATATATACGTATATATATATATATATATAATGCTAAGTTAAGCCGGTAGGTGGCGGCATCGGCGTCAGAGAGCCCTGGAGCAGGACGGGGAATTTACGCTATATATATATATATATATATATATACGTATGTGTGTTTTACAATGAATTATGCGAATATTTAATACAATTGGAACATATAAGATACTTCCGGTAATATGTCAATGTAATATATGTGTATATAAGTATAAACATATAAGTGTGTATTATATATGTTCATGACATATACTTATGTGTGTATTACTATTATGTGTCCTTATACACATATATATATATGATGTATAATGCATTGTCCATGTCAGCCCTAACATGGGTAATTCACGGCGGGATGTGGGGTGGTAGACCCTTCAAGCATTCTCGACGACACTGCCATGCCACCTTCTGGATCACGAACTAACTAACGTTCGGATACTTGTGTCGCGCCCAGCGTAAATTCCCCGTCCTGCTCCAGGGCTCTCTGACGCCGATGCCGCCACCTACCGGCTTAACTTAGCATCATATGAAACTGAATGCTCGCCACCCAGCAGGCTGGCCCACTGGCACTGATGTCACAGCACGGCCCGCAGCCCTCAGTCGCCGCTTGGACACGAACCCGCGAACTACAGCGAACCTGATTTTGCCGCTTCCCACCCCTCAACTACAAAAAACCATTAGATCGCGAGGGTTGAGATTGCCGAGTGGTCCATTCACCTGATTAATTTCTGACCTGATTGTGACTGCTTAAACTGTTCCGTTCCGCGAGTATAAAGGCGCGGAAGGGAATTATTTCCTTACTCACTTGCTATCCGGACCGCACTTCGTCCACACCTCTCTCTATCACCTCTCTGCCAGCCCAGCACCTCCTTGATATGTCTGAAAAGAGTTCCAGGAGGGGGTGCCCGCCGGCATTTTCACTTTCTACTCTTACTCTGTCCGTGTCTATGGCTCGCTGGATGGTCACCGTAGGGCAAATAGACACGGTCCTTTGACTCAACTCTCCTCATTTCTCTTTCCTAGATCTGCCCATTCGATTTCTCCCAGGCACACTTCTTCCCCTGACCAGGGTTGTTGTGTTCTTGGGTGGGGCCCTTGACCTATTACGATTTCTCTGTCTGGTTCTTGTTGCTGGAACGACCGCTGCTCCCACCTTTGCCCACCTTCCTCAAACCCCTGCTGACCAGATTCAAGTGCTACACTACACTACACACACCTACAGTTCTTCTACATACCGGCACGGAGAGATCCCTGCCACCCGGCGCCCCGTCGTCACTCCGTTGTGAAGGATGTCCCCAGCCTTCACAACACTCCCTCTACGAAGACAAGTCTTCAACCAAAGATTGGGCCGATTTATCAGAGCCTCTCTACCCAATGTTGCAGTTCTGCAACCTGTAACCGTCGTAAGGTTACGAACACCCCCATTTGATTGATTGATTATTTCCTTACTATTATTATTATTATTACACGATACACTGTACTGCCTCCTTCATATATATATATTTAAATTTGTGTCACCAATCTCTGAGAGTAGGAATTTGTGCGTGGACACAAATATGTGCATACCAACTAGTATGGCTAATTAACAAATCTAGTCAATGTCTTTACGTTACCCACTATATTGTATATATATGAAAATACCCATGTAAGTAATGCAATTGACAATATTCACAACACATGCAAAATCTGACGGCGACAACGAACACTACAGTTGTGGGACTGTTGCCACAACGCATACAAAAGCTATGGAAATTGCTAACTTTCAAATGCATGTATGTCAGTCAAATTTAGGGATATTTTGACAATTCTAAAAGTATCTTGCTTTTGGGTCATTGGAGCTTCCAAGAAAAATAAAATCTTCATGTTTGGACCCTTTTGAAAATGTTAGAAGGGTACCAAACTAGTCAGTCACTATTAATACACAATATTCACAACGTATGCGACATCTGACGGTGACGACAAACACTATGGTTGCAGGACTGTGACCATGGCGCATGCGTGGTATATCCTCTATTGGAGAGCAAAATTGTATTTGTATTGATTTTGGTCTGTACAATTTTTGGGCCTGTGTTGTTTTTTTAAACAAAAAAAATGTGGTCAGTCTGTTGATAAACCAGGCCCCCCTTGTAGGATGGAGGGATGGGAATAGACGGGATCACGGTTCCGACTGCGCATGCGCTGAAAATGGCGTTGGCAGCAAAGCAAATGTGAGTGGCCATTGAGTTTGTCGATACGCGTAGGGAAAAACTTCGATTTTATTCAAAATGAATAGAAATACATAACAATTTGGCATAAACATGTTTGCACACATGCAATATAATGATATGATGAATATAGCTAAGACAAAACTAGCCATAGTTAAACATTTTGAGCTAAGAAACATACAATTCCACACAAAACAATCAGTGATATCCACATCACCATTATTAATTCTTGTTCTAAATATTAAAATGCCAAATGTGTCAACATACACTTGTTTCAAAGAAATATATAACCAATATCTGATTAACTCTACTAATTTTCTAGTTCTACATATGTCATTAACCATAGGATATAAATAAAAA
The DNA here is from genome assembly GCA_030323885.1 of Branchipolynoe longqiensis. NCBI lineage: Eukaryota > Metazoa > Annelida > Polychaeta > Phyllodocida > Polynoidae > Branchipolynoe > Branchipolynoe longqiensis. The sequence continues at coordinate 93,417,940 of CM059191.1, forward strand.
CATTAATACAATAAGTAAAACTGACTCTGGCTGTGACTCTAACACTAGTCTGAGTGCCCAGATTTGTCTAAATCTAAATGCACATGGCATAAGATGTGCATATTATATTGATGTAAATGCAATGCTGGATAAAAGATTAATATCTTAATTTATTGTATATATATTTTTAGTTGGTATTCTATGTTTCAAACAAGAGCTGAGATGAGCTGAAACCAGCACAATTCATAGCTGCACCCAGTGTTCCATGTGCTTCTCGCGGGTTTGTTTTGCTCTGACGCATCCCACAATGCACCGCGCTGCTGGAACGGTGATGTAGTCTATCCAGGAGTGGTGACCCCACTCCTCCCCCCACTACCGCCCCCCCCCCCCACGTCACCCCAAGAAGCGACGCTCTGAGTTGTTGTAGCAGTCTGCGGTGCGCATGCGCATGCGCATGCGCATGCGCATACACCCGAGGGCAGTTGGAGGAGTTAGACTGGAAAGTGGAGGCGCCGTGGGAAACGCAGACGGTAGATTTGTTCAAGTTGCATAATCCGATAAAAGCATAACATTTTAGAAAGTAAATCACTTATCTAGATTTGAACCTACATAGCCAACATATATACTGGTGCATGTATTGAGCATTTGGTGCTACATAGAAGGGACTATTGAGTTAATTTAATAGAACATGTTGCAGCTGAAACCTATGGTGTCGGAGCTTTGACAGACATGAGTAGTAATAGTCTAGGTCTTATTTAATGAAGCCCATAGACGTCAAGGAGCATCACGAAAGGTCGAAGGTAGCCCTTAGCATGCCAAGATTAATTTGGCATACCTGCACTTCAAATATCTTCTAAGTTAGTCACTTTAAAGCAAATTTACTTCAAACTAAAGTAAAGTAGCTTACCTCGATCAACCTAATAATATATTTATCTCAGAAAATGAGAGAAACTCAAAACCATCGGACTATGAAATTTCAATTACACAAGAAGTAGATTTAGTTGCACGTGTGGAATGGAAGTTGCAGGTGAACCTAGTTGGAATAGTTGTGGTACATTTGCTGCGTTCCTGTCATTAAAGTGCATGTCAAGCGAGGCGCAGCAGCCCACTGCTGTATACCGGGCGGCGCAGTAGCCGAATCGATAGAGCCGCGGCTTTGCGTGCGGGATATCAGGAGTTTGATTCCCGGTCGAGTCAAACCAATGACTTATACAATTGATACCTATCGTTTCCTAGCCTGGTGCTCGGTATTAATAGGATAGGGGATTACGTAATTCCCGTCCAGAAAGAACCCTACTATGCTATAGTATACTATCGTTATCTCACTCTCAGGATAATGTGACTGAGTGGGATATCGGGTCATGGTGCTGGCAGCCTGATTTTCCCAGTGGGGCAGCACTTTGAAGTCACCATGAGTGCATATTGTCACAAGTCGGTTCCCGTCCTGATACGACCTTAGATGTTGCCAGGATGTAAAACTCCAATAACCAACCAACTTTACTGTAAACACATGCGATATGTAGGTTATGCATCAAACTGGGCATGTCTTCACCATTGGATTTAATATATGTGTGCATAACATAAACATAACATGTCATACATAACATAAAATCATACATAGCATGTCAGGTTGGCCGTCGCCATGAATGAACATGGGTGTCTATGTATGTGCCTTTGGGGGTGGGGGGGGGGGCAGCCTGTGCAAGGCGTGGGGACTGGGTGGTAGACCCAATCTCGAGGAGAGGTTGATCATTATGCACCATCTTTCTACTAAAGCGGATTATTTTGTAGTTTGGCTGCAAAACAGACATCTTCATTTCTTTTGGATTGTTTTGGTGTCGATCATGTCTCGTTAGGTTGATTAATTTTGGGGTTTACACCCCCGAGCCACATTGGGGGTCATAGAGATGAGTAGGCCTCACTGACTTAAATCATGAAAATGCGCAGTGTTTGGCAGTTTAATAATTCTACACCATTGAGATGCCGTGTCACTGACACGATGGCGTGATGTCCTACCATCACATTATGATTATCACGACACTGAGCAAACCAATACTTAACCACAACGTCGCAATCCCCTGAACCAGGGATCAGATGGGATGGCCAAACGAATTGAGCGTCCGCCTACCGTTTTGGTAGATCATGGGATTCGAACCCACGGGTTCGAACCCATGTCGAGTCAAACCAATGACGTAAAAATTGATACTTGTCACTTCCTATCCAGGCGCTTGGCATTATTAGGATAGGGAAAGGACATGTTGGCTCAGTGTCTGACTAATGTGACTGAGTGGGATATCCGGTCATAATGCTGGCAGCCTGGTCTCCGAGTGGGGCAGCACTATGAAGCCGCCATGAGTGTGCACTGTCACATGTCGGGACCCGTCATGATATGACCTAATGACCCTGTTACGACGCATCACGCAAGCGCGTGGCCAACAGCTAAAATCACTTTCAAACGTCAAGATGAGTCAAACTTTTCGCCGCGGGGGGCAAAGTTAGACGTATAAATACCGTATACACAACATAGCAGTGCGTATGGCCAATGTATGGCTAACACCGGTGAACGTTATATAATAATTTGATTGCCAGAAGTACGCCTTATAAGTTAGGTATGTCAAGACATGATGGAGAAACGCAAAATGTACGTTAGACTACGTTAGACGTATGTTATCCATATATTGTCAATACGTTGTCAATACGTTGTAAATACGCGGACTGTACATTTCTGCTGGCTCTCCATCCGACTGACATAGGTCAACATAGTGCTAGGAGGTGAACAATGTTTGTCTAACATATGTCTAACTTACATCGCTGTATGCTTAATGTATACATAGCGTACACCCAACATAAAAGCCACACATTGTCGAATGTCAAAAGTTTGGTGCATGCACACCGACGTATTGGCGCAATGCGTCGTAGTGTGACAGGGCTATTAGATGTTGCCAGGACGTGGAAAGTATCAATTTTTAAGTCATTGGTTTGACTCGACCAGCGGTCGAACTCGTCGGTTCGAATCCCACGATCTACCAAAACGGGAGACGGACGCTCAACTCATTCGGCCATCCCGTCTGGTAAACAACAAGGTTCCGTGATGTCCGAGCTGTGCGCAATTAATCTAACTCCGTGCCGGTGGGGTGTGGGGTGTGGGGTGTGGGGTGTGGGGTGTGGGGTTGTGGGGTGTGGGGTGTGGGGTGTGGGGTGTGGAGTGTGAGGTGTGGGGTGTGATGGTGATGGTAACCGCAGTGATGGCAGGGGCCTCTTCTAAATAGAATGATGTATTTCAACATTCTACTATATTATAGTTAATTTTGAAATCACCGTAACAATACGCGACTTTTTTTTATTGGGGTTTTACATCCTTGGAAACATCCATGATCATATCAAGACGGGTGCCGATTTATGATAGATACTCTGCACCTTATATAAATGCTGCTCCATTGGGAAAGCTAACAACACCAGCATCAAGACCCGATATCCCACCCAGTCACAGTATCCATCCCAGTAATGCTTAGCGTCAGGCTATGCATCGACAAGTTGGTTGGTTGTTGGAGTTTTACGTCCTGGCAACATCTAAGGTCATATCAGGACGGGCAGCGACAAATAGAGGACCTTTTTTTTTGTCCGGTCCCCTACCTGCGGCGACAGGGGCCCTATATATTTTGTTATAAGTCATTTAGTTTTACTCTGCCGGGGATCGAACCTACGATCTTGCTTCCTGATTCGGCCATCCTGTCCGGTGATAAAACACGCGTGGACCGTGTCGTGTCTGGACTGGTTCCGGTCTGGTGCTTCTGTGAGTAGTGGGGTGCAATGGGGTTAAGGTACGCGGATTAACGTAAAGGAAATTACTGGATCATTATTATACACGCACTTTTAAACCCCCCATACTGTGCACAGATAAATCACTCTAATTCACACGCTATAATTAGTGACTCTGATTCAACCACAAAAAGTCAGGCAGTGTCAATACCGATCCGTCACTACACAGAGCAGTTATTGTCCTATATGGGGTTTGTGGCCCGAGGTAGTCTAGGAGCAGCGTCTCAATCAATGCGAGGCTAATATAGCTCTGTTTAGATATTCCAGAATCGTGAATGATTAGATTCACATGATTATTATTGTCATTATTATCACTATCATTATTATTTTTATTATTTAATTAATTAATTATTATCACCATTATTATCACCACTATCATTGTTATTGTTATTATTATTTCTAATTTATTATTATTATTATTATTATTATCAAACCACAATTTTATTACATAAAATTACCTATTAAGTCCGAGAGTGCGTTAGACCACCGCTCCCCCCGCCACACATGCGCCTCGTTGAGTTCATAAAGATTATAACCATGACAACCATATTCATGCTATTCAATCAGAAGGTTTTCTTATTTCTCTCTCTCTCTCTTTAATTGTCAGCATTGATTAATGTATTAATTTGGAGATACAGCGGGAGTGGGTGGGGGTAAGATTCCCACTCCCCCAAGCTCTCTCTCAGTCTGTCCGTCCCTGTGTGTCTTTATCCCTTCTGCTCTGCCTGTCTGTCTCTGTACTCTCTCCCCTCTTTCCCTTTCCCTCTGCCTCTGTTTCTTTCTACAGATCTCTCCCCTCCACCACTCCACCCCTCCACCCCTCTCTCTCTATCTCTCTCACATACATAGGGCCTACACACATTCATTCATACATTATACATACATAAATACATACCTTATACATACATAAATACATACACACAATATACATACATAAATGCATACATACACTATACATACATAAATACATAGTATTAGTAAGACATTATAAATACATACATTATACATACATAAATACATACATTCTACATACATAAACGCATTATACATAAATACATACATTATACATACATCAATACGTGCACACACGCACGTGAGCTAACAAAGTGCGGGAGTAGAGTTGTACGTGTAGTGCTGAAAGTGTTGTAGGGGTTTAATCCCTAACAGCCGTGTGGCTCGTCTGAATGCGTACACATAATGTACACCGTAGTAGGCCCGATCTACCCTCATCAATTCCAATCATGTGTGAGCCCCTGTCATGTGCGAGCAATGTTCTTCCAATATTCGAAATTATTTTTTGTCTCATTTGACTGTCAATCCGACAGGACACCAGACACCTCTGGTCTGGGTGCAGAGTTCTACAAATATAATGTACGCCCCTCCCCCTCAAAATCACCAACAGGTGTGGTAACCTGGCAAGGTGGTGAAACTGGAAAGTAGCAAACTAACGTGATGTTTACTCCTGGCAGAGTAGTTTCGACCGGTTAATTAGCACAGGTGACGGAAGGGTCCTTATTTATATACATGCGCTGACAAGCCGGACTGCATCCAGGCACGGCGTTAATTACGGCGCAAATAAGTAGCTCTGAGCCGTCTTTCCTCGATTATTAGAAATCGCATGTCGAATAAAGCTAAGATTCCTTGCACGCGGTATGCGGCATGCGGTATGCGAATGCAAATGCGGCAAAAAATCGAAACGCCTTGAACTCAATGGACTACAACCCTTACACGCGGTATGCGAATGCGAATGCGAATGCGACAACTCGATCGGTCCCTGTAGCGATCGGTGCGGCATGCGGCATGCGGCACCCAGGGTGTGAATAGAAACCTGAGTCTGATGTGTCCATTAGTTTAACACTAGGAGAGGCGACTGAGCATTACGGAACGGTCACGCACAAGGCTTCTGAGTGGAAACATATGCTAGTGGTGGTGGTGGGGGTTCTGCTTAGTAAAAATGCTACCAGAGCCACAAAAATATGAATACTTATCTATAATTTGGTAATTATAAAGGTAAGAACCTCCATGTGAGGTACCAAGAGTTACATAGATATAGATGCCATATTAGGCCATATACAGTGCAGTATGGAGTATACTTGTTTATTTTTATTTTTTAAATATAGCCAGTCGTGTGCCGCATGCCGCATGCCGCATACCGCGTAGAAGGAATCTTCCCATTCGCATGCCGCATGCCGCATGCCGCATGCCGCATACCGCGTGTAAGGAATCTTAGCTTAAAGCTAAGATTCCATATACGCGGTATGCGGTATGCGGCATGCGAATGTGGTATGTGCGGCATAAATATATGCCAACCCCAAATAACCGGTGTTTACTTTTTGTTCTTGGGGGGTTGTTAAACAAACAAACAAACACTCGAAAAAAGACCTATAGCATTTTGGTGGTTTTTTGCTCCAAATTTGTGAAGAAAGATCAAAGTTACTATTGTTTTCTATGGCAAACACAGCAGGATTCGCATTCGCACCGATCGGTCCATGGGTCGATCCATTTGCCGCATTCGCATTCGCATTCGCATTCGCGTTCGCATTCGGACGTGTGGAAGCACCATTATGCCTTTACAGGCTTTTCGATTTTTTGCTGATTTCAGTCCAGGATGGAAACTGTGCCCACAAGTTGGTAGTTGATAGTGTTTATTGTCCAAAACGGAAAGTTTGTTTTATTTAACGACACCTCATCGGCTATTGGACATCAAACACACGGTCATTCTGACATATTTCTTTTGGAGGAAACCCGCTGCCGTCACATAGGCTACTCTTTCCGATAAGCAGCAAGGGATCTTTTATATGCACTTTCCCACAGACAGGACAGCTCATACCACAGCCTTTGATGAACCAGTTGTGGACCACTGGGTGGGACGGTAAATAGCCCAAACTGCAAATTAGTCCACTGAGCAGGCTCGATAGGATCACTGCATGACTCCTTCACAGGTGGACACGCTACCACCTGAGCTACGCCCCGCTCCCTGTACTGCTTGTAATGGGTGTGCACTGTTGCCATTTATTTTGACCTTTATACCACCGGCAGGGGCGTAGCTAGACCTTTAACGATGTGTACTCCTAATTTTGGCAGGGGTTTTAGGGGGCCGCTTATGCTTAAGCTGGCGGATTTTACACATTTCTGACTTTTTGACACTCCGGACTACTACATGCCTCCTCTCTCTCTCTCTCTCTTTATTATTTTTAAATTTTTGTTGTTGTTGACAAAACGATTTGGACGTTTTGGCGTACACGCAGCTACGCCTCTGACCGGTGTGTATTGTTGTCGCTCCAGCATCATCGATCACCGATCATGGCTGACTGGGATTTCATCGAGGAGGCTATGACCACTCACAACCAGTGGAGACTGCGGCACGGTATCTCCACCCTCAGGTAAGCCACAGTGCAACACACTAATTGCTGCTCAGTTAAACCAAACCCACATCTGTGGGGCCGTATGCATGAAGAATTATTTATCGGCTCTGGTGTTAAGGACTGCGTTCGGGTTAGCTAATGCCAGTCTTGGGAAATGTGTCATGGGGTATGTACGGTGCCAAAGCATGGTGGCGTTAGCTAACCTAGCAGTTATTTATAGATTTGGGAAATCCCTCTGAGCCTGTGACCGGCGAGCACCGCTATTTGGCAATATCGCCGCCGATATGGCGGCGGCGGCAATTTGTTTTCATTCGATTCGACAATATGAATATCGTCGCCGATGTAGCGGCGGCATTAATATCGCTTTGATTTTGGGGTTAATTTGACCAAATTTCACTTTTGGAGCATGTTATTGTGTTAAATATGATAGCATTGACTAGATTTGGCCCTAATGTATCGCCGCCGATTCGGCGGCGGTGGCGGGCGGCGGCTAGTTGTTTTGATTAGATTCGACAGTATGAATCGGCGGCGAATACCTCGAGTGGAGTCGATTTTGGGGTTAATTTGACCAAATTTCACTTTTTTGCTATGTTATTCTGTAAAATGTGTTAGCATTGAATAGATTTGGGCCTAATCGGCACCTAACACCGCCCATAAACCTGGTATGGAGTGGTGTTAGCATAGCCGACCTTAAACTCGCGGTGTTTCCGTAACACTGCTCCATACGTACCGACTTTTTGCCACTAACCCGGAGATCGCCGCTAACCACAGGTTTGCCTCGCTAACCCCGACTCGTACATATGGCCAGTGTGTGTGTGTCTTGTACTGTTATAGCTCAAGATGTTCAAAGTACAGGGTCCGTACGGGGCCTGAAAAGTCTTGAACAATCTTTAACTCCATTTGCTCCATTTCAAGGCCTTGAAAACCGTTGAATTTAACCTATTTTGGGTAATAAGTCTTGAAAAGCCTTCAATTAAATTAGTCTAAAATCGTCGCCATTCGCCATAGTTGGTTTTCCCCCTGAAATCCAAATGAAAATAGTCTTGAATTCTATCAAAAGCAGCCTTGGAATAGCTTTGAATGTCATATCTTCACATGTGTATGGACCCTGAAAATAATTACTTTGTAAACAGGTGTGTTGCTGAAACAGAATATGTTGGTGCTATTCTTGTTTCTATGCTACATAACTATTAAACCTCTCATCGTTAAATCAGGACTTTCATACTTCATATAATCTTCATGCTTACATAGATATCTACCTTGTACAGGGATGACGGGATGGCCTTATCAGTTGAGCGTCCGTCTCCCATTTTGGTAGATCATGGGATTCGAACACATGGGTTCGAACTCTGGTTGAATTAAACCAATGACTTTAAAATTTATACTTGTCGCTTCCTAGCCAGGCACCGGGCATTATTAAGATAGGGCAAGGAGTGGTTGGCTCAGTGTTAGGATAATGTGACTGCATGAGATATCAGGTCATGATTCTGGCGGCCTGGTCTCCCAGTCGGGAAGCACTATGAAGTCGCAATGAGTGCACACTGTCACAAGTCGATGCACATCCTGATATGACCTGAGATGTTGCCAGGACATAAAACTCACAAAACCAACCAACCTTGTAGCGGCAGTTGGTAGATATATATATATATGATCTGTTCACACTGGCAGGTACAATCGGGACTTGGAAAGGATCGCCCAGGGTTGGGCAGTACACATCGCCAACACGGGCCAGGCCATGTCGTCATCAAACCTCTACATGCGGCGACCCCTAGGGGAGAATATCGCAATTAAAGGATCACGGGAAGGCGAAGACTACACGGGTACGCATAGGGTATGGGCTTAAAGTTGCACAGTTCGATGGTTTTGAGTTTCTATCGTTTTTCTGAGATAAATATATTAAATTGATTGCTATGATCTACTTTAGTTTAATTTGAAGTAACTTTATATTTAAAATGACTAACTTTTGAGATATTTGAAGTGAAAAGATGTCAAATTAATTTTGACAAGTACACCAAAACTCTGACAACATAGGCTTCTGCAGTGATAGGTTCTATTAAATTGACTCAGTATTCCCTTCTATGTGACAACATATGCTTAATAAGGGCAACATTATCTAAGTTAGATATGTAGAATCAAATCTAGATAACTGTTTTGGTTTTGCAAATTTGATGCTTCATCGGAGTATGAAGCTTTAATGATGTCATGTTTGCACTGGGTCCTTTTGAGTAGTTTACTCTTTTGTCAAACATTGAAATTGTATTATACAACTATAAGTAAATTAAAAGTCCGATGAAAGCATAGACCTTTCTAAACTAAAATATTTACCTAGATTTTATTATACAACTACAAGTAAATTAAAAGCTGTATAGTCCAATGAAAGCATAGACCTTTCTAAACTAAAATATTTACCTAGATTTATTTATACAACTATAACTAAATTAAAAGCTACATAGTCCGATGAAAACATAGACCTTTCTAAACTAAAATATTTACCTAGATTTTATTATACAACTATAAGTAAATTAAAAGCTGTATATTCTGATGAAAGCATAGCCCTTTCTAAACTAAAATATTTACCTAGATTTATTTATACAACTATAAGTAAATTAAAAGCTGTATAGTTCAATGAAAGCATAGACCTTTCTAAACTAGAATATTTACCTAGATTTTATTATACAACTATAAGTAAATTAAAAGCTGTATAGTTCAATGAAAGCATAGACCTTTCTAAACTAGAATATTTACCTAGATTTTATTATACAACTATAAGTAAATTAAAAGCTGTATAGTCCGATGAAAGCATAGACATTTCTAAACTAAAATATTTACCTAGATTTTATTATACAACTATAAGTAAATTAAAAGCTGTATAGTCCAATGAAAGCATAGACCTTTCTAAACTAGAATATTTACCTAGATTTTATTATACAACTACAAGTAAATTAAAAGCTACATAGTCCGATGAAAGCATAGACCTTTCTCAACTAAAATATTTACCTAGATTTGATTCTGCCTATCTAATTTAGATACTGAACAATTGCTGCTACATAGAAGTGAATACTGAATCAATGTAATATAATCTGTTACCGCTGAAGCCTATGTTGTCAGACTTTTGACGTGCTTGCCCAAAATTAATTTGTCATGTTTTCACTTGAAAAATCTCCTAAGCTAGCAATGTGAAATAAAAGGTATTTCAAACTAAAGTAAGGAGGATTATAACTATCAACATCATTTATTTATAATCTAAAAGGGAAAAAGGGATCGAAACTGAAAACGACCAGAGTATGCAATTTTAATTAAAACTTAATAAAGGAGGGAAGAATGTAATCAGGTTAAAACTGAAATTCTACAAGTGCAGCAGACGACTAACGGAACTGAACGGGTGTACATACACACACACATGTATATATATATATATATATATATATATATATATATATATATATGTATATATATATATATATATGTGTATATATATATATATATATATATAGTTAGTATGTGTATATATGTGTATAAAATCATCAGTATGAGGTATATTTCTATTATTATTATGATCCGTCGACATGATGTTATCGTCCATTAACGGACTCAGATCGATTTGCTGCGGCATGCTCGCCTACGTGGCCCCGCCACCGGCAGTTCTTTGTACTTATTCCTCAGTCTTTGTAGAAATCACTTACTTCGAAAAGTTATATATATATATATATATATATATATATATATATATATATATACACACACAGCAGGGTCGCTTGGTTACGCTGTTTCTAGGTCATATTGAATGCACATCCCATGCACGGTCGCTTGCTGTCACCGCAGGTTGCTAGGTCACCTACCACTTGAAAAGTACCAGCTACATCTTTATAGCGCCTATAATAACTGGGAATTTGTTCTGATAACCATGTTTAATACTGACAAGAAAATCTAACTATATATTTAAAGTTTTAGAAACTGGTGTCAATTAAATGTTAGTGTATCTGTGTGTATGTGGAAATGTGCATGTATGTGTGTACAAGAATGCATTTATAATGCATTTATTATGCATTATATATGTATATATGTGTATATTGTATGTATGTATATATATATATATATCTATATACATATATATATATATGACGTATAATGTATTATTGCTTCTTTATCCCCTTTCCTGTACCTCCACGGCGCGGCAGGTGGCGCCGCCACCGGCTGTTCATGTCCCTCATACATACATACATACATACATACATGCATACATACATGCATGCATACACACATACATACATACATACATACATACATACATACATACATACATACATACATACGTATGTATATACAGTAAAACCTCTCTATCCGACCACCTCCACAAATCGACCACTCCCTGATATCGATCGATTTATTTGGGTCACAACAATACCATTGTAGCCATATTCTAATGCCCTAAGTCGACCACTTAAAGTCGGTCCCAAGGTCGGTCGATTTAGAGAGATTAACTGAGAGGTTTTACTGTATTTATGTGTGTGTATATATATATATATATATATGTATATATATATATATGTATATATATATATATATATATATATATATTGGGGGCGCAGTGTGTTCAATATCCGTGCGTGTGCAAGGTTGCGTGTATGTGAACGCGGTATATGAATATGTATGAGTATGTGTGTATATATATATTTTTATATATATACACACATACACATACATATGCATATACATGTATAAATATATTTATATATAAATTATACAGTAAAACCTCTCTAAATTGACCGACCTTGCGACCGACTTTAACCGGTCGATTTAGGGAGGCGGTCGGTTTAGGGAGTTAGAATATTGTTAAAATGGTATTTTTGGGACCCAAATAAAGCGATCGATATAGGGGGAGTGTTGTCGGTATGTGGAGGTGGTCGGTTATGGAGGTTTTATTGTGTGTATATATATACACACACATGACCTACGTGTGTGTTCACCTCTGTGTGTGAATATACTCTTAAGCCCTGGTCACATAGACGTTAGTGAACGTAGTTGAAAGTAGGATAGATTAATGTGGGTGAAACGTGCTATCACTACGTTAAACTATGTTAAGGTATGGCAGGTTTTGGTTGATCACCCACCTAATAGTACGGATAAATACTGATTCCGGTATGGATAAGTACGTATCCCGGTATGCTATGGTACGGATCCTGGTATGCTATGGTACGGATCCCAGTACGTCCAACTACGTTGAACTATGTTGAACCACGTTGAACTACGTTACCCTCCACTATGTTCAACTACGTGCAACTTCATTCACTAACGGCTATGTGACCATGGCACAACGGCCGAGGTTTTGTGCAGGTCAAAGTATGCTAAGGTACGCTAGAGTATGCTAGAGTATGCTAGAGTACAGCAAGAAGTACACTAGAGTACACTAGAGTACCCTAGAGTACGTTATCATCACAGAGGCTATGTCTGCCTCAAACGTACCTCTCTTTTGAACATGTCCAAAGCTTAAATCGGAACTCACAGCCCACACACGTTCTTATCACGTTCTCATCACGGAGAAGTATGGATGACGGTATGTTCAACTACGTTCAACTATGTTCAACTACGTTCAACTAGGTTAGCCTCCACTACGTTCAACTACGTGCACTAACGTGCATGTGACCGGGCCGTTATCCCCCACATTGAGGTTAAACACAAGTCGCGGTGACAAGGATCTTGTGCGTGTCCTCTTTACTTATCGAACTATCCCCCCCACCCCCCCCCCCCCCCCCCCGCGCAAATGTGAAGCCATTCTCTCATTAAGTGCGCGCTCGGTCCGATGTAATCTGTGGGGCATCTGTTGAATAAAACAATCGTTTACGAGTTAATTGCACTCCGGGGGAACTCACACAGGATGTAATGATGGATGGCGCCAATCGCACCTTGGAACGCCGGTAAATTACTCTAATGCCAGATACAAATAAGTAAATTGAGCAGAGTTGTTGGTTGTTGGTGTTTTACTTCCTGGCAACATCTAAGGTCATATCAGGATGAGTACCGACTTGTGACAGGCCACACTCATGGCGACTTTATAGTGATGTCTCACTGGGAGACCAGGCCGCCATCACCCTGACCTGATATCCCACTCAGTCACATTATCCTGACACTCAGCCAACCAGTCCTTGCCCTATCCTAATAATGCGAAGCGCCTGGCTAAGAAGCAACAAGTATACATTTTAAAGTCATTTCTTTGACTTAACCAGGGTTTGAATCCGTGGGTTCGAATCCCACGAACTACCAAAACGGGAGACGGACGCTCAACTCATTCGGACATTCCGTCCGGTCAAAGTATTTACGCACATGGACGTTCAAAGTAGAAGCACTGCAACCCATCTACTACTGCCAGCACGAGTTGGCCAACCATCAAAACTGCGAGGACAGTTGAGTTAGCGATTTGCATAATTTTCTAACTTGAGTTTAGTCCTCTGTGGCGGATTAGTTTGATCAGTGTTTGAAAATAATGCAGAGAGAGAGGGAGCGAAAGTGAGAGGGGTGAGGGGGGGGGGGGAGAAACAGAGAGAGAAACAGAGAGAGAGAGAAGAGAGAGAGGAGGGGGGCGGTGAAGAGAATGCTCACAGGGTGCGAGAACCGTTGAGTTAACGATTTGTTTACAATAAAACCTCTCTATACCGACCCCTCCACAGATCGACCACTCCCCTATATCGATCGCTTTATTTGGGTCCGAACAATACCATTGCAGAGATATTCTAACTCTCTAAATCCGACCATCTCCCTAAATGGACCATTTAAAGTCAGTCCCATGGTCGGTCGATTTAGCGAGGTTTAGAGAGGTATCTTTTTTGTACCAATAGCATTTATATTATTATATGTATACTTATATACATCATCATCATGTTGTCGGTCGCGATGCGACAAAGACTGCTTTCATTACTTGACTGCCGCTCTCCATTTAGCTCTCTGCTGTTATATACAGAGGCGTTACTAATAGCCACCTTCTTAGCAACTGGGGGATTAGACGGGTGACCATATTCAATATCACGCAACACCTAATTTACCCGAAAACAGAGTCAGACTGCTGCTATCTGCGACAGGACGTAATGTAGGCCTGGCCTACCCTCGAACAGCCTCACAATGAGGCCTAAGTGTAGGCCTACTTCTGACGGCTTACCTTGTTCCCGGCAGGTCGAGAGGTGTCGGATGTATGGTACAGTGGGATCGTGCGCTATAACTTCCAGACCCACACGGGAGAGGACACAGGTAGGCCGGTACAATAAACTAGATCACGGTTCCGACTGCGCATTCGCTGAAAACGGCGTTGGGAGCAAAGCAACGGCGTACGGCCATTGAGTTTGCCTATACGCGCAGTGAAAAGCGTCAGTTTTATTCAAAATTAATAGAAATCCAAAACCCTAACCTTATCAATTTAATATAATCTTTTTGATAAACATGTTTTCTGTATGTGTTCCAAGCGGTTTGTCTCTAGGTCGTGTGGTTTTATCAATATTTTACTTTTTCTGTATCGAGATTGCTCACTGCCATTGACAATGCATTGAGTACTCTGGCACATGGCATAAGATGTCCTGATTATATTGATGTAAATGCAATGCTGGATAAAAGATCAATATCTGAATTTATTATATATATTTTTTCAGTTGGTATTCTATGTTCCAAACAAGAGCTGAGATGAGCTGAAACTAGCACATTTTATAGCTGCACCCAGTGTATTAGCATGTGCCATGTGCTTTTGGGGGGGGGGGGGGGTTGCTCTGATGCATCCCACAATGCACCGTGCCGCTGGAACCGTGATGTAGTCTATATACACAGTCACCAGCAACAAGTAAAATGACACTGCTTTTTGAAAGACCATTTATATCAGAAAGGAGAAAAAGCGATAACAAATTTCAAACACTAATTAACAATAAAACAAAAAGTTATAACATCCAGGTAAATCTATTTTTGTTTGTTTAATCATGGGACTTTAGTAATCTTGTGTATGTGTTTGTGTGTGTGTGTTTTGTGTGCTTGTGTGTGCGATGATAATCAACATGGAATCTTGGTGAAGATACTTGGTCAGGCAACATATAATCTGTGTGGACTAATCTGTTGGAGGGAGGGTGCTGAGATGATTACAAATAAAAGATAGATTTCGGAGATTTTTTTGTTTTAATTAGTGGGGGGGGGACACAGTTGATTATAAATAAATAACACAGAACATTATAATTTATAGACACACAACAAAAATAACAGGAGCATTAAAACATGCTTATGGCTATACTCGCATGTCGGAGCAGTCCAATGTCAGATAAATGTAAATACGTGTATGTACGGTTTATCATCATCATCATCATGCTGTCGGTCGCGATGCGACAAAGACTGCTTTCATTACTTGACTGCCGCTCTCCATTTAGCTCTCTGCTGTGAGAGTTGTGTCCATGAGTCGGTCTTAATGTCTCTCAGCTTCAGGTTTCTCTTGATGGTATCTTTGAACCGGAGACGGGGGCGCCCTCTCTTTCTGTAGCCAGAAGGCAGTTGGGAATAGGTTTATCACTATCCATATATATACGGTTTATCACTATCCATATATATCCCCAACTAATGGTCTCATATATGACGTATATGTCTTAAGTGTAACGTTAACAATGCCCCTTTGAATGGGTTATATTAATGTATATTAATTGATTTAATTGACTCATTACATTCTCCTCTTTATGCCCCAAAACTACCCCCCATATACTCACGACGCACGCCAGTACGCGAGACTCACGCACGCACACTCGAAGACACATATATCCAGATACAATCTAAAACCTATATACATTAAGGGTGTTCTATATATGTAATCATATCATATATGTAATATACAATTATATTTAAATAATAATATATAATAGTATGTATATAGGCAACATATGCAAACTAATTAATTAACTGATCGTCTGTAATGTGCTGAATACTTTCCCTCCCTCAGCTTAGTTCACTGAGATTCTCTGTTATTTGTCTGTAATCAGCCGCCACTCTCCCTCCCTCAGCTTAGTTCACCCAAATTCTCCGTTATTTGTCTGTAATCAGCCGTCACTCTCTATCCAATGCCTTTGTTCACCGAGATTCTCCATTATTTGTCTGTAATCAGCCGTCCCTTTCTCTCCAATGACTTAGTTCACCCAAATTCTCCGTTATTTGTCTGTAATCAGCCGTCACTCCCCCTCCAATGGCTTAGTTCACCCAGATTCTTTGTTATTTGTCTGTAATCAGCCATCACTCCCTCTCCAATGGCTTAGTTCACCAAGATTCTCTGTTATTTGTCTGTAATCAGCCATCACTCCCCCTCCAATGACTTAGTTCACCGAGATTCTCCGTTATTTGTCTGTAATCAGCCGTCACTCTCCCTCCAATGGCTTAGTTCACCCAAATTCTCCGTTATTTGTCTGTAATCAGCCGTCACTCTCCCTCCAATGCCTTTGCTCACCGAGATTCCCCGTTATTTGTCTGTAATCAGCCATCACTCCCCCTCCAATGCCTTTGTTCACCGAGATTCTCCGTTATTTGTCTGTACTCAGCCATCACTCTCCCTCCAACAGGTCAGTTCACGCAGATGGTGTGGCGAGACACGGAGGAGATGGGCATTGGCAAAGCGTTCACCGACGACGGCCGCTGCGTTGTTGTCGCCAACTACTTCCCGGCAGGCAACATTGTCGGCTACTACCCATACAATGTGCTCCTCCCGACGGACGGCAAGGTGACCATGCCCGGCCAGGAATGGGGTGAGTTCGAAGCTTCCCATAAGTACCCACCACTCTCTATTCTTCACTCTCTCTTTCTCACCGGTGGCCGAATCGGTAGAGCGCAGGCTCGAAATTTCTATTCCCGGTCGAGTCAAACCAATGACTTACAAAATTGATACATGTCGCGTCCTAGCCTGATGTTTGGCACGACAGTAAAAGCTCTCTAAATCGACCGACCATATGGGACCGACTTTAAAAGGTCCATTTAGGGAGGTGGTCGGTTTAGAAAGTTTTTTTTTTAATCGTTAAAATGGTATTGTATGGCCAATCGTTTGAGACCCAAATAACGAGATCGATATAGGGGAGTGGTCGATCTGTGAGGGTGGTCGGTTAGAGAGGTTTTAATGTATTAGGACAGGGCAAGGACTGGTTAGCTCAGTGCCAGGATAATGTAATTAAGTGGGATATCAGGTCGTGGTGTTCAGCAGCCTGGTCTCCCAGTGGGACAATACTATAAAGTTGCCACGAGTGCGCACTTTCACAAGTCGGCACCCGTCCTGATGTGACATTAGATGTTCCCAGGACATAAAACTCCAAGAAACAAACTCTCTTTCTCTGTTGTCCACCTTTCCAATCGCCACGCACCCTAACGCCTGCATCGCCTCTGAGTCTGCAAAAATTGTAACATTTTCTAAACCAAAAAACACAGACCTATATTTAATCCTACTTATTTAACTCATACCCCAGTCACACTCCTGCTTGCGACCGCTTGTGACCACTTTGCGACCACAAAAAAAAAGGGCTGGTCACAAAGAGGTCGTAAAGTAGTTCTCAGTGGTCGCCGACCTCCTAGCGATCAATTTGGTCGCAAGGAGGTTGCAGCTACTGCACTATAAACTCCTCACGACCAAAATGGTCACCCGCAGGTCATGCAGCGACCATTTTCATAGGTTGCTTTGGTCGCAAGGAGGTCGAGGGTGACCTTGGAATTTCGTGAGAGTTCGCAACACTGGTTACTGACCAACATTTTGTGTTTTAGGTGTTGACACTTCCGTGAAGAAGAACGTAACCGTGGATAAAGTGCGGGAGGTGCATAGTGGGATTCCTTACGTAAGAACCATCATCACGGAAACAACCATCAAGTCCGACGGCACCAAAAGCATTGTTACTAAGCAACACGTGGACCAATTATAAGGGACCAAGTGAGCCAAGTGAATGAAACTGACTGCTCATCAAGCAGCAACATTATAAGCACTTATGACGTCACGAACGAACAAGTGGAACAATGATAAGAAACTATTGTAATTAGGAGACCAGTGATATGGACACGCGTCGTAACCAAGCAACACATGGACAAACTATCTGTGCATATATATGATTGTGACACCGCAAAGAATTTTGTTGACGAATTATTAAATGGTACACCATTATGGGCCTGTCACATTACGGCGTATGGCGGAAGCGTATGCCGGCGTATCGGCTTGCGTCACATATGCTGTCATATGCCGTGATATGCTTCGCATATGCTTTGCATAGACTTCGCATACGCTTCACATACGCTTCACATACACTGCGCATATGCTGCGCATATGCTGCGCATATGCTGCGCATACGTCGCATACGCCGGGCGTATCCCTCATCGCATACACCGTCATACGCGTGTCCGTCCTAAAAATTGTTGGGCATGCTAACAAATTTCAGAGTATGGCGACGTAAGGCTCATACGCTCCTCATACGTTATGCATATGCTAAGCGTACGCCGTCATATGTTGTGCATATGCTATACATATGCCATCTTGCATTCCGCATACGCTAAAACCGCTCCTTCGGCATATCTATAGTGTATGTACCGTACGCCTGGCGTGCATGTAATGTATTTGAGCGTATTCGTAGCGTATTCTCAGCGTGTACAAAGCGTATATTAAGCGTATGCCCGGTGTATGCTCTCAGTATATAAAGGCGCTGCAAGGGAGGGAGGGAGGGAGAGAGGGGGAGGGAGGGACCGGGCGTATACGGCGTATACGGCGTATGCGTAGTGTATGACGGCGTATGCCCCAAAAACTGATACATACTCACACGCTACTCATACGCTACTCACATGCTACGCATACGCTCATATCAGTGCACAAAGGTCACCATACGTCATTCCGCAACGGTTTTCAAATTTTATCGGTACGTTTTATATACGCCGCCGCCATACGCCATAATGTGACAGGCCCATTACTAACCCACATCAAATGAAATAGGATGAACAAAATGGTCAAATACTGAGGTATATCTACATTCTCTGGTTGTGCTGAGAAAACAACTATTTTCCTTACCAGGTTGTGCCCAGATTAAAGTTGCATAATCCGAATGAAACCATACAATTAAAAAAAACAAATTGTATGTTCGCACTTTTGATATGAATAATAATTATGAATTGACTGATAATATAAATATTAGAAGATATTTTGTTTAATTTCCTAGAAAAATATTATATTTCAAGAGGTATTATGAATACTCTATTCCTAAGATTATGCTCCCGGGTGGGTTATTTGATATGTTATTTGTATTCGCCAGGTTTGTAATTAACTGGAGTAATAGCCCATAATTAAAAAGCGTAGCTCCTAGCATCCATGTGTGGGTCTCACTGACTCTCAGCGCATCCCATAGTATTAGTCGTACCACCACTTCTTCTCTGACCCATTTATACTTCTATCGGGAGACAGACGTGATGACCAAATTGGTAATACCCCAGTCACATTACTGCTAGTGACTGCTTGCAACCACTTTGCACCACAAACAAATGTTAGTCGCAAAGAGGTTGCAATTGGTCACAAAGTAGTCCTCAGGGGCCATATGTATGAGTCGGGGTTAGCGCGGCGAAGCTGGTTTTCGGCGGGTTTACCGGGTTAGCGGCGAAAACTCTGTATGTATGTGTCGCCGTTAGACGAACACCGCGAGTTTAAAGGCATATACGCTAACCCCAACCCATCTCAAGTTTAAAGTCAATGTTAGGGACCGATTATGCCCAAATCTATTCAATGCGATCATATTTAACAGAATTACATACGCAATAAGTGAAATTTAATCAAATTAACCCTAAAATCGAACCGTTATTAATGCTGCCGCCGCATTGGCGGTGTAATTCATATTGTCGAATCGACAAATGTAAACTAAACAAATCGCCGCCGCCGCAGCGACGTCGATATCCATACTGCCAGAACGCCACCGCATCGGCGGCAATATATTAGGCCCAAATCTGTTCAATTTGATCATATTTAACAGAATTACATACGCAATAAGTGAAATTTTATCAATTTAACCCTAAATTCGAACCGTTATTAATGCTGCCGCCGCATTGGCGGCGATATTAATAGTGTCGAATTGACGAATGTAAACTAAACAAATAGCAGTGCTCGCCGGCTACAGGCTCACCACTAAGGCTGATACGTTAACTAACCCCGCCGCGCTTTGGACACATAGGCTACATACCCCGTGACACATCTGGAACACTGGCGTTAGATAACCCGGGACCCGCCTTTAACACCGGAGCCGATAAAATGTTGCTCATACATATGGCCCCAGGGGTCGCCGACCTCCTTGTGACCATTTTAGTCACAAGGAGGTTGCAGCTACTGGTCGCGTGGTCGCTGGTGACTGTGGATACTTCAACACATTGACTTGTGCATGTAGCAGTCTACCTACAACACATGTCACAATTAAAAACATTTATATTTCTAAAGGCTATGCTTATCTAATATTGACATGGGGTTGGCCTACTTAGGTGCTATACTAGGCAGAGTAGGTCTATGTAGGCATAACATATAAACTTAAATATTTCATGTCACATACGACGATAGAGCGTGCCAATTTCGCAAGATCACAACAGAAATGCCTATTTAAGTAGGCACTAATTGGTACACTTGCACACGAACACTCATCCCCGGTGTTGCGGATTCCGAGGGACACCAGTTTGCCAGGGACACTTCCATTCAAATGCATTGTCAACGGCGGTGAGCAAATCTTCATACAGGAAAAATCAAATATCTCTAAAATTACACCACCTAGAAACAAATCGCTTCGTACACATATAGAAAACATCTTTACCATTAAGATTATATTAAATTGATAAGGTTAGGGTTCTTGATTTCTATTAATTTTGAATAAAACTAAGGTTTTTCACTGCGCGTACCGTCCAACTCAAGGCATTGTCAATGGCCGTGAGCAATCTTCATACAGAAAATACAGGAAAAGTTAAATATCTCTAAAACGACACCACCTAGAAACAAATCGTTTGGTACACATATAGAAAACATCTTTACCAAAAACATTATATTAAATTTATAAGGTTAGTGACGATGCTGTTCGATTTTGAAGCATGCACAGAAGCAATGTGTCCCTGGCAAACTGGTATCCCTGGCAAACCGCAACACCTGTTCTCAAGAACCACGCTTTCACAAATATCCACCAGATGGCGCCACCCACCAAGGTGTTGCGATATATATCGAAACTATGCCACAATGCTAGGATGCTGCACCATTGTCGGTAAACATAATATTGCCGATGACCATCTGAGCCATTTGTTTATAAGGTGAGTCGTATTAGTTGGACTTTAGCTAGTCGCAACACCAGCTGATAATCATACACCACTGACAACTTATATTAGAATCACCAATGACAATGTAGCCTAGGCCTAGTAATCAACAACACCCGATCGACTCCACTGCTGGTACGAGTCATTACACTCACTGCCTCTGTCTCCAAGAAGGCCACTTACACAGGTAATCTAATACTCGTCTAAACTCACATGAACTGCCACACACACGTGACACAGTAAGCTTAATCAAATCAACATAATATATTCGTT
This sequence comes from Branchipolynoe longqiensis, assembly GCA_030323885.1. Classification (NCBI taxonomy): domain Eukaryota; kingdom Metazoa; phylum Annelida; class Polychaeta; order Phyllodocida; family Polynoidae; genus Branchipolynoe; species Branchipolynoe longqiensis. Next base: position 93,439,659 of record CM059191.1, read on the forward strand.
TTGATTGATTAACTGGAATCGCGCAAAAATCGCTAATTCATTTACAATGTCACCCCACTATTAGCTATAGTGTGGATGTTGTAGACTTATGCCAGCCCTACACACGGAAACTTTCCTTTCCGCTTTTGGTTTGTGGACTATTAATATTACGTTTACTGAGGTTGTCAATAGATGGCGCCACTATAGACCAAAGCGCCACCAACTCATCCATCTTGTGAGCAAATTGAATCACCATGCTCAAGTTCAGATAAATAATTATGCATCTTTTTTATGTTTTCATTATTCGTGACCGTTCATGGAAAGTGCAGAGAATGGGTATGGTCCAGCATTTTTTTAAATTTATTTATTTTTATTGAGGCTGTATGTATACTGTCCATAGCATGTAAGCCCGGGTACATACAAGCCTCTAAAGCTGAAAATCTTGTTGCTATGACAATTTTGAGATTCTCTGCATTTCGATCGAGATAATTCTGTTTAGATAATCTAGATTTAAATCTAGATTAGGCCTATATATGTCTAGAGTACCCAATTTAGGTACTGGTCGTTACCTATGTTAACTTTATCAAGAAACGAGGACATCAGCACCCATTGGTGGTCACTTTCTTATTTGATTAAAGGGACCAGATATAGGTCACTGAGACACTACCCATACTCCGACAAATGCTCTCCAAGCATACGTTTGTCAGTTTTCAGTTTAGGCAAATACATATGTGGGGGGTGAGTGCTGACATTGGTTGCTTCTGTTGTGTTTTATTTAGTCCAGCAGCACTGACACTTTTAGACAACCATATATAGAAAAGAAATGCTAGAAATTGCAATCTAAAATGATAAATATAAAGTTCAAATGTTTATTTATCATAACCAGCTACTTTACGTGAATAATTGATTAAATCATGTAGATTAATAGACTTTAAAAGTTGAATTGAGAGCTTTCTGTGGCTGCCATCTTGGTGGTTGCCATGGCTTCCCCTGTGTGTGGGGAGCCCCTCTAGGTCATGTGATGAGGGAATTCCACCTATGATGTCACTCATACATCACAGACCTCAACTCTCCTCCCACATGTTCAGTGGCATGAACTGAACAAACTAAGCAAAGGTATGTTTGGAGAGCTTTTGATGCTGGATTCGTTTGTATCTTGGTAAGGTATAGCCGGCGATTTTAATGTTTAAAATATTATTTATTCACAGGAAGGTGAAACAATTTTATAGAAATTTAGCACTGAGTTTCACCTGCATGCACATGCTCTGTGGAAAAGGTATATTTAATGTAATCTAAATCTGTTTACTCAATTATTTATGTCGTCACACACAGCACTAGCATAATGAGCACTATAGACCACAAACAAGCCTTGCGTCTGTGCAAGATGACGACAGATATTGACGTCATAATCGATCTGACGTCACACGAAAACGCCCAAGTGCGGCAGCGCGCCTTGCGGGAGATGTGTCCGTGCAGGGTAAAAAATGACATCTCCGACTTCTGGCTTAGAGTGCTGGCAATGACGGACGACCCTGCGCCTAATGTGAGGTAAGTGGGCTTTTTTTCCCCTTGAAGATTTATACTGCCTGTCATGAATTAGCTAAATCTAAATAGACTTGTTTTCACCATTAGACAGTTGGTTGATAGAAAGCCCAAGACTACACACTTTTACCAACCCAAGGGATTTTTATTTTAACCTCCAACACCAGATAGACGTGGTATGAGAGCAACTGGCCTTTGATGATGCTGTAAGTTAATCATAGCCAGGGGCGTAGCTAGACCTTTAACGATGTGTTCTCCTAATTTCGGCAGGGGGTTTAGGGGGCCGCTTAAGCTTAAGCTGGCAGATTTTACACATTTTATACTTGAGTTTTCGACACTCCGGACTACTACATGCCTCCTCTCTCTCCCTCTCTCTCTCTCTTTATTATTTTGTAATTACATTTTTTTTTGACAAACAGTCCAAAACATTTTTACATTCAACAACAAAAACAAAACGTTTTCCTTCTATGTGTTTCTGATTTAATTATGCGATGTAATTTTACTAACATATGAGCCTGTCTCAAAAGGTGCTAACTCTTCGATTTTTTGTCCATAGTAACGATTGACACAAAACAGCACACAAATGGTTACACTGAAAACACAAGGACATTTGCTTCAAATCAATATGTATTCTATTGGGATTATGAAACACCATGTAAAAAACAAATCAGTTTATCCTGAGCAAATGCATAAGTAGATAGTGTGTTGATCGTTACTATGGACAAAGTTTTGTCCCATATTGCCTAGCACCTTTTGAGACAGTCTCATATATTTCTACATTAAAGCAAATATAAAATCCTGTTTGAACTATTCTAAAGAAAATAGAAAACACCTCAGTTGTACTCTCCCTTCTCTCCACTCACCCAGCCATCTTCACAACAGCTGTCACATGACCAATCTAGGTCACTCTACACCCCCAAGTGGCAATTACCCAGATAGCACACAGCCGTCGGCCCGACATCGGCCGCTCCGTCAGGCCAACGGAGGAAACCGCCGTCGGGCTGACGTTGTTTTCTCCAACCTCCCCGCCGTCAACTCGATGGCGGTATCCGCCATCGGCCCGACGGCGGCATCCGCCGTAGCCCCGACGGCGGCATCCGCCGTAGGCCCAATGGTGGCATCTGCCGTAGGCCTGACAGCGGCAGCCGCCGTCAAGCCGACGGTGGGAGGTTGGACAAAACAACGTCGGCCCGACGGCGGCTGCCGCCGTAGGCCCGACACAATATATTTATTCAAAGTTAATAGAAAACCTTAGAAATGGTGGTGTGGTTTTAGAGATATTTCACTTTTTCTGTATATGGGTTAGTGTTAGTTTTACTGTTAGTGTTAGTGAAAAGTGAAATATCTCTAAAACCACACAACCTATTAACAAATCACTTGGTACACATATAGAAAACATCTTTACCAAAAAGATTATATTAAATTTAAAAGGTTTTCTATTAATTTTGAATAAATATATTGTGTCGGGCCTACGGCGGCAGCCGCCATCGGGCTGACATTGTTTTGTCTATTTTACCGGAAAAAACCAAGATGGCGGTGCTTCGACAACATTCCGTACCAAATAATTTAAATTGTATTAACACGAATAATTCCATTAATACGTCGTAATAAATTACAAAACTTTTACAAAATAATCTAAACATATTAATAAACAAACCTGTTAAATAATTCCTTAAAATTCCTGGGATTTCTGGAGTTATTTGTTGAAAAAGAACACTGCTGAACGATCGCACGTGTTCTGGTGGCGACTTGAACTGAGTCGAGGTCGAACCGTCAACAAACCGTACCTGATAATTCAAATCGTATTAACACGAATAATTCCATTAATACATCGTCATAAATTACAAAACTTTTACAAAATAATCTAAACATATTGTCATGGGGGTGATGAAAATGGGAAATATTGTGCCTAGAGCGGGACTCGAACCCACATCTCTTTGCATTCCGGGCCAGTGTGCTAACCATTACACCACCTAGGCTCCCTGATATCACCATACTACCCACGCCTACCTGTCTATGTGGTTACTTGCCTGAGAGGTCAGTGCAGACTACTACACTCGTCCCCCTGGAATTGTAAGTATTTTAATGCTTACAATTACATACATATAGGCAATGCACTAACACATGCATACACAGGGTAGGTTCAACAACCGTACAGCACATAGCTTGTACAGGATCATGGTCACGGCAACCAGTGTCATGGGGGTGATGAAAATGGGAAATACTGCGCCTAGAGCGGGACTCGAACCCACATCTCTTTGCATTCCGGGCCAGTGTGCTAACCATTACACCACCTAGGCTCCCTGATATCAATACACTCCCCACGCCTACCTGTCTATGTGGTTACTTGCCTGAGAGGTCAGTGCAGACCACTACACTCGTCCCCCTGGAATTGTAAGTCTTGTAATGCTTACAATTACATACATACAGGCAATGCACTAACACATACATACACAGGGTAGGTTCAACAACCATACAGCGCAAAGCTTGTACAGGATCCTGATCACAGCAACCAGTGTCGTGGGGGTGATGAAAATGGGAAATATTGTGCCTAGAGCGGGACTCGAACCCACATCTCTTTGCATTCCGGGCCAGTGTGCTAACCATTACACCACCTAGGCTCCCTGATATCACCATACTACCCACGCCTACCTGTCTATGTGGTTACTTGCCTGAGAGGTCAGTGCAGACTACTACAATATTAATAAACAAACCTGTTAAATAATTCCTTAAAATTCCTGCGATTTCTGGAGTTATTTGTTGAAAAAGAACTCTGCTCAACGATCGCACGTGTTCCACTGGCGACTCGAGCCGGAAACCAGATTTAAAGAACTGCGCATACGCGGATCAACACCGTCGGCCCGACGGTGGCCCACATGTGGAAAATCAATGGAAACCAGCGGTGAACCATCACCGTCGGCCCGACGATGGCTCGACGGTGGCCCAAATGTGCAAAAGTTTGAAACCCAGCGGCGGGACACCACCGTCAGCCCGACGTTGGCTCGACGGTGGCCCTCATGTGCAAAAGATTGAAACCCAGAGGCGAACCTCCACCGTCGGCCTGACGGTGGCCCGACGGTGGCTCAAATCTGGAAAGAGATTGAAAACCAACGTCGAACCTCCACCGTCGGCCCGACGGTGGAAAGTCGGTGGCGACGGTGCGACCAATAGCCGACGTCGGCCCGACGGCTGTGTGCTATCTGGGAAAGTTCAGTACTAAGCATGCACCACCCTGTGGCACAAATTAGAACTATTCCGAGTTTGTTTGTTTTCCTGACCACCTATACAGGGTATGCACTGACGTCACGCTAAACGGAAGTGCTACCATTGTGGCGATACAACCACAATAACAAATCCAACAAACTCAATGCATTGTCAATGGCAGTGAGCAATCCAGAAAATGTGAAATATCTCTCAAATTACACCACCTAGAACCAAGCCGCTTGGAACACATGTAGAAAACATATTCAACGAACAGATTATATTAAATTTATAAGGTTAGGGTTCTGCATTTCTATTAATCTTGAATAAAATAGACGTTTTGCATTGCGCGTACCGGCAAACTCACTGCATTGTCAATGGCCGTGAGCAATCTACATACAGAAAAAAATGAAATATCTCTAAAACCAAACCACCTAGAAGCAAGCCGATTGGAACACATAGAAAACATATTCAACGAACAGATTATATTAAATTTATATGGTTTGGGTTCTGTATTTCTATAAATTTGGAATAAAATAGACGTTTTGCACTGCACGTACCGGCAAACTCAATGCATTGTCAATGGTGATATCGCCACAATGGCCGCACATCCGGTTCATGACGTCACGGGAATACCCTCTATACCGATTCATTTTAAGCGAGGTTGATGGGAGAAAATATTATATTTGTGATGTATAAGTTATTATACAAATATAGATCAGCAGTAGAATTATGATATTGTATTCATGCTATATATTGTCATTTACCTTAGTTCTGACCAATGGGTCACAAGAAATGATTCGCTGCGGGCACGAGAAACACTAAGTCCCTACAAGTTTCCGTCGGTGTCCCGCATTCGGCGCACCTAATTGGACCAGAGACTTCAATTTACTGCGCCCACTCACTTTTTAAAAACTTTTATACAATTATAGGTTTACTCGGGGGTATGATTCTGTAAACACGGTTTGTTATTTTGTTTGGGATCTACATCCTGTCAACATCTAAAGTTATATCAGGACAGGTACCGACTTTGCATAATGTGCACTCATGGCGACTTCATAGTGCTGCCACTCTGGGAGACCAAACCGCCGGCACCATGATAAGATATTCCACTCAGTCACATTATTCTGGTATTAAACAAACCAGTCCTTACCGCATCCTATTAATGAAGAGTGACATATATCAATTGTGTACGTCATTACGTCATTCATTGACTAGGCCGGGTCAGGTATATGGTCTATTATGTTACATATATGCGACAATAATTTGAATTTGTGTACATCCATGCATAACAAATTTACCTTGTTTTTCTTTGAAATATTTATTTCTAAAAGTACGAATACATGTGACTATAAAAACATTCATTAAAAAAATACGAGTACATGTGACTAACCCCTCCCCCGCCCCCCCCCCCAAACACCACACACACACACACACAACCTGATACTTGTTTCTTAATTTGTGTCAGAATGTCTGGATGGCATGTGGTAAAAAAGTATTCGTTATTTGCTTAAATACATATGGGGTGGTTGTATCGTAAATTACATTATTATTTGATCAGCAAGATCTGTCATGTAATTGACTGCAACACTGTCGGAGCTAAATGTTATTAGGATGTAAAACCCCATCAAGGAAACCCCAAACAAACCTACCGGTGCAGCCTTTGAAATTCAATGCGGTGGGATATATATATATATATATATATATATATATATATATATATATATATATGTAGGCCTACTATATTATTTATTGTGTGGATATAAATAACGGCAGCCCCTTAATGTTTCTCTCTACCCATCTTAACCTCCATGATATTCGCTGCGGAGCGGGCCTCCCCCCCCCCCCCCCTCCCCCCCCCCCCCAACTTCCTCCATTCCGTGAGCCAACGATCATTCTGCTCAGTTTCAAATAGATATATTTTTTTAATATTTAAATATTTAAATTGCCATTATGAAAAAGGATTGGGTATGACTCAACATTTTTATATATATATTTTTTTTGTACATTAGTTGAGTAAGCGGGAGGAAATTTCATTCGCCCGACGATTGGTCTTCCTCATTCCACTGCTCCTTGACCTGTCCGAAAAATGCAGAGCTTCTGGCTAGGAAGCGACAAGTATTAATTTTTAAGTCATTGGTTTGACTCGAACCCACTATCTCACGATCTACCAACATGGGAGACGGACGCTCTAACTCATTCAGCATCCCGTCTTGTGTCACGATGTCTGATAAACAAGTATGTTTCTTTTTGTATTTTCCTTTTGGCCTAACAAAATCCCTTCCCGAATTTGCCTGTTCCAGATACCAGGTGCTGCACACTCTGTGTGATGGATCCCCTAGTCATCTGGAGCTGGAGGTGGCTGAGGCACTGGAGCACTTCAACAGAGATCCAGACACCAAGATCAGACGTCAGGCACACAAGGCTCTCACCGCCTACAGGAAGACCGGCAAGTGGAACATCTTATAAAGAACAGACAGCAGCTCATAGTGATTCTTTTGTGAATACGCGACTAGAATCCTTCAGAATCAGGACATCTTCAGACATTTGTGCGAACTCAGAATTTCAAAGAAACAAAAGAGTTTTAATTATTTAATTACAGTAAAACCTCTCTAAATCGACAAGCCATAAGACGGACATTAGATGGTCCATTTAGGGAGGTGGGAGCTTTAATGAGTTTTTTTGAATCGTTACTATGATATTGTGTGGAATATTGTTTGGGACCCAAATCAACGATTGATATAGGGGAGTGGTCGATCTGTGGAGGTAGTCTAGATTTGGTTCAACATATCTAATTTAGATACTGTTGCCCTTGTTAACCATTTCTCGCCACATAAAAGTGGGTATTGAATCAAATTAAGAAAACCTGTTACTGCAGAAGCATATGATGTCAGAGTTTTGGCATGATTGCCCAAATTAATTTGGCATATTTTCACTTAAAAAGTTAGCCATTTAAAAGAAAAGTTACTTCAAATGAAAGTAAGGTAGATTATAGTGATCAATCTAATATATTTTTTCTCAGAATATGACAGAAGCTTAAAGCCATCAGACTATGCAACTTTAAATTGACACTGGGAGCCGCATCAGGGGTAATGGGGTGTTAGCATTCATATTGCCAAAGATATAGAGTGCGAGCTTTTGTGTGTGTGTTGCGAAGTGTACTGTTTGCATAGCAGCATCACGCACTGGTGTTATTTATATAAACGATTGTATATATTCAAAGTATTTCTGAGTGTTTTGTTGGATATATGCTGTACTTTTTATGGAAGTTCCCCCGCTGGAACTTTTTCTTTTCTCAGGCAAGGAAGTACAAATTCCAAGTATCATATATATATACTGGACTCCTCTACTGTGACACAGTGGTGTTTCATCGATGTATTCCTCATCCCAGCGATGGTAACTGTACAGTAACTATATGAAACTACATGACAACCTATTTTAAACTACAAGGCAAACTACACCATATCTATATGAAACTACACGACAAACTACATGATAACTACATGAAAATACAGTAAAACCTCTCTAATTCGACCGACCTTGGAACCGACTGTAAGTAGTCGATTTAGGGAGGTGGTCTGTTTAGGGAGTTAGAATATGGTTACAATGGTACTGTTGTGACCCAAATAAAGCGATCGATCTAGGGGACTGGTCGATTTGTGGAGGTGGCCGGTTAGGGAGGTTTTACTGTACATACTATAGGAAACTACACACAAGGTACATGAAACTACACAACAGCACTAGATGGTTATTAAATGGAACTACATGACACATTATATAGAACTACATGATAAACTATGAAGATGCGTGACAAACTGTACGAAACTACATGATATACTACACGTTAGCTGCATGAAACTACATCACAAACTATATGAACATACATTATAGACTATACAAAAATATGTGCACAATAGCTACATGAAACTACAGATAAACTACATGGTAACTACATGAAACCACATAAACTATATGAACCCACATGACAAACTATACACTAGCTATATAAAACTACATTAAACTACGTGAAACTGCATGACAGACTATGCAAAACTATGCAATAACTATAGAAAACTACAATGAACTACATGATAGCTGTGTGAAACTACATGACAAACTACATGGTAACTACATGAAACTACATGACAAATTGCAAAATTACATGATGATCCGGACAAAGGAAGCCCGAGACGGATGTGGGAGTAAAGAAAGGGTTTATTGGGCAAAACAGGTAGACAATCAGTGTGAAACAATGGGTAAGTCTATAGGGCATGCAAATGTTCTTGGGCAGGTCAATCGACCTCGTCCACATCCGCAGAGGGGGCCGGAGGGACCTGGGAGGAGGTAGGCCCGGGAGCCGACCCCCACGCAGTGGCTGCAAAAGAGGGTGAGTGGGCGTGGTAAATCCATTGAGTGAGGATAGGGGCCCGAATGCAGGTCAAGGGAAAGGGCGGGAAGGAGGATGGGTCCAGAGGGTCTGGTAGGGGGCGCCTCGGGCTTCCCGCCGGATCAACCACAATTCGGAATTATGGGCCGATCCGGACAAAGGAAGCCCGAGACGGATGTGGGAGTAAAGAAAGGGTTTATTGGGCAAAACAGGTAGACAATCAGTGTGAAACAATGGGTAAGTCTATAGGGCATGCAAATGTTCTTGGGCAGGTCAATCGACCTCGTCCACGTCCGCAGAGGGGGCCGGAGGGACCTGGGAGGAGGTAGGCCCGGGAGCCGACCCAAAACACAAGGCCAAGGCTCTCGGGGCGGCCGAGGTCACCTGGCAAGGCACGTACGTGTGCACCGCGTCGGACTCCCAGGTCCCCTGGGCCATGATGGCGGAGAGGTCCACGCCCCTCGACGCGCACGCCTGGGCGGCGCCTCGGCGGAGGCCATGCAGGGTGAATTCCTCGGCTCGGGGCACGAGGGCCGCGCCCAAGGCGGAGCGGAGGAGGGGGGTAACGTCCCGAGGCGTGAGGGGGACGCCGGCGCGGGCGAGGAAAGCCGGGGCGGCCCCGGACGCAGGCACCAGGTCGACGGCGCGCCGCCAGGCGCGGACCGGGCAGAGCGGTGATCCGGCGAGGGCAGGCACGAAGATCGAGATGGCCTGCGCCGGGGAGCGGATGGTCTTGGATGAGGTGACCCGGAGGCGCAGGCCCCCGGGAACCGGCTGGACATCATCCCTGCGCAATGTGTGAGGCCCCCCCACGGGGCGTGGGAGGGGGAGAGGATGTTCGACTGCCTCAGGAAACTGAAGTAGGCGATGATGATCGCGGCCCAAGGGGCAACCCCGAGGTGCCCCTGGGCGCGCATGTGTCTGTATACGAGGGGAAGCATCTCGGGGGTGAGGGCGGGGCGCGGCGGGTCGGAGCCGCGAAGAGCCGTTCGCCGCCTCGCTTCATCCGCGACGCGAAGGGGGCGTCGAAGGGGGCGACGCCGCCCCCCGCCTCCCGGACCTAGGAGCGCGCCCCGGATAGGGCGTTGGCGACGGAGGCCGGGGAAGGCAGAAGGCGGTGCAGGTGGGCGATGAACTGCCCAACGTCATAGGGGGCGGGGGCCAGGTGGTCGACTCCCCGCTCGACGGCGAACTGCAGGTAGCGCCTGGCGTGTCGATCACGGTTACGCCAGGTCCCGGGGGCGAGGGCTGCGCGGTGGAGCGTCATGAGGTGCTCGTGGGCGCACGCGCCGTAATCTGCAACGATTAAAGGTCATGTGTGAACATATCGGGCGAGTGCCGTACACGCAATCTACGGTTCCCCCTGCTACGGCATTCCCTGCGGACCAAGTCGAGGGCTTCCCGGGAGTAGTGCGCGCGGCTGAGTGCGTCCGCGAGGACCAGCTCGACCCCGGGCTTGTGGTGGATGGTGATGTCGAAGGAGCCGAGCGCCACGAGCAACCAGAGCTCGCGGGCGCACGCGCCGAGGGTCGGGTCGACGGCGCGACCCGACTCGAGGGCGCTCGTGGATGCGGCGTTATCCGTGTTGATGACGATCCGGTGGCCGCCCAGGGCGTCGGGGCCGAGGGCGCGGACCGCCAGGACGAGGTTCACGGCCTCCAGTTCATGGATGGAGGGGTAGGCCGCCATCATCTCTTGGTCGTAGGCCTCGGAGAAACAGGTGTTTGCAGAGAATGCGCCTCCGCCGGTGAGGCAGGAGTCGCATTCGACGACCCAGCGGGGGCGGACGGCTGGGGGAAGGAGGCAGACGCCATTCCCCGCCGCCGCGAAGTCGCGGAACCAGCGGACGTCCTTCCTGAGCTCTGGGTCGACGTCCGCGGCCCGGACGGCAGGGGCGGCACGGAGGCTCCAGAGGATCCGGCCCATGAACTTCCGAGCCGCGACTATGCAGGTGCTAACGTGCGCGAGGCGGCCGACCAGCCTCTGGAGAGCCCTTCTGGTGAGGGTGGGGCGGACGAGCCACCGCTCGCAGACTTCGATGACGTCGTTCATCTTCTCGTCAGGTATGCGGAGCACCATGGCCTCCGAGTCGAACTCGATGCCCAGCCAGGTGAGGCGGACGGTTGGGGGGCAGCACTTCTCGGGGGCGAGCTCGAGCCCGAGGGCGGCGCAGACTTCCCGGAGGGTGTCAAACGCCCGCATCGCGCCGAGGTAGGAGGCCTCGCACCCGACGAAGTCGTCGACGTAGACCACCGTGAAGAAGCCGCGGAGGCCCACGATCCAAGCCACCGCGGCGGTTACCCTGACGCAGGCCGCGCCAGAGGTCCTGCAGCCGATGGGCAGGGCTATGTCCAAGTAGGCGCGGCCGTCGACCGTGATGCCGAAGAGGGGCGTGGAGAGCGAGTCGGCTCGGAGCTGGCGGTAGGCGCGGGACACGTCGGCCGACCAGCAGAATGCGCCTCGACCCTCGACGACGATGCGGCGGCCGAGGTTGGCCGCGGACGGCAGTCTGTAGGCGTGCCGGCGCCCGAGGTATTCCCGCCTCGGGATGCCAGAGTTCACGCTGCAGCCCGGGGGAAACGAGAGGTCGACGATAACCCGCCGCTTCCCGGGGGTGGACTTGGGCCGCGTCATTATGGGGCTGCACTGCGCCCAGGGGGTGAAGGGGGGAACCGCGAAGGGCCCGAGGAGGGCGCCTCGTCGGACCTCCTCCGCCGCGTACTCAGTCACGTGATGGGCGAAGCTGGGATCCTCGCGGTGATTCTTGTATGTGGGGGACGGGGGGCCCAGCCGCTGTGTAGTTGGCCGGGAACCCGAACTCGAGGTGGTCAGCGAGGAGGGGGTCGTCGTGGCCTCGGAGCATCCGACGCCAGTTCGGAATGTTCAAGTCCGAGGGGACCGGGACTCGGGCGGCCAAATAATTTGGAAGTCCCGAGGCGCGGGCGGCGGCGTAAGCCGCCGCGTAGGCGGGGTAGGCGGCCCAGCCCTCGCCCGACAGCACGGGCCAGAATGAGTTGAGGGTGGCCCTGTACTCGACGGGGGAGGGGCCGCAGTCGGGGGCCACCGGGAGGGAGTGCTGGATGGCAGTGTCTATCATCTCCTCGACTGGCTCACTGATGCTCGCGCCGGAGGCGCGGGGGGGCGCGGGACACGTCGCAGATCACACACGCCTCGGCGGGGTCGGGAGCCGCCGGGGTGGAGCAGCTTCCGGGGCGGAACTCCGCGAAGCTGTTGTGTGACGGCAGGTGTGTGGCGTGGCGAGGGCCTCCGGGATGGTGTTGGTTCGGGGTGGCGTGGCCGGTAGTGTCTGATCGGGTGTTTATCTTGGTAGTGCGGGGTGTTCCCTCAAGGTGGCGCCACTGGGCCGGCGTGACGTCATCAGCAGGGGGGCTCCCCAGCGGCGGGGGGGTGCCCTCAACGCTGCCGGTGGTGTGGGTGGAATCCTCCAGGTGGCGGCAGGGTCGCGCGGCCAGTGTGACGTCACGGGGGAATCCCCCCTCCGCCAATCCCGTGTCGTTGTGTGGGGCGGCGTGCGTGACGTCATGATGGGAGTCCCCGCACGGCGGCGGGGCGGTCGGGTCGAAGCCACCCGTGGCTGGAACATTGTTATTGTTTACCTCGGGTGCGGGGCGGGCTGCCGCAATGGTAGTCCGGGGGCGGTGTGGGTGTCGGCGTCGAGTCGATAGTCGGGGCGGGGCTATGTGCGCCCACCGGTCGACTAAAAATCCCGGTGAGAGGTTTTCCCGGGGCGCTCCCGGGCTTTCTTCGAATAGCAACTCGTCTCGGGGTGGCCGGTAACTATTCGGCGCACATTCGCGCAGTAGCCGCAGACGTGAGCGAGCTTCTGGGCGCCCGCCCCGTGCGAGCCCCCCTTCGCGGCTTTGGTGCATGAGGCCGACTCTTTATTCCACGCCTGGCAGGGCGCGCCCAACACCGCCCGATCATAGTGTTCACGGCTGTCGGCGCCGGACTTGTGTGGCTTCCTGGCTTGCTGGCTCTCGGGGGCGGGGGCGGCCGCGGGCGCGGCGTGGCCCGCCATCGCTATGATTTCGATCCTGACCGCGTTTATCGCGGCCGCGTCTCTCCATCCGTGAGGGAGCCTACCGTCCGCTATACGCGTGAAGATCTCCTCAGAGTAACGCCTCACCACTGGCCATGCCAGGGCGCAATTGTCCTGCGCGACCATCTCCTGATGGGCGGACAGGGCGTCGAGACCGCTCTCGGGGAAGCCGGTCTGGCTCTCAAGGCGCTTCAGGCCCAACGCGTACTCCTCCCGGGTCGCCTCGCGCTTCTTTATCGCCCTCCCCTCATCCCCCCGTTCAACAAGATCGTAGGGGAATAAATATTTCGTAGAAATACCTTTCTTTCATGTGTGGGCCTTGCCGTCGGCTGCCGCTACGATGAGGCGCACCGCCTCCTCCGCCGTCGATCGCGCCCCGCGACCGTATTCATCCGTGTCGTGTTGTCGGCGGCGTGCGGCGTGTCGCCCGGCTGCGTGAGGGGCGTCGCGACGCCGGGGTCGGTGTCGCGGCGGCGTGGGTGACGGCGAAGACCAGGGGCTGAGCGGGCTCTGATCGACTCCGATGGCAGGGTATGAGGTGGTGCGGGTCCTGGCTCGGCCGCCATAGGCGGTCGACGGCGATGCCGGTGAGTGTGATCGCGCCCGGCTGGCGCGGAGCCGGCCGGTCGCCGCCGGCCGGGGCGTGCAGGGGGAGGCCGACGGGGCCCGGCGGCGTGCCGCCGCGGCGGGCGCAGGGGGCTGGGTCTCCGGGCGGCGTGCGCCGGCAGTGGCGGCGGTGAGTGCGGCGGTGGCTTCCGCGAGCACCCTGGACTGGGCCGCGAGCTGGCTCCGCTGCTCGGCCGCCTCCTTCCTGTGCTCCGCGGCCTCCCTCTCCATAAGGATCCAACGCTCTTCCATGGTGTTGATGGTCATTTGCATCTTGGCTAACCCGTCGGCCTGCCTCGCCTTCAAGGTGGGCCTCCGCCCCCGCTTGGATTGGCGGGTCGGAGACGGTGGGCGGGGCTGCGGGACGGCCTGTCTCGGGGAAGCGCCGCCATCTTGTGAGTCGGACGATATGCTCAAGTCGGCCTGAGGCGTGGGGGTTCGTTTCTTTGAGGCGCGCTTGGTGGGGCGGCCCCTCGGAGCTGCAGCCCTGCGCGTTCGCTGCATCTTGCTTTTTAACGTGGGTGACCTTTTTACTGCGTTGCCGCTTTTTAACGTGGGTGACGTGGGTGGAGACGGAGCCGTAGAGTTTAAATCCAAATCCATTGAGTGAGGATAGGGGCCCGAATGCAGGTCAAGGGAAAGGGCGGGAAGGAGGATGGGTCCGGAGGGTCTGGTAGGGGGCGCCTCGGGTTTCCCGCCGGATCAACCACAATTCGGAATTATGGGCCAATTACATGAAACTACCTGATAAACTACAGGAAATTACTTGACAAATTATGCAAGATTGTGATAATTAGAGAAACTACATGATAAACTACATGATAACATATGAAGTGTATGCCATCCGAGCCGAAATGAAACCATGATGACCACATTTGAGCTGAAGCTGCCACCATTCCGATAATCAAATCTGTTTGTTTGAAGAAGCTGCCCCATTCCCTATATAATACTGGGTTTTTTCCTGCGGTAGGGGAGGGGGTTGCTAAGAAAAAAAAAAAAAGCTAAGTCATCCAATGCATGTCATATCTATTTGTAATGGACTCCTTGGTATAGCTATAACCCATCAGTTTAACCTCCCTATGCTGTAAAATGCTAGAAAGAATAATCCGAGATCGGGTCGTAGAACACTTGGAAAAACTAGGATTGGTATCTCCAAACCAACACGGATTCACTGGAGGCAAATCTTGCCTGACACAACTACTAGAAGTGATGGAAATTTGGACTGACTGGCTGGATCATGGCCTGGCATGGGACACCATCTATCTGGACTTCTCCAAAGCCTTTGATAGTGTGCCCCACAAAAGACTATTAAACAAAATCAAAGGTCTGGGAATATCCGGATCAATTTCTGAATGGATACAGGACTTCCTGTCTGAGAGAAAGCAAAGGGTAGTCGTAGGTAATAAAAAATCTTCCTTTAAGAATGTCACCTCAGGAATACCTCAGGGAAGTGTGCTGCCAGGCAGTGTCTCATCAAACCTAAAAATATTTGCGGATGATACAAAGGTCTTTCGGGAAATAAAAGATGTAAGAGATAAGAATCTCTTGCAAGAGGATATTCTGAAACTTTCACAATGGTCTGAGAAATGGCAATTGCCCTTCAATGAAAAGAAGTGCAAAATTATTCATTACGGGAAAAATAATCCTCATTATGCCTATAATATGAAGAACGCTGTCCTGCAACAAGACAGCTATGAAAAGGACTTGGGTGTAACCTTCGACTCCGAACTCTCCTTTCAGAAACACATGAGGACTATCATCTCAAATGCTAACCAGAGAGTAGGAATAATTAAAAGAACATTCCATCGCCTCAACAAGAACAATTTTCTCATTCTATTTAAGTCTCTTGTTAGGCCAATTTTGGAATACTCTCCACAAATTTGGAGCCCAATTTTTTGGAAAGATATTCTGGAGATCGAAAAGGTTCAGAGACGTGCAACGAAATTAGTTGCAGTTATAAAGGACCTACCCCATGAACAAAGGCTTAGGGAATTGAAACTTCCTACCCTTTCCTACAGAAGGAAAAGAAGTGACATAATTGAAGTATTTAAAATTATGAAGGGTTTTGATAAAATAGATATGAACAAATTTTTCACCTTGAATAAAAGAGAAGGCAGTCGGGGCCATACTCTCAAACTAGTAAAACCCAGAGCCATTTCAAAGTTAAGGCAACATAGTTTCTCAAACAGGATCATAAATATATGGAACAGTCTCTCCACAAAATGTTATTGATGCGGAGTCAATTAATTCATTCAAGAATAGATTAGAAAAAGCATGGGCTGATGATCCAGGGAAATTTGACCCCTTATTCACAACATGCTACTAATTAATCCTTGTGTTGCTTATTTACTTGCACTCAAGCAAAAATGAGAGACAAATAAGTGTTCACACTTCCTGTCTACCATTCGCTATATCGCTATATATAATATTCCACCTCGTTCATTCACCCTTTATTTATTTACCCGTGAATCAATTATCAAATTATCCCCACACGTTGCACCAGTTCTAGTAAAATGACTTCACTAACTAATACACCAACATTAATTCTGAAACTGTTCAGGTATATAGGCCTATAACTAGTTCCACAAGGACACTATGTGGACCAGCAATGACCATGGCATATTCAAGTAAGCTTCAACATCAACGAGTCAAATGTTACATTGTTATTCATGCTTAGGAGCTACTCACAATTGTTAACTTTATCACAAGTGTATCAAGACCACATTTCTTTCATGAGAGTATGGAGTATGTTTTTATCGACTTTTTCACAAAGTATTTCTAACATTTAATTGTTAATTGTTTCAATGCTTTCCCTAATTGTTGATGCTACCCCCCTTGCACTCAACCTATATTAAGACGCTTCAAATACAGTCCATATAAAATGTTTTTGCAAAATAAAAGTGTCTTTATAATTCAAGGATAACCAACCGAGGTCCGATCAAACCATCAACATTTTAAAACCAATATACTTATCTGGATTTGATCCTACATATATCGACATTATATACTGGTTCACTTATTAAGCATTTGTTGCTGCATATAAAGGAATACTAAGTCAATCGAATAGAACCTGTGACTGCTGAAGCCGATGTCAGAATTTTGACATGCTTGCCAAAATTAATTTACCATGTTTTCACTTCAGTTATCTCCCAAAGTTAGCCATTTAAAATGAAAGTTACTCCAATCTAAAGTAAAGTTGATTATACTGACCAATCTAATATATTTTACATAGTCCGATGGTGTTAAGTTTCTGCAATTTTCTAAGATAAATATATTAAATTGATTGCTATAATCTACCTTACTTTAGTTGGAAATAACATATTTTAAATGGCTAACTTTTGAGGTGTAAATTTAGTTTGGGCCATGCCAAAACTGTGACACCATAAGTTTCTGCAGTAGCAGGTTCTATTAAATACTCAGTATTCCCTTCTCTCTTGCAACAAATTCTGAAGTTAGATATGTCAAATCAAATCTAAATAATTGGTTCAAATTTTTGTTTTGATAATGTGATGCTTCATCGAACTATGGAGCTCTAAAAAAAAAAAAAGACAGAAACTCTAACCATTGGACTATGCAACTTTAATACTATTCATGAGCCTAATTAGGCGATAGGTTAAAAAACCCACACAAATAGAAGATTTATCTAATACAATACACATTGGGGGTATCGGCTTAAATGATGTTGGGTTTCTTCCTTTTGCTCAATGCTCGGTGTTCATAGTACTTCTGGATCTCCTCTTCGTTGACTGCCCTCGTCCAGCTCTCCACCTCGCCTATGGTGCTCGGGAGGGGGCGGCGGAAGGTCTCGGGGAGCAGCAAGGCCAGCACGCCAACCACGACGGACAGGGCGCCGCACAGACCGCGCACGATGCCCGGGATGCTCAGCTCCTACAGCCGGGCACAGAGAAATATGGCGGGTCAGACACAACCGTGCAGGGCTTGCCAGCCGAAGATAACGCTAGGTGGTGCTCGTGTAGGCCTACTATCAGTCTATACTCTTTATGTAGGCCTACTATCGATCCGGACAGAGAAAGACCGAGACAGGTGTGGGAGGGAAAGGGAAGGTTTATTTGAACTAAACATGGTGGTACAAAAACAGAGGGGTTAACAATCTGAGTCGAGGTAAGTGTCAATCAATCAACCTGATCAATGTCTGCGGAGGGTCTAGGGAGGACCTGGGAGCCTGAGGAGGTATGCCCTGGAGCCGACCCAAAACACAAGGCTAAGGCTCTCGGGGCGACCGCCGTCACCTGCCTGGACACGTAGGCGTGGACGGCGTCTGACTCCCAGGTCCCCTGGGCCATTATGGCCGTAAGGTCGATGCCCCTGGAGGCGCAGGCCTGGGCCGCACCCTGGCGCAGGCCGTGCAGGGTGTATCTTGTAGCCTTGGGGACTCCGGCGGCCTCGAAGGCGGCCCAGATCAGGGGCGTGACATCGTGGGGCGTGAGGGGGGTGTTCTTTCGGGCGAGGAACGCCAGGGCGTCACCCGGGGCAGGGAGAAGGGCGACCGCCCGGTCCCACGCCCAGACCGGGCACAGGGGCGATCCGGGGAGGGCAGGCACGTAGAGCGAGACCGCCTGAGCGGGGAAGTGGATGGTCTTGGAGGAGGACACCAGGATCCTGAGGCCCCCCGGGGCGCGCTGGACGTCATCGCGGCGGAGGGTGTGCCGACTGCCCCACGGTGCGTGGGAAGGCGAGAGGAGGTTGGATTGCCTCAGTAATGTGAAATATGCGATGACGACCGCATCCCAAGGGGTGACTCCGAGATGGCCCAGGGACCTCATGTGGTTGTAGATGAGGGGCAGCATGGCAGGGGTGATGGCGAGGGCCCTCTTGATCGGGGCGGTGAAGAGCTTTTCCCCTCCCCGGCGGATGCGGTCCACAAAGGGGGCGTCGAAGGGGGCAGGGTCGCCGCCGGCCTCCCGCAGCCACGCGCGTGCGCCCGAGATCACATTGGCGACCGAGGCGGGGGAGGGCAGCTCACGGTGCAGTTGGGCGATAAATTGGCCCCACGTCATAAGGGAGGGGGCGCAGGTGGTCGATGCCCCACTCCAGCATGAATGCGAGGTACCTCCTCGCGTGGCGGGTCCGATTCTGCCAGGTCCCAGGGCGAGGGCAGCCCTGTGGATGGTCATGAGGTGGGCGTGCTCTCGCAGATCGTAATCTGAGAAGGGAAGAGAGTTAGACATGGTTAGAAAGCAGCTCCGGAGAGTGCGAGACTCTAATTCGACCCAGACCCAGCTCACGACAGTGATCCCGTACGATTCCCAGGGCGACCCGGGAGGAATGGGCCCGGCTGAGGGCATCCGCCAGTACCAGTTCGACACCCGGCTTGTGGTGGACGACGATTGTGAACGACCCAAGGGCCGCCACCAGCCAGATCTCTCGGGCGCAAGCGCCCAGGGTTGGATCCGAGGCACGGCCAGATTCGAGGGCGAGGGCCGAGGATGCGTTGTCTGTGTTTACCATGAGCTCGTAGAGGGGGTCCGAGTGTCTTTACCGCCATTACCAGGTTGACGGCCTCGAGCTCGTGGATCGAGGGGAAAGCCGCAGTCATGTTGTCGCTGTAGGCCTCCGAGTAGCAGAAGTCTCGGGAGAAAGCGCCCCCGCCGGTCAAGCAGGAGTCGCATTCGATGACCCAGCAGGGGCGGGAAGGGGGCGGAAGGAGGAAGACACCGTTCCCCTTTGCCGTGTAGTCGCAGAACCACTGGACGTCGCGTCACAGGTCGAGGTCCACGTCGGCTCGCCCTGAGAGGGGGGAGGTGCGTAGGCTGGCGAGGATCCTGCCCATGAACTTCCGGGCGGATGGGATGCATGTGCTGATATGTGCCAGTCGGCTGACGAGCTGCTGGAGGGCCTTCCTCGTAAGGGTGGGGTGGGCCAGCCAGAGCTCGCAGTCCGCCAGGACCTGACTGAGCTTCTGATTGGGGATGCGCAACACCAGGGCTTCATGTCGAGCTCTATGCCCAACCAGACCAGCCGGATGGTGGGGGGGCAGCACTTGTCTGGGGCGAGGGCCAGTCCGAGTCGAGCGCAGATGTCGCGCAGGGCGTCGAAGGCACGCATCGCGTCCAAGTATGAGGCCTCACACCCGACGAAATCGTCCACATACACCAGGCTGAAGAATCCGCGCTCCCGGAGCATCCAAGAGATCGCCCCGGTCACGCGCACGCAGGCCACTCCCGATGTCCGGCAGCCGAAGGGGAGGGCAATGTCCAGATAGAGTTTGTCATCGACGGTGATACAGAACAGCGGGGTGGAGAGAGGATCCGCCCTCAGCTGCCTGTAGGCCCGGGAGACGTCCGCCGACCAGCAGAACGCCCCCCGGCCCTGGATCGTCATGCGCTTGCCCATGTCCGATGCTGCGGGCAGGGTATAGTGGTAGGGGTGACCCAAGTATTCCTTCCGACGGATGCCCAAGTTCACACTTCGGCCCGGGGGGAAGGAGAGGTCCACTATTATGCGGCGCTTCCCGGGGCGAGAAGGCGGGGACCTCGAAGGGTCCGAGCAGGGCGACCCAGCGGAGCTCCTCTTCCGCATACGCCGTGACATGGTGGGCGTAGGCCGGGTCCTCGCGGTGGTTGTGGAAGGTCGACGTGGGCGGCCCGGCTGCGGTGTAATTCGCCGGGAACCCGAACTCCAGGTGGTCCGCGAGGGAGGCGTCCGCGGCCCATGCAGCATCTCGCGCCAGGCTGTGATGTTGAGGTCCGACTCGACCGGGACTCGGGCGGCCAAGAAATTAGGAAGGGCCGAGGGGCAGGCGGCGGCGTAGGCTGCCGCGTAGTCGGGGTACCTGGCCCAACCCTCCCCCAACAAGAGGGGCCAGAAACCGTCGAGGGTGTCCTTGTACTCGGCAGTGGTGGGGGCCCAGGACTGCTGCAGGGTATGGTCGAGCACCTGGTCTACCGGTTCGCTCTCGTCTGCGTCTCTCGGGCCGACGCGGCGGGCCGCCTCGGTGATGTTGCAGAGCCCGCAGGTGGCGGGGGTTGCTGTGGCCGGCGTCGAGGTGATCCGGGCGGCGTGCGCGTGCTCCGAGAGGCTCCCATAGTTGGGAGTGGGTGGGGCGGTCTGAAAGTCAGTGTATGGCCGGCTGGCTCCCGCTTGTGCCGGCGTGCCCGGGGGCGTGTGGTTGTTTACACTGGCTCGCTCGGGACCAGCGGGAGTAGTGACGTCATTCGTGGGTTCCGCGGGGAACCCCCCCAGCCGGAGGCACGCTGGTTCCAGGGTGCCCGCCGCTAAACACGTTAGCGGGCGGCCGGGCCGAGACCCAGCGGGGGTCGTGACGTCATGGGGGGAATTCCGAGGCATGCCGGCGAGGCCGGGGAATCCCGGGGGGGAAGCCGTGTGGCTTCGGTACAATGTCAACAAATCGGGGGGCGGGCGGGTGGGTTGTCTACAGGGTCACGGCGGGGTCGCGGTGGCATAACTGCCCGCCGGGGGCCTAAAAATCCAACTGCGTTCTCTTAACGGGTTTGTCCCTTGATTTTTTGGAATAGCAGGAGGCCTCCGAGTGGTTCGTGACTATCTTCCTAATGTTCGCGCAGTAGCCACAGACGTGTCCGACCCTCTGCTCGCCCGATCCGTGGGACTCCCCTTTGGCGGCTTTGTCGCATGTCCCAGGGTCCCTGTTCCAGGCCTGGCAGGGGGCTCTTATGAGCGATTTGTCATACTGTGTGCGCGGTTCTTGGCCGGCCTTCTGGCGCTGTGTCTTTCCCGGCTGGGAGTCGCTTGAGGCGGCCGTGGTGGGAGTGAGGTGGCTCGCCATGGCGATAATTTCCACCCTCACGGCATTGACGGCAGCCGAGTCTGGGAGCCGGCTGTCCACGATCCGAGTGAATATCTCCTCGGAGTATCGGCGGACGACCAGCCAGGGGAGAGAGCAATTGTCCTGTGCCACCATCTCCTGGTGGCGTGATAGGGCTTCCAGGGCCGACAACGGGAACGTTCGCTGATACTGGAGGCGTTTAAGGCCCAGGGTATATTCCTCCTGGGTCGCCTCCCCTTTTTTGATTGCTTTACCCTCATCCCCCCTCTCCACCAGGTCGTATGGGAATAGATATTTAGCAGGAATACCTTTTTTCTTGCTTGTCGCCTTGCCATCAGCCACCGCGACGATGAGGCGCACTGCCTCCGCTTCATGATGGCGTCTGCTGCGCGGGCGGGGGGACGGCGAGGGGGAGGACCAGTCGCTCATCGGGCTTCTGTATCGTCCGTCGCGGCTTGCCCCCGTGGTTCGATCCCGTCTTGCTGCGGGGCGTGGCTCGGTGAGATCGGGGACAGTGTTCTCGCCCTGCTCTGGCAGTGCGGGGGAGCCGATGCGACCCTGGGGCAGAGCGGGGGTGGTCCGGGGGAGCGAGGGGGAACGGTCGCCTCCCACCGGCCCGCCTTCGCGGTGGCGGCGGTCAGGGTGGCGGTGGCTTCCGCAAGCACCCTGCTCTGCGCCGCCATCTCCTGTCTCTGGCTTGCGGCGTGCCTCTCCAGATCCGACCAGTGCTTCTCGATTGCGTCGATCGATGCCTGCATCATCAGCATCCCGTCGGCCTGCCTGGCCTTTGCTGAGGGTCTCTTGGGGCGGGCAGACTGTCTTGCCGGCGGCGTGGGTGGCGTGGGCGGCTGACGGGAAGCGCCGCCATCTTGCAAGCCGTTCAAATCGCTCTGATCGACTCGCGGGGAAGTTGGTGGCCTCCGTGTGGCGCGTTTCGCCGGGGGTCCACTCTGCCCTGTGACATATCGAGTTCTCTGCATTCCGATTTAATGTGGGTGCCTTTTTTAAGCTCGCTCCTGTGATGCTAGAGACCGTAAGAGTGCGTGGGTGGAAGCAGGTGCCAAAAAAGAACAAGGTCGGTGTCTTGCTGGAGCCCGAATGCAGGTCAGAGGGGGGAGGGAGGAGGAGGAGGAGCACGCATGCGTGGGAAGGAGGGCGTCCCGGGCTTCCCCCGCCGGATCAACCACAATTCGGAATTATGGGCCAATCCGTATCGGCTCACTCAGAATCATTGTTCTTTATTTATGTATGGTACGCTAACCAAAATTGTGCTAATTATTGTCGCATGTATCTAAGATGACATAATCAAACTTACCTTTAGAATCGGGAGAAAGGGTTTTGTTTATTGTCGACTGTTTCCCCTTTTTTGCTGAATGATCTGCGATAGGAATCGCATTGAGATGCAGAGTAGTCTGGTACCCTGGTCTCTTCCACCTATCAGGGCCGTGTTCAGGGTCCGTCTCGGAGGCGCCTCGGAGGCGCCCGTGACGTCACACTAGTCTGAACCACAAAGGCAGTTTCTTGTCTCGAAAATGGCCGCCCCCATAGGCGGTGGCCATTTGCAATCGAAATGCTGCGCTCTGATTGGATGAAACCACTGCATGCGGCGGCCATTTTCGAGGCACTTTTTGTCTCCTATCTGAAAAGGGAGGCGTTGTGGAGACGTCGCCGTGACGCACCGCCGCGACGTCGCCGAGACATACCCTGAATGCGGCCCAGGTTCCTGTTAGCATGGTCCCCTGCCTTTATCGATAGTAAACAAAGAATACAGACTGATAGTACACGAGCGCCACCTAGCATTATCTTGGCCAGCCGGTAAGCCCTATTGTGCTGCATGTTCAGGCATTTATTTTTGTAGGAGTAGGCCTAATGGAGGCAAGTTCTGTCCGGGGCAGATTTAGGCTCGTGTGTCCCCCTCCCTCCCCATTTTAATCTCAGAGTCAAAATAGTTTGAGCCAGTAAACACTATGGTAGGCCATTCAAGCATCATGTATAATAGGACAGCTATGTATAATAGGACAGCTATGGTAAGCCATTCATTTAAAACATATATCATAACATATGTAATAGGCTGTGTCGTATCAGTATGGCCAGTTCCCTCTTCTCTGTATAAGAGATAACAGTGAAGAGAAATATATGCTTGGCTGCATATTTCCTCCACTCCGCAGCACCACAGATACAAGTGACCAGCCAGGCCACAGGTAACCTCTCATGGTGGGAAGGGGGTGGTGGCAGCTTGCCAGTCACAAGGGGGGGGGGGGGGGGCAGTCCACTGAGGCCGTATTCGATTAACACGACTCGGGTCACCCGTGATTGAGTACTCCAGCCTGGTTCAGGACGGGTCAACAGGCCTCCCTTCCACCACCGAGCTTCCTGCACGGAGTCTGCTAGTTACTTACTCATAACTACATACTGTAGATTTAATGTTCAAAATGAACCAAGATAAAGACACTACATACTCATGTCTTTACAATGTACCATGTGCAAAAAGGCCCGACCCCAGTAACCCACCTCTTGGCTGGGGGTGGCTAGGAATGATGACATCACATTTGCACTGGTACCATCCTGTAGGATAACAGCTACCAGTACCAGTCCTACATGTTTTGTTGTTGTACTAACCCAGATTAATTAAATGGAAATATAACTAAGCTATGCAATCATAAGTGGCGTTCTCTGTGGCAGAGTGGTTAGAGTGTCTGACCTTTTTCTAGGTCAGACTCCTAATCCGAGGGTCAGCGGTTCGATTCCCCGTTCCCCCAGCTCTGCCAATTTGGATTTCCACCGCTGTGTATAACTTGCAGCGTCATCAAAGGCCGGTTGCTCTCATACCATGTCTATGTGGTGTGGGAGGTTAAAAATCCCTTGGGTCGGTAAAAGTGTAAGCTTGGGCTTTCTATCGACCAGCAGTGGAGTGGGCAAGACCAGTCGTCTGTGACTGGGATTTCCCCTGCTTGGGACAACTAATGTACAAAAAAAAAAAAAAAAAAAAAAAATGAGACAAATAAGTGTTCACACTTTCTGTCTACCATTCGCTATATCGCTATATAATGCTTTAATTCCTATTTTGCTGTAGTTATATCGGTTATTTAAAAAAAAAAGTCCACTCCGGGCGTGGAGAAGCGTATTCGTTTATTCAACCCGAGTCTGTAGGATGTGCCCACAGAAGGGCAACAGAGGTCAGCGTCATCCATGCTGCCGCCTTGTGGTGCCCGGGCTCATGTATGGACTATCACCAGTCTGCTATCACACAACTATGGTAGGCCGTTGAATCAAAATATATTAGGACAACTATGATAGGCCATTCATTTACAACATATCCTAATAAGTATGGTAGGCCTTTCATGCACAACATATTACATGACAACTATAGTAGTCCATTCATACACAACCTATTACGTGACAATTATGGACGCCATTCACACACAGCACATTCCATGGCATATATGAGAGGTCTTTCATGTCCAAATGCATATCATGACACAAATCAAGTTGTGCGTTTTATATTTGGGCTTACATTTGTTCAATATACTGATTGGGTGATTTAAAAAAAAATCCTTTTATTAGAAACTATATTTCAAGTTAAGGATTGTGTATGCCTTCGGTCTAGAGACTATACGATAGATAACTGAGGAAAATTAGGTAAATAGCTGCTCAAAACCTTTCCAAATTGAGCCTATCGATGACTTGTGAACGGAGACGTAAGGGATGTGTTACCTATGACTATGAAGGAATATCTAAGTAAATTAATTCACTCACCAGGGGGCGACAGTACGGGGCGATGAGATTTGCAATTAGTGCAAAGAAAAAACAGATACCAAAGAACATGCTCCTGAAAATAAAAAGAATAAAAAGTTAGGATTGACTACAGGACAAAAATCACAACAACCTGCATCGGAAATGAAAACACGAGTAGATAGTACAGTCTGCTTTATATGCACTAAAGAATATTTACCAACTTTATTCCTCTGACAAATTCGGATATAAATATACTATTTACTGGCATATTAATTATGGTACTCTCTAGGAATCACTAAATATAGACATTCAAGGCATTTCACTGCACAATTCCAGATAACTAGTGAAGAGCAAAATAACTGTTCCTCTTTACCCCCCGCCCCTCCTCCCTGCCCCCGCTGTGGTAGCTCACTCAAACTTTGGACAAGACAGGATGGCTCAAAGAGTTGAGCGCCCGTGTCCACATTTTGGTAGATCGTGGGATTCAAACCCATGGGTTCGAAACCTGGTCGAATCAAGCTAATGACTTCAAAATTTATACTTATCGCTTCCTTGCCAGGCGCTCAGCATTATTAGGATAGGGCAAGGACTGGTTGGCTCAGTGTCCGGATAATGTGACTGAGTGGGATATCAGGTCCTGGTGCTGGCAGTCTGGTTTCCCAGTGGGGCAGCACTATAAAGTTGCCATCAGTGCACTGTCACAAGTCGGTACCCGTCCTGATATTACCTTAGCTGTTGCAAGGACGTAACACTCCACCAATCAACCAACTCAAACTGGTAAGCGTGCACTATACAGGTGAATGGGGGAGGGTTACCATGGTGACCCCAAGACCAGGGTCGGCATTCAATTGGTGAGGGTGTAGAAGGAAGTGGTGCTTTAATAATATGCAATAATTTCTGGAACATTTTGTATAGTAAGTGACAGATAAGGCCTTAAATAACCCACCCCAGCCCAGTTCCTGGTTATGTAAGCATGCTAACATGTATACACATTTATAAGGAGCAGCTCTAGTCCTACCTCGGTGACAAGCGAACAACAATTCTATTTTATAGTGCTGCCCCACTGGGAAATCAGGCCGCTGGCACCATGACCCAATGTCCCACTCAGTCACATTATCCTGACACTGAGCTAACCAGTCCCTGCCCTATCCTATTAATGCAGAGCACCAGGCTAGGAAGCGACAAGTACCAATTTTAAAGTCATTGGTTTGACTTGACCGGGAACCAAACTCCCGACCTTCCACACGCGAGGCCCACGCTCTACCGATTAGGCCACCGCGCCCGGTTCCTAGCCTGGTGTTCGGCATTAACGGGATAGGGCAAGGACTGGTTTCCTCAATTTCGGGATAATGTGACTGAGTGGGATATCGGGTCATGTTGCTGGTGGCCTGATTTCCCCATGAGTGCACATTGTCACAAGTCGGTACCCGTCCTGATATGACCTTAGCTGTTGCTAAGACATAAAACTCCAACAACCAACCAACCATGACCGTTGCAAAGTCTGTCATGATTAACTATTCAAAATAAATAATAACATGCAACAAGGAATGTGTATTCTCAATTTGAACAAGTCACACGCCGTTTCTAGCCTTACCTTACATTCGTAGGGAATAACTCCGGAGAGACGACGATAATTGAGCAGTAGCTAGCAGTTATGCCAAATTTTCCAATAAAATTCATGATTATTACGAAGGTCCTAGCCTCCACACCTAGTAGGAATAAGAAAAGAAATTATGAAAATAATGAAAAACAATAACAAAGGTACAGTAATAACAGAGGAATAGGACCTGCTAAGCAGTTATTGTCTGATATGGGATTTGAGGTCTGTGGGATCCTCCGATGTGCATTGATCGAGCTAAGATCACTGAAAGTAGCAAAGCAAGGAGAATCACCAGGGCCGTAATCGATTAACACGACTCGGGTCACCCGAGTCATCAGAATTTCAAATAGAACACCGCGAGTGGAGTCGACAAATACACTTGCCGTGTGCAAAACAACCCGACCCCAGTAACCCACCTCTTGGCTGGGGTTTGCAAGGAGCGATGCCGTCACATTTGCACTGGTACCGTCCTGCAGGATAACAGCCACCGGTACCAGTCATACTTCTTTTTTTTTGTGATAACATACATTAATGAAATGGAAATATCACTAAACTGTGCCATCATAAAAATAGTTAAATCATATTTTGCTGTAATTATATCGGCTACTAAAAAAACAAATAAAAGGGCCACCATTTTTGTCACCCAAATGTGGAGAAGCTTATTCAATTATTCGACCCGAGTCTGCAGGATGTGTGCATGCGCCAAAAAGTGGCTCGGGTGACCAGAGTCGATTAATCAATTACGCCCCAGACTATTACTGTCTATCGGCGAGAACAAGTCATTAGACTTAACTGTGATGGGAAGCATATATATACACAATCACACACAAATGTTTTTCAGAGGCCCGAAGGACACAACTCCCATGTTATCAACATGGTTTAAGCATTACATTATTTTTTTAATAATTATATTCTGCATATGTAAATGTTTCACCAACAAGTAGTCGTGGGCAGGTTGATTGCATCAGGGAGCCTAGATGGTTATGATGCTAGCCCCGGAAAGGCAGAAGTGTGAGTTCGAGCCCCACTCTAGGCACATCGTTTCCCCTAATTTGCAAAAACACTCATGACATTGCTCATTGGTTCCATAACCAGCATTCTGTACATGCTGCATGGCATATAGTGTTGATCCGTCCCTATTTTTGTATTGTAAGTGCGCTCGCTACCTTGATATTTTTAATTGTAAGTATGAGACTTACAATTCCTGGAAGAAGGGTGTAGTGAGGTGCACTGACTTTCTGAGGTGAAATGTTCCATACAAAAGTAGGCAGTGGTAGGTCGATTGAATCAGGGATCCTAGATAGACTAATAGTTAACACGCTAGCACCGAAATGGCAATTTCTCATTATTTCATTTATCAGCAAGTTACTTCATGAATAAACTGTAGTAGTATTTATAGTCTTTATTTACCGCACTTAGTTTGAGTGTTCATACCTTTTTTGCTGCAGTATTAATGTTTGATTACTATCTTATTTATTAAAAACAAACAAAAAAGCAAAAGCAACTGGTCGCACGGATAAGGGATCATGGACCTGTATTAGTTTTCTAATCAACACTGAATTCAAGTTGCATAGTCCGATGGTTTTGAGTTTCTGAAATTTTTCCGAGATAAATATATTAACTTTATTGTTATTATCTACCTTACATTAGTTTGGAGTCACTTATTTTAAATGGCTAACTTTTGAGATAGTTTTAGTGCAAACATGCTAAATTAATTTTGTCAAGCACACGATAGGCTTCTGCATTAACAAGTTCTATTAAATTGCCTCAGTATCCATTTCTATGTGGCAACAAATGTTTAATAAGTGCATCAGCATCTAAGTTAGATATGTAGAATAAAAGATATGTGGGTGGTTTTTCAAATTTGATGCTTCATCGCACTATGCAGCTATAAGTGAACTTACCATATACCTCTAGTAGAGTTAGCAGCAAAGCGATGCCACAAATTATGTGGAATATACATATTGGTCGGCGACGTCCGAATCTAATAAACGATTAATTGAATAATTAGCCCTTTATGACTCCACAACATTTGAGGTCATGTCTGGGAAGGTATCGACTTATGACAATGTATCCCCAAGGTGGCTTCACAGTGCCGCCCCATTAAGATACCCTACCGTCAGAATTACGATACGATATCCTACTCAGTCACATTATC
The DNA here is from genome assembly GCA_030323885.1 of Branchipolynoe longqiensis. NCBI lineage: Eukaryota > Metazoa > Annelida > Polychaeta > Phyllodocida > Polynoidae > Branchipolynoe > Branchipolynoe longqiensis. The sequence goes on from CM059191.1 coordinate 93,468,692, forward strand.
CTTAAATTAAGCCAACTAATCATTTCCCCATTCTAGTATAGGTATATGTTAGATTAATCTTCCAAAGGAGAATGGGAATATATAATTGGAAGTTTATGTTGGTTGGTTGGTTGTTGGGGTTTTACGACCAGGCATATCTAAAGTCATATCAGGATGGAAACCGACTTGTGACAGTGCACAGTCATGGTGACTTTATAGTGCTGCCCCACTGGGAGACTAGGCTACCAGCACCATGACCTGATATCCCACTCAGTCACATTATCCTTGCACTGAGCCAACCAGTCATTGCCCTATCCTAATAATGCAGAGTGCCTGGCTGGGAAGCGACAAGTATCAATTTTTAAGTCATTGGTTTGATGCGACCAAAGTTAGAATACGTGGGTTCGAATCCCACGATCTACTAAAACGGGAGACAGACGCTCAATTCATTCAATCATCCCGTCTGGTCCGGAAGTTTATGGTGATTCAACTATTTATTTATAACCTTTACTAATTAGCATCAGTATTTAAACACAATATGGAATATATAAAAAAGCCAACCTGTTTAGAGATAAATGGAATCCAATGACAGCTGGAATTTCTGCCAGACTGAGCATGAAGAAGTTAAGGTATCGGTCTCCGGACAGGTACGTCACCGTCAGGTTCAGGGCTGAGTACACAATGGAATTGGTAAACCTGAAAGGTAGGAATACGCTCAATTAAAAGAGAACTAAGCTAAGATTCCATATCTGCGGTATGCAGTATGCGAATGCGGAAAAAAAATGGAAAAGCGTGTGAACACATGGTGGTGCTTCCATATGTTCGGTTGCGAATGCGAATGTTTGGATGGCAAAGTGGATCACTCAATGAACCGATCGGTGCGAATGCATTTTTGTTGCATCTACATTACCGCACATATGGAATCTATATATGCGGTATGCGAATGCAAATGCGAATGGGACAAAAAATGGAAAAGCATGTAAGCGCATGGTGGTTCTTCCATATGTCCAGTTGCGAATGCGAATCCATGGACAGCAAAGTGGATCGCTCAACGGACCGATTGGTGCATATGCTTTTTTTGTCGCATTCACATACCGCATATATGGAATCTTAGCTTAAGAGGTGATGGCCATATCGAAAATCAAATTGAAATAATAGCAGGGAAATAAACCCTTCTATTTGTTTACCAAATAGAAAGGATTTTATTTCAGGATAAGTAAATATGTATAATGTTTAATTCTGTTATATCGAGCTAATCATAATGACTTTCTAAATAATAATAATAATAATTATTAATTTTTATTATTACATTAATACCCTTCCTCAAAAGAATCTACACAACATACAAAAGTAAAAAAGAATTTACACATACCAAAGTAAAAATAGCACAGTGCAATAAATACGCATCTTCGAGGACCTGAACACGTCCCACATGCTGATTTCCGTGGCGTTCTTTTCCTTCGTAGGCTCCATTGTTTTCTCGGCAACATCTTCTTTGCTCACCACTCTCCTCACCCACAAGGGCCCGCTACCGAACAAGGCTGTCGGCACTGCCATACTCGTGGAGCTGTGAACAAGGGAGTCCCTCTTAACTAGAGAGTCTGCACTTCGCTGGTTCTTTTCCTCGGCGGCAGTGTCTTCCGGAAAGAACCCTGGTGGTATCGGACGCTTGTTGAAGCGACCGGCGCGTTCCAAAATGCGTTGTGCTTCCTTGTACCGCCCCTTGGAGATTAGCCAAGGCAAGGATTCTGGAATGAGCCTTTAAAAGAAAGAACGAGGGCATTATTGTTACTAGTGTAGTGAGTTACACTCATCTCTCTCTCTCTCTTTTCCTGTCTGCCTCTGTCTGTATCTCTCTCTCCCTCTCTCTCCCTCTCTCTCTCTCTCTCTCTCTCTCTCTCTCTCTCTCTCTGGAATCAGCATTTAAAGCCGTGTTCACACACGGGCGTTAAGTCGCCTCAACTAGTTCGCCTCATCTAAGTCGCCTCACATTCGCTGTGTGGACGCTACGCTGAGGCGACTTAAGGCTAAGTCGCCTCATCTAGTTCGCCTCAAGTAAACCGCCTCGCGAGGTAGCTTATATGAACCGAACTAGCTTAAGTCGGCCCAACTTCCTAATGTGAACGGTATCGGTTTACTTGAAGCGGCTTAAGCACGTCACAGTCGAGACCTGAGTTTGTTGACTTTCCAGTAAATTTGCTCTATGAAACTGCTAGCTGTGCACAGATATTTTTTTCATCATTTATTTTTAGGGTTTCACTGCCCAGCAGAAGTTTTGACCATTCCAAAACAATACGATTCAGTCGAAACAGATCTAGGTCAAACCCACACTCTCTCGTGCCGACGTCGACTAACCGAAACTGGCGCTGGTTAGTATGGACTTGCTCATGCGCAGATATCGATTTCCGCCTTAAACCATTCCGTGTGTGGACACGACACTAGTTCGCTTCATCTAATTCGCTTCATCTAAGTCGGCCTAAAGTTGTGGGTGTGAACACGGCTTAAGAAAAAGAACCAGGGCATTACTATTACTACTGTAGTGAGTTGCACTCATCTCCCCCCCCCCCCCCCCCCTCTCTCTCTCTCCCAGCGTAGTTGGATTGCACCAGAGAGCCTAGATAAAAGATTCACCCGGTACTTGTAGTACACAGGTGAAGGACAACGTAGTGTAAATACGGGCGAAAATAGGTTTAGTATGGAACCTGAAATAGAAACTGTGGCTCCAGTATCAAATGGCTGCACATATTGCCACAGAGTTGGTGAAATGGGCGAGAATGCAAAAAGACAAGATGGAGGCCAGAGAACGCCGTCGATTTCACTTTTAAATCTGATTAAACTAGATATTATATTATATTTTTCAACTCAAAGGTAGTGGGCTATCAATAAGACATATGTAAAGAATAAATGTTGCTTCTTAGATTGTGAAATTAGGCTCTCATCTCCTTAACCCGCTTTTTCGACCGTTTTTATATAGGGTTGGTATTCACCCATGTACTGCGAGTACGGGGTGAATACTTTATCTACAGAGAGCCTAGCTACACTAATAGTTAGGACGCCTTTCATGGTACAAATACTCCAATTCCAAAGACATGGTACCTTGATCCAAAGACCCTATAATACTAAGACGGTTCACTCAGCCTGTATTGTGTAATCAAAATGATCAAACCCACCACTTGGTGCACTGGCTGTTCTCTTGGTTAAACAGGTGCTATTTTATATGCATAAATGTATATATGAATGTGAAAGATGTGTGATGATGGCGATGCTGATGATGATGCTGATGATGATGTGTATTTGTTCATAGCAATTTCATATTGATGTATATTCATACTTACCTATCTCATGTATAATATAATTGTATGTGTTTACATGTGAAACACCAACTAGCAGCTGGGCTGGTCAAACCCACCACAAGGTGGCACTGCGAAATTTACATTACCATGGGAGAGATAGGGAGTGAGCCGTCTTAGTATTATAGAGACTTTGCTTGATCATATTCATAGCGCTGTAAATGCTGGACGATGTATGGTGTTGAACCTAGCCTACCTACCTACATGCATACGTACATACATAGATACATACACAGGTAGGCCTGGATAGGTCGATTGCACCAGGGAGCCTAGATGGACTAATGGTTAGGACGCTTGTCCCAGAATGGTAGAATTGTGGGTTCGAATCCCATTCTAGGGATGATCATGATGTTACTCTCCCACTATTATCATGACAATCTTCTGATTTTCATATCAAATCCATGTTGTAGTTTGTTTTGGTAACCTAGTACTATTGCAGTTCTTCACTTACCAATAGTAAGTTATGCCGAGGAACAGAGGTGCGTGCATGACCAGCTGCAGCACCCTCCAGTTGCGGAACAGGTAGACGAGCAGAGAGGTAAACATGAGACCAACTACCCAAAAGATCTCAATGGATGTGGACGCCAGAGACCGGTATTCCGGCGGGAACAGCTCAACGTTGAGGAGAACGAGCATAGATGCAAAGCCCTGCAAATTGTACTTGAATTAGCATAGATGCAAAGTTCTGCGAATTGTATTTGAATTAGCATAAATGCAAAGTCCTGCAAATTGTATTTGGATTAACATAGATGCAAAATGCTGGAAATTGTGTTTGAATTAGCATATGTGCAAAGCCTGCACATTGTATTTGAATTAGCATAGATGCAAAGTCCTGCAAATTGGATTTGAATTAGCACAGATGAAAAATCCTGCAAATTGGATTTGGATTAACATAGATGCAACGTCCTGCAAATTGTATTTGAATAAGCATAGGTGCAAAGCCCTGCACATTATATTTGAATTATCACAGATGCAAAACCCTGCAAATTACATTTGAATAAGCATATATGCAAAGCCCTTCAAATTGTATCTGAATTAGCATAGGTAATAAGTCCTGCAAATTGTATTGAATTAGCATCGATGCAAAGGCCTGCAAATTATATTTCAACAGAATTTGGTGTGGTTCCTGAAGGTGGTCTTCATTTCAAGTTGTGCCAAAATATGATAAATAATGCAAATTTTAGTGAAAACTAAGTTAACAAGGCAAAGTAGATCTATGCAAATGAGAGACTTTTCAGAAAAATTAATCATCTCTGTGGATCTTTAGAAAGACATTTAAAAACTGTGTTAGCATTAGTGTATTCTATGCATTTAAACTTTAATTTGACATTGAAGCATTCATAAGTTGGCTTGTGTGTTTATTTTCCACTTTACCGTGTTTGAGGCTTGTGTACACGCGTCTAGAATGATGTAGGCAATCATATTCGGGGCGAAAGCCTTAGCTACTCCGAATATTGCTCTGAGCGTGCATCCATACATGAAAACATGTTTACGTCCGATATAATCAGCAAGTCGGTTTGCCAAGATTTGGAAAGCTGCCATTGTTCCGCTGGAGATCATCAGGGATATTTCAATCATGATGTTCTTATCACAAGTCAACGCGAACTGAAATTTAAAAAAAAAATAGGAGCAAAACAACACGCATTAAAGGCTAGGTCACAAATGCTGCGGTCACCGTACGGTGCTGCGGTCTGCAGTGTCTTGCGGTTTATGCAAATGTTGCGGTCTGCAGTTTATCTATTCACAAATCATACGGTACGGTCAGGTGGTTCTTGTCGGCGTATTTATTGTTCTCGGGGGACCGCATCGGGAAGAGGGGTGATCGACTCCTTTTCTGTCTTTTCATAGGTATATGTTTATATATTCCCTATTACAATCATAACTTTCTTAATATTGATCACACAAACATATGAATTGTGTACCATAGGCCTATTGATATTCATTTTAAGACCTTTTCATTCATATGTCAACAAAACTGGAATCCTACGGCGTCTAACTTCAACTTTTGAAAAACCCAACCGTTTGCGGCGAGCAAAAAAACCTTGCGGTCAGCATGCGGCAACCGCAATGCCTAGGTCATAAATGCCTTGCGTCGACCGTAAGGGGCCACATCGGTCAGACCGTACGGCGACCGCAGCATTTGTGACCGAGTCATTGGGCATGCGCCAATAGACTACATCACGGTTCCAGCGGCGCAGTGCATTGTGGGATGCATCAGAGCAAAACATGCCCCCCAAAAGCACATGGGTGCAGCTATGAAATGTGCCAGTTTCAGATCATCTCAGCTCTTGTTTGAAACATAGAATACCAACTAAAAAAATATATATAATAAATTAAGATATTAATCTTTTATCCAGCATTGCATTTACATCAATATAATCAGCACATCTTATGCCATGTGCATTTAGATTTAGAAAGATCTAGGCACCCAGACTAGTGTTAGAGCCATAGCCAGTGTACTCAATGCATTGTCAATGGCAGTGAGCAATCTCCATACAGAAAAAGTAAAATATTGATCAAACGACACCACCTAGGCACAAACCGCTTGGAACACATATAGAAAACATGTTTAACAAAACGATTATATTAAATTAATAAGGTTAGGGTTTTGGATTTCTATTAATTTTGAATAAAACTGACATATTTCAATGCGCATACAGGCAAAGTCAATGGTACGCCTTTGCTTTGCTCCCAAGGCCGTTTTCAGCGCATGCGCAGTCGGAACCGTGATCTAGTTTATCGAGGCTTTTGTCGCGCGCTTGGATTAACGTTCCATTGCCGGTGTCGTATTTTCAGCGCCCGGTCATTCTCAGCGGCCCGTCGTGGTCAAAAGACCCGTGGCATCGCCGGCTACAAGCTCAGCTGGTGCCCGGCAGTGTTAGGGACCGATTACGCCGAAATCTATTGAATGCGATCATATTTAACAGAATTACATACTCAAATAATGAAATTTAATTAAATTAACCTTAAATTCCAAGCGATATTAACGTAGCAGCTCGATCAGCGTCGAATCGCCGAGTGTAAACAAAACAAATAGCAGTGCTCGCGGCAGCGTTCGAAAATCCGCGCATGCGCAGAAGCCACGACAGGCCGCTGAGAATGACCGGGCGCTGAGAATACGACACCTGTCGAAAGCATAAAATTTTCCAAACCAAAACGCTGATCTAAATTGAATCCTACATATCCAACTTAGATATTGATGCTCTGATGAAACATTTATTGCGGCATAGAAAGATGGAATATTAATTTAATAGAACCAGTCACTGTTGTCTAGCATTTGGCCTAGATACTACATACAGTAAGCTGAGTAGGGTCACTGGTGAATCTTTTATCTACATTTCTACTAGATAAAAGATTCACCCCGTACTTGTAGTACACGGGTGAAGGACAACGTAGTGTAAATACGGGCGAAAATAGATTTAGTATGGAACATGAACTAGAAACTGTGGCTCCAGTATCAAATGAGGCACAGAGTTGGTGAAATGGGCGAGAATGCAAAAAGACAAGATGGCGGCCAAAGAACGCGTCGATTTCACTTTTAAATCGCATTAAAGTATATGTTTTATTATATTTTCCAACTCAAAAGTAGCGGGTAAACATGAAGACATATACAAAGAATAAATGTTGCTTCTTAGGTTGAGAAATTAGGCTCTCATAAAGACTCATTTCATTAGCCCGATTTTTCGACCGTTTTTATATAAGGCTGATCTTGACCCGTGTACTACAAGTACCGGGTGAATCTTTTATCTACATTTCTACGTGCTCAGATAAATTAACTTCATATTTTTCTTATTAAATTTCTCCAGTTTTAAAGGGCTAACCCTTAAAAATAACGCTGTTTAAAATTAAAGCAAAGTATGTTATTATAATCAACCTAATATATTTATCTAAGAAATATGTTAGGAATTGAAAACCATCGGATTATGCAACTTTAAATTAAGGTTCTGAACAAAGTGTTAGATTATTCATCTGGTCTTCTACTTATTTCCTCTACTTATTAGAGATTATACTTATTTAAAAGTAGCCTACAGTAGACACTTACATCAGTAGCGACTGTAGAAATGTATCCTGAGTTTGGATCAAACTCCCATCCGTCTGTGCACGTGACAGTCTCATTGCTGACACTTATATTCACATACATGTGACATTTGTCCTTCACCCAGCCATCTTGTGTCTGAATCCAGGGAATTGTTTCATTTCTTGCAGCACCCAGAGGAATTTTACAATTATAATCTGGAGTGTCGACTGAAAAATATAAGTCCTCATCCCTTTAACCTGGAATCCATTAATAAATGAAATATTAATGACATGGGGAGTTATTACATACCGTAAGGGGCCATCCAACGTTTTCAACTTTTCACAGTTATACAAAGAGTAGAGTCTACTCCTTTTCAAGAAGTTCATCCGCAACAAAGTAGTCCGCATTAATAATTTATCACAAATCACAACTGGATTATGTTATATGAATATCTTAATCGATTATAAAAGTTCCACATGAATACACCCCCACAGCCCCTGTCGAAAGCTTCGTACGACCATCACACTATTGAACATTTTGAATGACCCTCCCACCCCCTAAAGGTCCTCGTGGTAAATTTTAGTACCGGTGACTTAAACTGGCTACGTAGGCATACCTTAAGGCCCTGTCAGACCTTGCCGGACTGGGGAACAGGACGAGAACCTGACACTGTCCGGTTGTGTACGGCGATGTTCGGGTACCGTCTGGTAACCATCCAGCAGTGTCCGGTACAAGTTTTGAACATGAACAAAACTTCTACTGGACACCGCCGGACTGAGGTGTCCGGTTGGTGTCCGGTACCCATCCGTACATGTCCGGTACCCATCCATTAGTGTCCGGTTTGTCCGGTACATGTCAGGTACCCATCCGGTATGTGTCCGGTTCTCGTCTGGTACATGTACGGTACATGTACGGTACTTATCCGGTTGTCCGGCGGCAATTAACCCAATTTTACGCTCCATTTCAATAGATTTCTTCACCGGACAACACCGGACTAGAAGATTCTTTGTCCGGTGGTCTCCGGTGCTCAGTCCGGTGATGTGTGACAATGACTTTACTAACAGATTGAGTCCTTCCCTCACTCACTTCGTTTGTTGGGGTTTCATGTCCTAGCAATATCTAGCGTCATATCAGGACGGATACCAAATTGTGACAGTGTCGACTTTATAGTGCTGCTTCCCCCTAGAAGACAGGGTTGCCGTTATCATGACTTGATATCCCACTCAGGAATCTCCTGCTACTGAGCAAACCAATCCTTGTCCGATCTTATTAATATCAATTACCCTGTTTATGTAACAACAAGTATCAATTTTGTAAGCCTTTGATTTGACTCGATGGAGTTGATCGGGGTTCTAACCCACGACCACCCGCAGAGTAAGCCAACCAGCACTCATCCCATCTGGTCTTGCTTAATTCGGATTCGACTATATATATATTGTGATAGTCCACGGTCTTTCACTCTGCCACACACTAAGAGAAGAACGCTAAGATTTAGTAACAGTACGCTTCCACTGGTTTATTACAAAACCTATCCGCTCTCCACCGCGTCAACAGTCAACTGACCCTCCCTCCTCACTCGCTAGGTCCCACATCACCTCTATAGGGGGTTGGTGCTAGCTACACGCAATAGAGGGCCACCCAGTCGGGGCCCTGCCCGGTTGCTAACGTGCTGCCACCTAGCACAGTTCACTGTAACTGCGAGGTGTGCCGCGTAGTGTCTTCCGCCACCACGTGGTAGTGGAGCTCATGTACAGACTACTACAAAGTACAATATTATATATAATATACATTATATATACATTATATATACATTATACCCGTGCTGTGCATCGATTAAAGCTAGGCTCTGCGTCAATCCCTGTACCAATATTGTGTTGAACTGTCATTATATATATATATATATTCACGGGCTCTGAATATATTCAGAGACCATGTGTATATCTACGGTCTCTGCTATATTCCGGACTCATGCATGGTCCCGTTTCAATATAGTGCCGTCATCTGGTGGAATCCATCTGTACCATTATGCAGTAGACCATATCGGTGGCGCTATCTAATGACAGAGTTAACAACACTCATGGTTACATAACTCAAAATGAATGCCACTCTAGTCGAAGTGACCAAAGTTAGTAAAGAGAACATCCAAATAAATATGAAATATGTACTGTAGGCACAAAACACATGCTATTAACAAACCCATACATGGCGAAGCATCAGTGGAGCACGATGATGCGCATTGACAGCACTGACTTACAGAGTAGTGGTCAGAATGACCCTAAGACTTAACCACTGTTTGGTATTATGTGTAGATGTATCATATATATACATTATATGTATATATTATATCTATATAGTATAGTTATACGAATCTTACCTGGGTATAGATGATGGATAACTGTTGTTTTCCCGAGGTATAAGCCTCGGATAGATGTGGGCTAGGGAGAAGGAAGCACATCCGGGTCCAGCAATCTTTACCTACTTATTCAGGATAAAAATGATCTTAATACAATGGATACTGTAATGTTTTCTTGGCACAAGCAAACGGAATAGACGTGGTAGGGTGTGGTGGGCGGGCCCTAGCCCCAAATTAATGAAAATGCATAAATTTTCCAGGCCTTAGGCTCTGGACGCCAAGAAACATATTTTGGTAATTTGCAGTTGTTTCTTGATGCAAATAAATCTACTTCTGGTCGACCCCACTTCTGACAAACATGTTCAAAAATGTCCGTATTCAGTGACCATTCTAGGTGGTGATGGAAGTGTCAACTTTTCTTATCTGCTAAAGTATTCTGAATACCTGGGATATGCGCTACTGTTAGCCACACCTGTTGATCTTGTGCCCAATCCCAAATTAGACTTGCTATTTGTTACATGGTTTTGACTTTGTCCCTCCCATGTTATGGATATAGGCCATTGCCGTAGTATTGTCTGTTAAAATTCTGACATGATATTTGGGTATACGGATTAGGCTACCTAATCCCAAATAAATTGCTCTCAATTCTAAGACATTAATATGGTCAGAAATGTCATCTTCTAGCCATCTGCCTCCTGTAGCTACATCGTATCGATGAGCACCCCAACCCTCTAACGATGCATCTGTGGTTACTACTGTATTGGGTTCCCCCATGCTTATGGGATTGGGAGAGGAGTTTACATGTTTAAACCACTAGTCAATATCCTGCAATCCTTCTTTGGAAATAAACATTTTCCTTTCAAAATTGCCTTTAGTGCGTGCTAACGCTAAATTCTTATCTATCTCTAGCGATTTAATATAGGCCTTGCCATATAGAATAGCAGGGGCATACGATATCATGATGCCGATAAGCACCGCGACCTGTCTCATTAGGGAAAAAATTGGTTTTAAAAGTTTGGTAAACAAACGAGGGGCACAAGCCAAACCATGAGGCATACAGGTGAATTCAAAAAGTTTTTTCCACAGGAATCTTAAATATTTCCTGTCTGCTTTGTAAATCGGGACAGTGTAGTAAGCATCCCGTAAATCCACACTAGCAAGCCAAGCTCCTTGTGTGACTAAGTCTCTGACCATTTCCAAGGGAAATATTTTTAAATGTTTATATTCCACCATTGTGTTTAACTTAGTTAAATCCAAAATCATTTGAACCTCCCCATTAGGGTTGGGACGGGAACAAATATTGGAAATAAATTCCCCGGGTGTATGTTCAACTTTCTCAATAATGCCTTTTGTGTAAAAAAGTGCCACCTGGTTTGCCAGTGCCTCCTCTTCCGTTTCATTGAACCGATAAGGGAAAGGAGTAAAATCCTGTACTGGTAACTGTGTAAACGGAGTGCATACCCCTTGAACAATATTAAGGATATTCACATCCGTAGTAAGTACTTCCCATTCATGTAAGCAATTATTAATGTTGCCAGGCCGGAATTCGCTTACATTTGTTTGTGTCTCCTCCGAAGCCATAGTTGGTGACGCAGCTTTTGAGGTCTGAGTAGCTACCTCTACTTTTTCCCTGGTTGGGGGAACGGCTTGTTGGGAGTGTACTCCGGCTTGAACGGCCGGTTGCCGTTGTTCCAGCCGAACGACTGGCTTTGTCCACATCCCCTCGGCTGGAAGCCGTAGGTTGGGCCTGACCATCCACCTCTGGCGGTCTGGCAGTTTCGAAAATCCCCCCTGGATTTTCGGAAACGGGAAGGAGCGTCTGGCGCCTTCTTCTTCGCATCCATATGCTTGCCACTTTTGGATGCTGTCTCCACCTCTTTAAAGAGGTACTGTAGCTGTCCTCCAAACATCTTTGTTTTGTTGAGGAGCTTGCCTTTGATGGGCTTAGGCGCAAGGAACAGGGTGTATTCCTTCCCATCATTGTCGACAATCTTTTTCGACCTAGCGACTTCTTTCCCAGCATCTGTGCAGGCCGCTTTGAACACGTTTTCAAAATGTCTGTAGGTGAGGAAATTGCTAGCTGCAGTGATCATAGCAATCGCCTTGTCCATTGACCTGGTGAGGGACGAGAATTTGTTCTCCGTCTGCATCCTGTTGGTGATCGGCGCAACAGCTGTCAGTGCACCCAGGAATGCCTTATGTACTGTAAATAATACCGTCTCAAAACGCTTGCAGTCGTCGTTGAGATGAACCCCTGAGTCCATCTCCTTTACCACTGTGTCAGGAATGCCCTTTATGCTGGTAAGTTGTTCGTCTAATTTAGCGATCACTTCCGCGGGCTTAAAGGTGTTAAAGTGACCTTTAATAGTTTCCCGCATCATGGCCGTGGTCAGAACTTTCTTCGCCTTTTCTTTCACACACTTCTTTCGTACTTTTCCTCCTATCTGGGCATAAAGCCCCACTGTTTGTGTGTCCGAATCTGACCCGGTAGAGGAAGAGTCAGAAGAAGAATCAGAGGATGAGTCCTTCTTCTTCTTCTTCTTGCCCTTCTTCTTGCTCTTTTTGGGCTGCTTAATTCCTTTTCGGGCTTTCGTGAACTCGTCTCCTGACGAGCTCACCGCCTTCTTCTTTTTCTTTTTGCCTTTGGTTGACACCACAGTGGCCTCCGGAGCCGAGTCTGTCTCATCATCTGAGACATCCTCCCAATCGGTGTCGGGATATGGGAGGGGCTGCTTTTTCGTGCCCCGACTTGGTGGCTGAAACTGTTGTAGCTTCAGCTCCATCCTCTCCCCCATCCTGACTTCCCAGTCGGGTGGGAAATGACTCGGCCTTCATGGACATAATCAGACATAATCATGGCCCCGGGCTGGGGTGATGGCGGGTCCGTCAACACTGGTGACGAATCGTAACCGTCAGCCGGGCGTCCTTCAGCGGCCGCTGGCACGGCCGTCTTACTCCGCTTCGTAGCCATCGGAAGCCTGTAACAATCGAAAGAAGGTTACTATCAACCGGAATATATTCTAAATGTCAACAACAGGTTTAGCAAACCGAAAATTGAACATCTAGTGGCATTGAAAACGTATTTACACTGTTCCAACACAGGCGTGATAAGCTAAGTGTATTGTCATAGGTATATGGTATCGAAACCAAAACCAAACGAGGGGTAGGACCAGAGTATCGGTCCTCCCATACTCTTTGTTTCGTATACTTCTCCATCCTGCGGCTTCTGCACCAGCAAGTTGTAGAAAATGCTATAAAACTCGCAGGTACGCCTTAAAGAATGTGGGGAGTCTATAAAAGAAACCCAGGATAATTTCCAACGCGAATCCATAAAAGAAACCGAGGAAAAATCCAAACGTGATGAGGCTCCAGCCAACATCGCTCTCCGTTCGGCAACGGGTGGCTTGTAGAAGAAAGGAAAAAATTTGGTTTCTCATTGTTCCATCGGTGTTTTTTTTAAAACAACCATAAAAGTCACAAAAAAACACGCAAAGTTTCTAAACTTGTGCGAAAAGATGCTACATGGCATCCACAACAATGTCACTCATTGTAACCATCATACTTACAGTTTGTACGTAGTCGTAGATCAAAAATCACCGGAACAACTCAACGAACATCCTCCAATCGTGAGTTGTTTATGCTAATTACTGGACCCGGATGTGCTTCCTTCTCCCTAGCCTGAGGCTAGCCAGAGGCTTAGTACCGAGATAAAATTATATATATATATTATATATGTGTATTATGTATGTGTATTATGCATTTATGTGTATGTGCATACATATATGTGTATGTATATGTATCATATATAGTAGTTATTTATATATTGGAATTTATATTTATTTATATATTTTGAATAAACTCAATTCCAAGCCGTCATGCACCTCCAGGCTCCACTGCACCTACCCAAGAATACAAAGGCGAGGAAATGGAAGGCCATTGTAGCGTACATAACACCGATTAACAGGAACATTGAAAACTGCCATCGTCCAATAGGTCCAATATGCCTTAAGGCAGTGTCCAAGTCCCACGGTGGCTCCTGCACCGTCCTCTCAGGCTCCTTCGCCATCTTTTAGTGGACCAGTCTATCTCATTCTGCGTTTACGCGACGACCTGGATCCGTGTTACCTCCTATTCACCGATAATGTTCGCCCAAATACAAACAGACTGGCAATTTATCAAACTTCTGTGTGATTATTTGTAGTCGATGTTGTTGCTGTTTGTTGTTGATTTACGTCCTTGCAACATCTAAGATCATATCAGGACAGGTACCTACTTGTGACAGTGCGCACTCATGGCGACTTTATAGTGCTGCCCCACCAGAATACCAGGCCAGCAGCACCATGGTCTGATATCCCACTCAGTCACATTATCCTGACACTGAGCCAACCAGCCCTTGCCCTATCCTAATAATGTCGAGCGCCAGGCTAGGAAGCGACAAGTATCAATTTGTAGTCGAAGTTCGCCAAACAAATTCACTGAAATATATATATAAATATATATTTAAATATCACATGCAATTGATTCTATAATTAATTTATTAGTACTTCTGTAGTTACTTAATCATATACCGGACTGGGTGGCCGATCGCCAAGAGCGCTGGCTTCCTGTGAGGAAGGTCGTGGGTTCGACACCCAGCCGAGTCAAACCAATGACTTACCTAAGTGTATACCAATCGCTACCTAGCCTGACGCTCAGCATTTCTGGGATAAGGCAATGAATGGTGTGCTCAGTATCAGAATAATATGACTGAATGGGATATTGGGTCATGGTGCGCACTGTCACAAGTCAGTACTCATCCTGATATGACTTTAGATGTTGATAGAATGTAAAAGCCTAATTAACAAACATACTTAGTCATAACTTGGCTAGCGTAATTTTAATTTAGAAGTCTTATAATGATGCCTTTTTATGTTGGCCCCATTGACCATTACTCAGTCCACTATCAATTTGATTGGCAGATGCGCTCCTTTTAATGCCTCAGTCACACGACGGGCTGCGTTCACTTACGATCGATCCGCGACCAAAAGTCTGCGATCTCCTTGCGACAAAATTGAAACAATTTGTTACAAACTATTTAATACTTTGCCATGTCGACCATCATGCACGAGGCAACGCGCCACATCGCATTGGTCGGCAATCGCTCGGCGATTAGTCATAAGGTGGTCGTAAGATGGTCGTAATTTAACTGCAAAATGCCTCGTGTGATGCTTGAGTACTGCTTCTATGGTCGCAGATCAGTCGGCGATTGGTCGGCGAACGATCGCTGACCGGTCGGCGATTGGCACCGACCGGTCGGCGATCGGTGGAGACGCCAGAGGTCGTAAGGAGATTGTTGGTGCTGCAGCGACAATCTCCTTGCGACCAAAAAAGACGAAATGGTAGGCGATCAGTCGGCGATCGCTCCAACAGCATTCGGCGATTAGTCGTAAGGTGGTCGTAATTTAATTGCAAAATCCTTGCCGATCGATCGTAAGCGAACGCAGGCCTCGTGTGTCTGGGCCTATATATACTAAACTTTTGTAAAGTTGCACATCCTTACACATGAGAACATTAATTAAATATCTAGCAGTAGAATAAGCGTTGTTCACTACGTACATTCACATACATTCATAGTTGGCTGGTTGGTTGGTTCTTGGAGTTTTATGTCCTGGCAATATCTAAGGTCATATCAGGACAGGTACCGACTTGTGACAGTCCGCACTCATGGAAACTTTATAGTGCTGCCACACTGGGAAAGCAGGCCCCCAGTACCATGCCTTGACATCCCACTCAGTCACATTATCCTGCCATTGACCTTACCAGTCCTTGCCCTATCCTATTAATGCCAAGTGCCAAGCTAGGAAGCCACAATTAAGTATCAATGTTGTATGTCATTGGTTTGACTCGACCAGGAATCGAACTCAAGATCCCCACATGGGAGATCAGCGCTCTGCCGATTCGGCCACGGCGCCCAGTCACATCAAGTAGCTTGCGTAATTCCTAATGCCTTGCAAAAATTGCAATACTTTTTTGTTTCCTTTTTTGGTTTTTGTTTACGCGAAACGACGTGAATCCGATAGCGCAAATTGGCGCATAATTTCAAATTGTGGTTAATTCGGCGGGAAAGCCGGTGCTGACCCCTGGATGCTATTCCGCACACTTAGCGGGACGCCTGAATGAATTAACTAACTAACCTAGAACTACCCTAAAATTGACTAAGATTGTATAAGAGTGTTATGTGAATAAATCCTCCATTTCCCAAAACTGATATCGCTCTCTGGCTTTCCTGTCCGAATTAAAGGAGAGCCCGTATTGACTTATCGCCTGCGATTGACCTTATCTTATCAATACACCACGCACAATCTACACATAAGAGTACGGTTGTTACTAAGTTTGACTGCTATTAAACATTGATAAGGGAGTCCTATTCATGTCAAATATTACTTGCCCCACTATAGCCCTGTTTACACGGGCGATTTAAAACGCCTCATATAAAATGACTTGCCTAGATCGATTCACATTTGCTGTGTAAACGCGACTCTGAGGCATTTTAGGGCTGAATCGATTCATATAAATCGGTACATGTAAACCACCTCGCGAGGTAGTATAGATGAAGCGATTCAGCTGGTTCCCGGGCGGCGATAGTGTAAAATAGTGGTCCTCGCCGGCTACAGGCTCAGCTGTAACTAATTGCTGGTCCCCGGCAGTGTTAGGGCCCGATTAGGCCGAAATCTAGTGAATGCGATCATATTTAACAGAATTACATACTCAAATAATGAAATTTAATTAAATTAACCTTTAATTCCAAGCGATATTAGCGTAGCAGCTACATCGGCGTCGAATCGACGAGTGTAAACTAAACAAATAGCAGTGCTCGCCGGCTACAGGCGAACAACTAAGGCTGCTGGTTCCCGGTCGCCGACACACTTTAAAACTCGCTCGTGTAAACACGCCACTACATCGCTTCATATAAATCGATTTGCCTAAATCGATTCACAATTCCCCGTGTAAACACGGCTTAAGACACAACACTCGGCTCTACGCTTTTATTTTACATGAATCCGCGACAAAACCTCACCCCCTTAATGAAAAAAAAGGAGACAAAAGCACACAAGCTTTATTCATAGGTGCAATCAGAGTCAGTTGTTCTCACCTATCACACCTAATTTTATACCCGAATCACACATGTTAGGTATATAACTAAATAATTTAAGGTAAATAATTTAATTCATGGTACCATTGGAAAGAACTGTGAATCACTATTAAAATTTTATTCTAGGACACACGTGAAGAAGGTTATATCATTTTAAATGTTGCCAATCAAGGTGAATTTTCGTCCTTTGTTTTAATAGAAAACAAGGGAAAACCCGTGACCAGTCCCTTAAAAAATACATTAAAAATTAGTCCAACTTATTATACCTGATATTTATGTGTATATGTATATATAAAAATATATAAGTATTGTAAGCTTTTGCCTCCTTTTTCCGTTAAGCTGAAGGGTGTATGCCTAACTTAGGCTATTTACAAACATCAAATATACTTGCAAATTTGAAATCAGCAAATGACAAACTTAGCTTACCCACTAAATGTACTTACAGTTGTAGCTTAATAAATGCACCAGTGTCCATGCTTTATACACGCTTTATACAAAATATACATTTGACACTTTTCTAGATTTAGATGTAGACTACGAGTCACTATTGTACGTGGTAGGCCGCCCTACGTGTGTTTACTTTATTTTATATCATGTTTGATTCAAACTAAGGGTTGAAAATGACGCAACTATGCTATATTATTATCTAAACTATGTTTATGTTATATCTATGACCGGGAGACCAATGTGACGGTGCTGAAAGAAAAAAAGGAGACTGCAGACATTTTTCCATTCACACAGGAAGCTCGAGTTTAAGAGGTCGTCCGGATCGTCTGGAATGAGCGGGTGCGTTCATTCGGGTTCATTGCTGGGCACGGGGTCGCGGGGAGGGTGACAGCTGCCCCCCCCCCCCCCCCCCCGCGTTGTTCATCATTGTTGTACCACCATGATCCATATGTTGCACTTACCATCTCATGCCCATATGTCATCACCTTACATGACCTTAGGTCGGCCGCGGCTTCCCTTCTAAACAATAACATGTACCATGACTTGCTGCGGAGGGGACGCGCCCGAATAAATGCCATGTTTTCCCAACTCAGCCTCCTTGTCTTCTGTGCCCGTGAGCAATGAATCAATCAGGACATCCTTGAGTACGCTGAGAGCCAATCTGTCTAGTCATACTAGGCTTGCAACCACTTTGCCAGCATTTGTGACAAAAAAAAACCAACTAACCCAGGTGGTCGCAAGCAGTCGAAAGTGGTCCCATAAATGTCTCTATTTGGTCCTCACGGTCGCCAAATCGCCAACCCTTTTCATACACGTGTTAGCGATCAATCGGCGAATATAGCGACTTCATAGTGCTGCCCCACTGGGAAATCAGATCGCATGCACCATGACCCGATATCCGACTCAGTCACCGGATGTGGTGGCCGAATCGATAGAGCGCAGGTCTCGCGTGCAGGGGATCGGGAGTTCGGTTCCCGATCGAGTCAAACCAATTGTAAAAATATACGAATTTTCGGTTCCAGTTCATATATTGGCAAAGAACATTATTATTCTCAGGTGACGGAGTTGGGTACTGCTGCTATGTAACAGATAAGCAATGGGTGCCCACTCGCTTTGTGACATAAGCAACTATGTGGAAATGTGATAACACATAGCGACCGAGATTGTGATATTCATACTTAAGAGACAGTTAATAATTATTGAAATGTTCCCTTCATGCACCAGAAAGTGCAATTGAAGGAGAGAAGTATTGATATATGTTTGGTGTAGCTGTTGACGACTACTTGTTACCACGGGACCGCTGGACAAGCACAACCAGCCCTTCTGCATATATTAGGGACACCATCTGCAGTCAGGGTTGAGTGACAGCTTGCCCCTATTACGGCGTTGCCCACCCAGGCTGTAGAGGGTGTCTGATTGCCTGGCTGTGTGAGTCCAGTCACCTGCATTCCTTATACCTGACACACAGACCCCACATGAAGCACTCTTGGAGGAGACTCCACTTTCTACACTCAAACTAGCAACATCTTTCCAAAGACACTGCCCTTATAACCGAGCAAAATCTATTCCAAAGACACTGCCCTTATAACCAAGCCCGCCCTTGTCTCCAGCCACTCCGCCTCCGGCTCTCCTCCCGTGACCCTCTCCTGTGGCTCCTCTTCCCCCCCTCCTGACATTACCCCCCCTCCCCGCCCCCCACTCCCTGAACTCTCTTACCGCCCAGGTTTCCTTACCCTGATTCATTTACACATTATTGCCCTGTAGTCATAGTATTGTTCTCTCCTTACTCATTATTCATAGTATTGTTCTCTTGTACGTTCATTACTCATAGTATTGTTCTCTGCTATTACCTTATGTCTCGCATTTTATTCTGTAATAAACTGCTGTTTTTCTCCACCTCGGCCTCCTCTTCCTCGTGCATCATGAGTTGTGCGAGTAATCACATATGGGGACTGACAGACAGTTGTCAGAACACACCTGTGGAGCATAGTAATGTTTGGGGTTCAGATGGCAGAGTCCCGACATATTACACAATGACATATAAAATTGATACTTGTCGCTTCCTATCCAGGCGCTCAGCATTATTAGGATAGGACAAGGACTGATTACCTTAGTGTCAGGATAATGTGACTGGGTAGGATATCAGGTCATGGTGCTGGCAGCCTGGTCTCCCAGTGGGGCAGCACTATAAAGTCACCATGAGTGCACACTCTCACAAGTTGGTACCCGCCCTGATATGACTTTAGATGTTGCCAGGACGTAAAACTCCAATAATCAACCAACCAATCTCTTTGCCATTAAAACAGCACGAGACATATTCATAAACCAAACAAATAGGCAGGTGGGTGACCTTCACGGTGTGTAAATAGTAACAGATATCTTGGTGTATGGCCTATATATATATATATATATATATATATATATATATCGTTATTGGGAGTGAGGGTCGTGAGACCGTTATCTAGAAGCGTAACCAGGCAGATGGCGCCACAGGCAACCTGGGGGTAATCGATCAATCAACTCGGGTCACCGGAGCCACTGTTTGGCGCATGCGCACATCCTACAGACTCGGGTCGAATAATCGAATACACTTCTCCATGCTCGGGGTGAAAAAAATGGTGGCTTAATCCAAAACCTTTGAGAAGCCTGCATTCTACTGATTTGGGAATCGCGTCTGGTACTTGTCCGGTGTACACGCCTATACACTCCACTACTAGTTAATTCTGCATTGTGTTTTACTGTACAATTGAGGATGTGTAAGCTAAATAATAATTTTCTCAGCGTTGAAACTAGGGATGAAAGTGGTCTCCAGCAAAAGAAAGCGGAAATGCAAATATTCTCCCATAGGCTTAGCACTGTCAGGGAGTCGCGGAAAATTCCTGGAAGTCAGGTTTCATCTATATTGGTATATGATGATAGTGCTGTGGCATTTACACCACATATTAGTATACACTGATAGTGTTGCATCATTTGAATAATGTATTAGTATACGCTGAACGTGCTGCGGGGTTGTTTTACAGTAAAAATCGCGGAAATCTGCGAAATCGCGAGATCTTTCATCCCTGGTTGAAACATACATATGTTATGATATAGCTACAGTCACCTCTGTCTATAACGGACACTCATGTGACTGGAGCAAGAGAGAGATCCGTTATAGGCAGAGACTGACTGACGGAGGGCACAGGCACTGGCCCATGCACATATACTGGCACAGACACAGACAGATGTTAGAATAACTATATGGCATGTCGTTATTGACAGAGAATATTGATAAAATAGGTGAAGAAACGGCTCATTGTCCGCATAAGACAGTTGTCCATTAGACACAGAGGCAATGCTATTAAATTAAAGGGGTGCCATGACGGGACCAGCACTTTTTGCCGTTATTGAAAGATTCGTTATTGACAGAGTAGACTGTATATAACCGGTTTTCATATTTCCTGCCATCTGAGCAATGCGATTTGTACCTGCATTGTTGTTAATTAGAGGGCGTTTTTTGTTGTTATATATTGCATTAATTAACATGATATAGTTCAGGGAAGAAATATATCACTTTGACTGTATGTGTATATATCACAGTATCAAAATAATTAGATATCCAATTCACTTCGTTTTGCTTCACTTCATGGGTATTGATTGATACATATCAATAAACCATATGCGAAATTGCGGTTCAGTGGATGGTTAAAGTTATCAGGTTATAACACAATTCTATTACTGAAATCTTCTTAGGCTCCCAGAAGGAAAGACTAAATTAATTAATTAATCTTGCTTTAAAAAAACTCCACAAATATAATACCGTACATGTATGGAGTGATATCATATGAAGATCGCCTGAGGAGAGTTAAACTACCAACATTGTCATATCGTCGTCTAAGGGGAGATATGATATAAACTTATAAAATTATTACTGGAATCGATGACAGTTGTAAAGTCTTCAGCTGGAATCTGTGGGTTGTGTAGGCAGGCTATAATGAAATCAATACAGGAAAGAAGAGTAAGGAAGAGTATAAAGAATGAATGTAGAGTGAGAGCTTGTACCCTTAGGTTTATTATTATATAGTGGTATATGGATCTGGTATGGCATACCACCTGACCATCATCTCCAATGAGCAACAAACATGTATAGTTCCACCAATGAACAGTAAGCATTCTTGTGTCTCCATGCCTACCGTGATCTGCCCACCACCACCATGCAGTGTGGCTGCTTGGCCACCACCTGCCTGAGCTGTGTGTGTGGTGATCCGTGACTAACAGTTGAAGGGGGGGGGCGGGGGGGGAGGAGGTAGTGAGTAGAGCTCTTGAGGCTCCTTACACACTATCACTAGTGCTTCCTTCACACTATCTACCTAATACACAATGACGATTGACCATAAGTAAAGGATCACCAGCAACTACATAAATACATTCACGCACCTGGCACTATATACCATTTACATTAATAGACCATTTGTACTCCATTATATACCATCTGCAGTCCCCACCAATGTGTTTTATCGGAAAATTTTACACAGTGATGTCACAACAGGTTTGTTCAATCTCAGAACAGTACCTCCAGAGGCCAGCAGTATAAGATCTTTAAGGAGAGGCTCAGACTTGAGGTCAGGAAACACTCATTTTTCTTTTGAGTGACAGACCCATGGAAGTCTCCCAGACCAACTGGTTGAAGCACCACCTGGACGTAATGAAGGTCACTGCTTGTAATAGGCTTAATACTCCGACCACATTCGCGCGCATCCTACAAAACCAGTATTCTGAGCTCCGCTGGTCACTCAGGAAGGACTGATTGGTTGGTTGTTGGAGTTTTATGTCCTGGCAACATCAACGATCATATGAGGATGGGTACTGGTGGCAGTGCACACTCAATGTGCCTTTACAGTGCTGCCCCCACTGGGAAATCAGACTACCAGCACCATGACCTGATATCCCAGGTCATTATTCTAACACTGAGCTAACCAGTCCTTGCCTTATCCTATTAATGCCGAGCACCGGGTTAGGAAGCGACAAGTATCAATTTGATAAGTCATTGGTTTCACTCAACCGGGAACTGAACTCCCACATGCAAGGCCCGCGCTCTACCAATTGGGTCACCGCGTCCGGCAGGGATGAGTGAAGCTGAGACCCAGCATGCTATGGAGCATCTGTAGCTTACACAGCAGAAATTGGGGTTGGTGCCACTCCCAGCCTAGTCATCCTGATGGCAAAACTCAGTGGGATTATTGTCATACATATAGTCGTTTCTAATATTGCAAATATTTTACAAGATGAAATAAGTCCTCTATCATGGTGCAAATGTATTGCCCTCCTGTCATAGTAATTATTCAAAGGGCGCAAGAGGTAACGAATCATTCAGAAATTTCTTCTATTTTATAGGCATTATACTTGCTAGCACCACGTTGAATAGTTCAATGAGTAGAAAGAGAATGAAAGAAAATGGACGAATAAATTGTTGCATTTTTTATTAAGCGTATTTAGTATGTAATTGATTAACAGCCATACAAGTACGTAATTATAGTGAATATTAAAGAAAAGTAACAGTTATCAATTCGGGTTTTAAGTTCGACCGGAGACAGAAAATGTCAATAAACCTCAATCCTTGCTGCCAGTTAACGTCTGATGCATGAAACATCACCACACGGGAGATATAACTATCCTACCCGATTACACACTGAAAAATATATACACTTCATAAGGTTAGGTAAACTCATTAATATGACCGAGCTAAATTGTTCAACCTGAAAACACAAAAGTGAAACCCACTATTGAAATCATGTGTCAATATGTTACAGTAAGATTGTGTAATTAGGGATTTCAAAAAATCTCTGAAATTGTCAGGGATTTCCTGAAATCCCTAGGGATTTTGCGTAATCACTGAAAAAAAGCAGTGCCATTTTACAGAACTTTACTGGTCACATTTCAGGAGATTGTGAAATAGCAGTGATTCATTTGATAATGATTCTTTGATAGGCATTTAAGCTTGCGAATTAGTTTCTGTAATTATTTTACAATTCCAATTACATGGTATTGTGATGAAGAATTCAGGCTTAACCAAAAGCTCTTTCTTGTTTTGACCTATATTTGAACAGTTTTGGTAGTAGTCACTTAGGTCTCAGTCACACTATGGCTTGCAACCATTTTGTGATCACTTTGTAAACAAAAGCCAACAACCTTGTGACCGAAGCAAAAAAAAGGTGGGAAAAACATTGGTCGGTGATTGGTCACCAACTGGTCAGTGACCGATCGTTGACCATTAGTTTGATTGTTAGGATGAGTATGAGGGTGGGAGTTAGGGTAAGTGTGTGAGTTAGGGCCTGCTGAGACGAAGCGACATATTGACAACACATGATATAGATATAGGAAATCATCATCAACCTTATTCAGAACACAATCGCAAGGACATGAACAACCAACTATTGGCCACTGCTATCAACATGCTGAACCAAGAGAGGCAGACAATCGTTTATGCCTGGCACTTTCCTAATTGTTGGTGACCATATGGGTAAAGTTAGCCTAAGGAAAAGTACTTGATTTGAGTATTTCGGCATCTTATTCCATATATGTCAGGATACGACCATCCCATGCAGTTGGATCAATCCTGTCTGTGAACACCAGAAGCAGTTGGCCACCATGGATACACTTGCATCATGTGGTCAGAGTGAATGTTCAAAATGATGGAAGATGGTAGACTTCCTAGAGGTTGGGAAGGCATTTACATTTTAAAGGATGTCCAACAAAACATTGCAGGGCTTTCAGGGAATGACCAGCAGCCTTGCCAGAAACACTGCATAATAGAAGTGTTGTGATTTTGACCGGAAGCTCGCCAACTACACAGCCACCCATTAAGCTCTTAACCATTGATATTGATATGGTCACCTGTCACTTTACTATCTCTACAACCCCATCATTCTCCCCCACCCCCACCCCCCGCAACATCCTCTGCCATCTGCTCTACCTGTCAGTTTTGACACCAACCCACTCCTGCAGCCACATTCACCATATATTGTAATGGATTCAATATAATATTGCTCCTATTGACAGATTTGTTAAATAATGCAAATTATTTATTTTATAGTAGTATGAACATGATTGTTGATCTATAATTAAATAATGTGTTACAATTATTAGCTGCATAAAGATTAGCCCTTACAGATACAGCTTAGTATTATTAATTTTACGTAGAATTTGGACAATATTGCTTTCCAATACATTGTTATTTTATAATGATAATCATTCATGGTGTACATAATGTATGTAATAAGCGATGAATAAAGTTCATTAAAAAATATCATGCATTATTATAATAATCTGCACATAAATTAGTGCCTAAACATTCTGCTGCCTGTTTTGTTTGATTCCTAGTGCGGATGACATGGTTCCTCAAGGTGTAGTAAACCACATTCAGGGATTTCGCGAAATAACTGGAGCATCATTTCAGTGATTACGTAAAATCCCTAGACATTTTAGGGATTTCGCCCGATTGAGACCCATGCCCAAGGAGGCCCCATATAGGGTAATTCTTGTAAATCATTTCACTAAAACATATATTGGCTGTGAACCTAAATTCTTCTCCATGGGCTCCACAGTGCACAACACAAGAAACAAACTCAACGAATTGGCAAAGGTATTATTATTAACTCTCTAGACATCCATATGTTCAGAAGGGAAATTCCAGAGTACGTGTTCGCTTTAAAAGTATGACCTCGCTGTTGCGACAACAGAGTTATGAATTAATTAAATATATCAACTTACACTCTAAGGCACCATTACAATTGTCTTAATAAGACGTAATATACATAAATAAATGGCAATATATAACATGTATGTACATTCAAGGCATTAAGAATCCAATGGAATCACCTGCGCAGTATATGTCGCTAGATCACTCATTACATTTACTGCCAAATGACTTTATGAAAAATCCCACCTGATTTGGTTATTATAAAAATATAGCCTCATCGAAAACATAAATTCATCAGATCAATTATTTTAATAATATGAGTGACACCATTGATTTAACGCGTGTGCACAATACATGATTCAATCGATGAAAAACAATGCAATCTTCGATCAATAATTCTGTCTATTGAAATGCCAATGCATATCCGCATCTCATAATCCAATTGTACATCAGGAGTCATCGGCATCTACAGTAAAAAATAATGTATTTGTATTCCTTCCTTCCGATTGAATACAAATTTATATACATGGTTTTCTGATAATAATATAAACCTATAGGCACATGAAACAAAATGACTTTGTACACTTGTCTCGCCCAGGACAAATATATGATATTTCACTGTTATCCAGTAATGGTAGGGTATCTTCATCAAAACTAGTCTCACTAAATGAGTCACTATGGTTACCAGCAACCTTCCTCAAATTCTCAGCAATGCTCGAAACATTGTCACGCGGGGAATTAATTATTTTGGGTTGTCTTGAATAACGCATTTTCCCAAGCGTTACCATGGCATCGCTTAATTGAGTTTTTGTGGTGGGGGAAGTTGTTTTTTGTCTCAGTGCAGCAAATTCATCTCCACTGTCGGAGCTTGAGCTATGAGAATCACAAATTTCAAAAACATCATGAGACTTTGTCTGAGGGTTCTGTCGTTTCTGACTGAAGCTCCAGTTGCTCCATCGTGATGGCTTAACTAGGGCAGGGTTGTTAGTCTTCGTTGAGCTTACAGTGGGTTTGGAATGTTCTGAATGAGGTTGGCGTTCTTTTCTGCTTTTTTGTTTTTTTTCTGGCGTAAACAGTGGCCTTCCCTTGGAGATGCTGTGTGTGAGTCTGTGACCTAGCGGGAAGAATCTCCGCGAATTGTTTTCTGTACACAGTGATGTAGCATGGCCATCGTCAGACGAAGAGTCTGAGCCTGGCTCAATGAAGTCTTTCTTGTGTGTCAGTTGCTGAAGGCTCGATTTAGATTCCATCTGTTCAACTGCTGATCGTTGTCTAGCAGCTAGCGACCTTAATTTTGATTGCGTAAATGGTGACTGTTGCTTAGCAGCAGCTTGTCTTGCTTGTGAGTGTTCCATGGTAGTTGTGTTTGATTGCACAGATGGTGACCATCCTTGTGTAGAAAGTGACCATTGTTTAGTAGCTGGTGACCTTGAGCGTGATTGTGTACATGGTGACTGTTGTTTAGTAGATAAGGCACATGCTTGTGTAGATGGTAACCATTGTTTAGAAGCTGGTGAACTTGATCTGGGTTGTGTAGATAGTGATTGTTGTTTAGATGCTGTTGACCTTGATCTTGATTGAGCAGATGGTGACTGTTGTTTAGAAGGTAGTGATTCTGATATTGACTGTGATTGTGCAAACAGTGACTGTTGTTTAGGTGCTGGTGACCTTGACCGTGATTGTGTAAACAGTGACTGTTGTTTAGATGCTGGTGACCTTGATCTTGACTGTGTAAACAGCGACTGTTGCTTAGATGTTGGTGACCTTGATTGTTTCGATGGTGACCATTGTTTAGAATCTGGTGACCTTGACCTTGGTTCTGTAAACAGCGACTGCTGTTTAGATGCTGGTAACCTTGATTGTGTAGATGGTGACCATCGTTTAGAAGGTGACGTTCTTGATTGTGTAAATGGTGACTGTTTAGATGCTGGTGACCTTGATCTTGATTGTGCAAAGAGTGACCATTGTTTAGAATCTGGTGACCTTGACCTTGATTGTGTAAACAGCGACTGTTGTTTAGATGTTGGTGACCTTGATTGTGCAGATGGTGACCATTGTTTAGAAGCTGGTGACCTTGTTCTTGATGACTGTTTAGGTGCTGGTGACCTTGGTCTTGGTTGTGTATATGGTGACTGTTGGTTAGATACGGGTGACTTTGATCTTGATTGTGTAAATGACCATCGTTTAGAAGTTGGTGACCTCGTTCTTGACTGTGTAGATAATGACCACTGTTTTGAAGCTGGTGACTTTTCTTTAGAATGTTTTGATGGTGAACGTTGCCTAGCAGGTGCAGACAATGCTTGTTTAAATGTCGACCATTGTTTACCAGCTCGTGATTTGACTTGTATAGATGGTGATCGTTTCTCAGCAGGTGGAACATCTATTTGTGTAGACAAAGACCATTGTTTAGGAACTGGTAATCTCACTTGTCTACATGGCGATCTTTGTTTAGCAGGTGGCGACCATGCTTGTAGATACATTGAATTTCTATCATCTGTGTCATTCAGTGAAGTAAATGATACATTATCCGATGACCAGTCAGAGTCAGAGTCTGAGTCTGTGAATGGTCTTTTCAGTGTGCACTGTTTATTTGTGCAGCTATTCTCTTGAGCCTGTAGAGATTCTTTAGCAGGTGATGAGCTTAGCCTTACAGTTGATGACCTCTGTTTTGGAGACTTTGAGCTTCGTTCAACAGTTAGTGATAATGATTTCACTGATATTAATTGCTGTCGGACAGCTGGTGACAATGAATGTACAGGTGACCTTTGCGTAGGAAGTGCTGATTGTAGATCAATATCCGATGGAGTTTGATGAACAACTGAGGATCGCGATTGTACAGATGTCGACTGTTGACAAATATCTGGTGGCTGTGATTGTACAGTTACTGGCTTTGACACGATGATTTTATTAGGTATAGATAACTGCAGAGATTTTGGTGCCAACCTCTGCTTTCTTCCTATATTGTTCTCGATTGGATAAGCATCATTTTCTTTCTTTTGCTTAGCCTTCATTGCTTTAAAAAAGTCAACTGGTGAAGCATAAGGTCTCTCGAGTGTCTTACTGAGCACACTGTTATGACCAGTGTTATTGGTAGTTCTTTCAATATTGGCCATATCAATTGTATTGCCGTTATCAAAAAATATGTCTTCAAGCTTTTTAAGAGATTTCGATTGTTCATATACATTGTCTTCAGGTTCAGAAGCCACTTGTTGAATCTTTGCTAACAGGTTATTGCTAACAAATCTTTTCTCCAGCATTACAGTTTTCTCAGGCAAAACATCTGATATAAGTTGGAGAACTGAAGTATTTTTTACATCAACTACTAATAAATCATCACTATCACATGAGCTTTCAGTGCTTACCAATTCGGGTCTCCTACCAGGACTTGTTTGTTGATTGAGACATAAATTTTGAACAATCGGCGATTCTTTTGAAGAGCTTCTCCTGGCAGATGGAATACAACTAACATCAAAGTTAATTCTAGCCGATGCATTCTGTTTGGTTGGTGTGCTAGTGGCGGCTTCTGTCATAATTCTTTTAGCCACTCCAGTATGCTCATTTAGGCGCAAAGCCAATATATCTGCATCATCTGTTGGCGGAGAAATCAAACTTGGAGTATCTGGTAATGGAGCAGTGAAGTTATCACAATTTGCTTCTTGTAAGTCCAAAACTTTTGGCAGAAGCATATTTTTCATTTCTGCTTTGCTCGGATATGAGTCAGGAGTGATTCCGAGTTCCTTTTTAATCTTCAAAGCCTTGAAGAAATCCACGGGTGAAATATACGTCTTCTGGTGTGCATTATTTCGCAGCACATTCTGTCTAGGACTACTCGCTCCCTTGGTAGCATCAAAGGCCTCTGGGTTTTCATCTAAGAATATTTCCTCCAGCTTTGAAAGAGTTTCATCCTGGTCTGGAACGCTCTCTGTTTCAATTTGCCTTTTGATTTCTACGGAACCTTTTCTCGAAAATGCTTGTAGGTTTGGTACAGTATCTTTTACAACTCTCTTTATTATTTCTTCCATGAGATGGAAAAAAACACCTTTTCGGGGCTGAGAAACCTTTATGTTAGTGTCTTTTCTAGAATCTAGGAATTCCTCAGCGGTATAAAGTGATGTCAGCGCAGCAGGAGATTGGCTCACTTTATCATTAATAGAAGCTGACAAACTTACCCTGGTATCAGAATTTGCTAACTTGTGTTCTCTGTTGAATTTTTTTTTCTCGCTTGAGGTTTGTGCCAATGGCAAAGGAT
This sequence comes from Branchipolynoe longqiensis, assembly GCA_030323885.1. NCBI lineage: Eukaryota > Metazoa > Annelida > Polychaeta > Phyllodocida > Polynoidae > Branchipolynoe > Branchipolynoe longqiensis. The sequence goes on from CM059191.1 coordinate 93,497,898, forward strand.
TGCTAGTGCAGTGTTGTTCTTGGTTTATTTGTGCGCTGGAACTATGTTCCTGAAGTGAAAGTCGCGATAAGGACAAGACACTGCCATCTTGTGGCGCCGCCTCGGTTGGTGTATGTCCTTGACCTTCCTCTGACACCACTGGTCCAATATAAGAGAGTGCTATCCGACGCTTTACTTGTTGGTCAGAGTTTGTGGAGTCTTGCTGCTTTCCATTCTCTTCAAATCTGTTTTGCTGAGCTTTAGAATGTTCAACTGACCTTCCAACAGCATTTGGCTGTGCGTGTGTGTAAGTTCTCACTCCAAGTCCCATATTTACTGCTATATTGTTTGTAGTTTGCTGGGTGTTTAGCACATAGTCATCTTCCGAAGATTCATCATTGAGTAAGAAATTTTCCTCTTCAGCACAATGAGATCCAAACAAGAACTTCCTAGCAACTCGATCAGATGAATGGGAAACGTTTGCACAACGCCTCGACTGATTTACTCCGCTTAAAACCCTCAGTCCAGTCTTCATCTGATGTTGGGCTTGTGATTGCGGCAAATTTGCCTGTTCTTTTGTTAGACTGCCTGGTGATTTAAATCCTCTTGAGCTGTGATGAATAGCTTGTAGGCCCTCTGATTTCTGTGTACTTTGTTGGTGAGGAGCAGACTTGAGACTGTACATTGGAGAATCCCAGTAAGTGGATTCATCACTAGAACTTGAGGAAGATGTCAACTCATCTTCTTCACCAGACATCTCTTCATCTGATGAACCATCACTTGAACTGCTGGACAGAATTATAATGTGGCTCTCTTCAAGTTTACATAATGCATCCTCCTCCAACACTGTATAAATAAATATATCAGGCAACATTAGCAATAATCTCAACAAAAAATACCTATATATTTATTTGATTTTGAAATATTGAATGAACCGAAAATACAGTAAACCCAAACTGAGTTGTTCTTGTTGATAAACTAAACAGTGGAACATGTTTCACAGGAAAGAATCACAGAATGTATGTATGTATATGTGTCTGTGTATGTGTGTGTGTGTGTGTGTAAATAATAACGTTTTAAATTTTATTTTTTAAAGTAATTAAACCTTGCATAAGACTGAGGAGTAGAATGCAATCTTGAAAGCTATCAACATTTCGCACACCGATCAAACATGTTGTAGTTTGAAATCTAAATTTAATTATTCTTACCCTTTATGTGATCTTCATTCAACTCCTCCATTACTTTCACAATATAAGTTTTGTTAAATGCATCGCTGACATCTTCTTTCTCCTAAAAGGAAAGTAGAATCATTGGTGGAATATATTATAATACTGGAAATATGTACAGTGTAATCAATAGTTCACTAAGAGTAAGATACATACAATAACTGATCTGGAACTACATCGTCCACTCTTACATTCTTATAGCCCGCTTGACCTGTATATCACTTCTGTCTGTGAAACGCTTCTTGACCTCTTACTAATCTTAGCAGAAATTTTAAAGACAATTAAAGCTGCATAGTCCGATGAAGCATCAAATTTGCCAAACCAAAACAATTACTTAGATTTGATTATACAGATCTAATTTAGATACTAATGCACTTATTAAATAATGTATTGCCACATCGGAAGGAATGCTGAGTCAATTTAATAGAACCTGTTACAGCAGAAGCCTAATGTGTCAGAACTAATTTGACATGTTTAGACTTCAAATATTTCAAAAGTTATCCATTTAAAATAAAAGTTACTTAAAACTAAAGTAAGACAGATTATAACAATTATCTCAAAAGTTATCCATTTAAAATACAACTTACTTAAAAACTAAAGTAAGACAGATTATAACAATCAGATTAATATATTTATCTCAGAAAAGTGACAAAAACTCAAAACCATTGGACTGTGCAACTTTAAACGCTCAATAAAGATTGGGTTTAACTGGCTGTTATTTGCCGTGTGTTATGAGCAATAAGCTGTGATAGCTTTTCTATGCCTTAAACTTAAGATCAAGGTAAAGGAGGTGGCCCCAAGCATGTCCTACCACAATGAAACCATCATCTGAAATGCTGCACTACCCAAGATTGATTGGTTGGTTGTTTTACGTCCTAGCAACATCTAAGGCCATATCAGGACAGGTACCGACTTCTGACAGTGCACACTCATGGTGACTTTATAGTGCTGCCCCACTGGGAAATCAGGCCACTGGCACCATGGCCCAATATCCCACTCAGTCACATTATCCTGACACTGAGCTAACCAGTCCTTGTCCTATCCTATTAATGTTGATGCCAGGCTAGGAAGCGACAAGTATCAATTTTTTGAGCCATTGGTTTGACTCGACCGGGAACCAAACTCATGATCTCCCACACGCAAGGCCATGCTCTACCGATTCGGCCACCATTGCCCAAGATTGACAAACCTCAATATTTTACAACTGATCCATTACAAATAGCTGGACTCTTCGGGTATTGCAATTTAAGACCGTCATAATACTCACATGCAGTTATCGTAAAAATACCCAAATCGTGAATGATCAAAACAAAACCATATACACTTTGCAATTGTGGGAGATGTATATATAAAGGTTCTTACTTCAAAAGGGCTTTCTGGGCAGTGAGGCGTATGTATTAACCCAAAAGGATCTTTCAGAAACGCTTCATAATCCTGCTTGTCAATGTCCTTCACTGAAATTGCATAAATTATGATCAGCGATGTCGAATAAAAGATATAAATAGATCATCACAAGATTGATCAAATACATAGTACCTAGACTGAGACTTTAAAAAATTTAATTAAATCATAATACTTTTTTTTAATCCTCTATTATTATTCTGTATGGCCGGCCAAGAGTGTGTGTATATATGTATGTTGTGTATATATATGGCTTGGCCCATGCTTGAGGGCAGCTAATTATAGAATTAGGGATGATTGGCAGGTCTGGGTGAGTGCCCTCACGGCCTGGCTCTCTGCTGAGTTAGGGGTCAATGCACACAGAGGTCAGGGTTGGTGGTGGCCACAGGTCAACCAGCTCTGGTGGTGGGCAGACCACTGGTGGTCATGGTAACCAGTAATGCTGAGTCCCTATTGGAGGAACTATGAATGCTGCTTCCGTATTGGTTGAATGAATGGCATGATCCTGTACCAAGAATCCATGTACTATATATAATAAACCAGAGGGGCTTGGACTCTCTTACACTCTTGCTTTTGCTTACTTTCTCTCTTTCTCTCCGTCTGTATTGTTTTCCACTTTAGCCTACCTACCTAGCCACAGACCCGAACACCGACCCTACAATTTGTTAATGAATAGAAGTCAATTTAATAGAACCTGTTAGTGTTCCTGCTAAGGTCCATGCTGTCTAGAATTTCGGTGCACACATAATGTAAATTTGGACGTTTTCACTTCAAATATCTCCTAATATCTCCCAAGTTAACCCTTTAATAAAGTAATCCGTCATTTCAAAATAAAAGTTATCGCCAAAACGCAAAACCACTGGACTAGGCACTGGACTATGCAGCTTCGACAAACCCGAAAGCGGCAACAAAAACAATGTCCTGTTGATCATGCTCAAGCTTAATATAATAAAAAACTTAAAAACCCAACAGACAGTTAAATGAAACTGTAAAAATTAAATATCATTGCACACATTTTCAGTCTGTAAAAATGGGAACTTATTCACCTGAAATTGTTCTTGGAATGGCTAGTTTACTGTACCCAAAGGAAGCGACTTTCATATCTTCTGTAAGTGCGCCTGTTCAAAATAAGAATACATATTTAAGTGACGTAACCCCATAGGAATTCTGGGATGCAATTGTTGGAAAGCAAATCAGGATGGGAATGGAATTGGGTCGTTCTCAGAAACTGTGTACCACTTGAGGTAGTCTACTAGAAATGCATATTTCAAAGAAACCCTTTATTGGAGTGTCAATATTTAGATTTCATCAGTTAGCCAAATAATGTGGGAGATAGTTTAGATCAAAAGTAAATGTTAATATTGTGTATTATGTATCTTATTGGGATGGATGTAGCTAAATACATCGAAAATTACATCACTAATTTGTGACATTGTCAAGAGCATTGAAAATAAAGTGTCACAAACTTAATGAAAACCTCTGAACAACAGCTCATTTCACTTCAAATGGTCTTATACAATGTCTTCATTAAGTTGAAGACATTTATTTCTAAAAAAAAAAAATGTTAATTATGAAATAGTTAACATTTTCTGGAGTCATTAACATCGTAACATTTCGTTTCCACTTGCAAGTACTATGAAACTCTGTATCAAACACTGAGTACAGATACAGTACAGGAACTATTTTCACCATTTGACACTATGCATATGGTATAGTAAAAGATAAATCCTGAAATTGCCCCATAACATTGAAATTTGAGCCGAACATTTGTGTAAAATTGTTGTTTCCACTTTGTTAGTCTGCTAATCTGTTACTCTGCTAATATTTTCTTGCTTTTCTCTTTAATATTCACAAATAAGACAAAACCATAGCAATGAGGTTTCAAATTATTATTACTACTGTTTATAAAGCAAGTGGCATGTGAATTGTCCTAAAAATGTCAAGTTTTGTGTGGAAAATATTTGATTTTGGAGTCAGATTGGTTTCCATGCTATACTGCTACTTATTGGGTGTGAGCATCATTTGACCTACTTAAAAATGCCAGAATATGTTTATTTTCAATTATTCAGATGCAAAAGGACATACACATTGAGGAAACTTGCTTATAGGACTTTGGCAGCATTTTGATTTTCTCGTACTGATGTCACACTATTGGTACACAACTTCTGAGAATGACCCAATTACACGTAGTTTTATACAAATTGAATATATGGAAAACATAAAATTATTGTGATACTGTTAATATCTGATGAATTGGTGATCTATTTCAATTACTTTGGGCAAAAAGCACTCTTCTTTTCAGTTAGATGTTAGTTCGTAATGATTCATTTTAGGTGCCGATCAAATCACCCTACCAACTTTAATGGTAAAATGAAAATAAAATAAAATTCGTCGTGATGCATAGTTATCATTTGAATCCCACTGATATGGTGTTAGGCTTTATTATTTATTCTGAAGTATTCATCAAGAATTTGTTGTTGTTAAAAAAATGTGTTTGTTGTTGTTTAATCTCTTACCATTCTGTTCAACCACTTCCATGGTTTCGAAATCCACGATATCTGAAATGTAGCTTCCATTTGTGTACTGAAACAACAACATGAATATGTATTTAAGTATGATAGAAGCCACAGAATATCACTCTTCTTCATCATACTCTAACTTTTAAATAATTTTAAGGCCATAAACCGATTTATCAGACCTTGTTTCACATAAAATGGGTCACTCTGGTCAACTGATTTCACTGGTAAATTTCAAGCAGCCTTCCAAAATTATAGTGTGGATTGTTCTGCAACCATAGCAACCATGATAACTCTAAAACTGTTTGTATTTCATGAATTTTGAGTGCAGCATGTGAAAGAGCACCCCGAAATACCCCTAGATACAAATTCTCATTGTACTCATTAAGAATATATCAACATTTTTCATCAAATTCTATTCACAAAAGTTGGATCTGTTGGCCTACCCTAATTACTTCACTATTGTCATACACACCCCATTAGAAATTGGTGATTCGTCATATCTTTGGTTCTATTGAAGATATGGATATAATTTAAACTGTTCTGCGTTCTCATTTAGTCTAGCTACCTAACTATCATAATTGTAAGTCATTATGATTTATTTACAGGGATGAAAGTGGTCTCCGGGAAAAAAAGCGGAAATGCTGATATTCTCCCATAGGTTTAGCATTGTCAGGGAATCGCAGAAATTTCCTGGAAGTCGGGTTTCATAAATATTAATATACGCTGATAGTGCTGCACTGTTTGAAGCATATATTAGTAGTGTACGCTGATAGTGCTGCGGCGCTTGGAGCATTTATTAGTAGTATACGCTGATAGTGCTGCGGAGTCTGGACCACATATTAGTATACGCTTGTAAAATTTCCAGATATTTGAGATATTGGTTGAGGTTTGAACTATTCTATAATAAATTACAAATGGTCTATATAATGGTAAATGGTATGTCAAACCAAAGGCATATGACTATGAGGTATATGTGGTGTTGGTGATCCATTACTGATTTAAGATAGAAATTGTATTATAATAGATAGTGTGAGAAATGTACAGAGTCTTTGGAACTCTGCTTACATACCCCCTGCCCCCCCCCCCCACCCCCAAGTGTTATTTACGGATCACTGCACACCCAGACACAACAGGGCACTGTAGACATAAACAGCCAAGGCTTGGATACAAACCTATTGAATGTTCATTGGTTGATATAAGAATGCCTGTTGCTGATTGGGGGGACTGATCAGGTGTGTACAGCCATCTTGGATTCTAAAAACTATATATAAAATAAAATAAGCAAGCTCCTTCTGGTTCCTTCTGCACACTCTATATCTTGCCTTCCTTCTCTATACTTGCCTGTGTGATTTCCTATTTAGCCTGCCTACGCAACCACAGCTGCCAGCCATCGACTTTACAAAATGGTGACCACGACGAGTGCACCTCGTGTCACTGTGTAGAGTGCTAAGCACTTTACAAAATGGTGACCACGACGAGTGCACCTCGTGTCACTGGGTAGAGTGCTAAGCACTTTACAAAATATTGACCATGACGAGTGCACCTCGTGTCACTGGGTAGAGTGCTAAGCACTTTACAAAAGGGTGACTACGACGTGTTGAAACCACATGAGATAAGTACAGACTACATTGACAGTGACTTGTTAATATTTTGGTGTGTTTCAGTAGCATTTTACTGTATTTGTTATTTAATACTGTAACTAGGACTGTATGTACTATTTTAAATATTAGTTGACTGGTGGCTGAATTAACGCACGGGGTGTAAAGAACAAGACGTGATACTAACTAACCCACCGACGATATCATATGCACATATATTACACGGGGTGTTTTAATTTTGATGTTAGGGCTAGGACTACATATTTTTTTATAGATGATATTGCACTGGTAGTATTTTAATTTCACTTATATTTTAAGCTATTCAAAATTCCAAAAGAGAACTTTTTAAAGGGCTTTGACTGGTTAGTTGAGGCTGTGTAGGTGGTGTTATTTTTTCTACTATCGAATTGTCTTTCTTTTCATCGTTTTAGAGGTATAAAATGATGTGAAATTACTTGTGGATGGGTTTTTCCGACAAGAATGTGTCAATTCTTAAGGAAACATTAGTCCTTGACATTGGTATTACTGTAATTTGCCATGTCTGAAGCCTCATGTCGCCGGTAGATTGTTTTTGCCATGCGGACTACTTTCGGTATTTTTCTTTAACCTTGAGGTGAATGGAAGTGTAGTAATACATGGCGGGAGAGACTTTTCACTTTTCTGCTACATTACAGGTAAAATTTCTCAGGTGGATACTATTCTTTGAATTTATTTCTACCGTGCTTTAAATAGCACACTGAAATTGCCTATATGACCTGCTACATGGAGGATATCAATAGCGTGAACATATGTGACTAATGTGTTAAAAGTCATATATTGTATTGGGTACATTTTCAATGCTGAGTGTCTTACATATTGAATTGTTTTTCGCAGAATTTTGATATTATAATATAGTAGAGAGCATAGAACATATTAACATTGGTGTAGTAAAATCCATGTATTACATGAAAACTTGTCTGTGTAGATATTAGTCTCTGCAAGAAATCTTTGAAAGGTTACATAGTCTATTTGGATATATTTTGTTAGAAATGTACTGAAGTTTGTAGGACATGTTCTGGATTATTTTTGGGAAGAGTCCTAGAATTTTACGAAGAATTCTGAAGTATATAGAATAAATTCTGAATTTTTTGGGGAAGAGTCCTAGAATTTTATTATAAATTCTGAAAATTGTTCTTTGGAAGTAGTAATTCTGTAAAAATACTCTCTTGAAGATAATACTATGCATTAAGAAGCTAATGAGGTTGTCACTATGAGTTAGTCAGTGATGGACATGTTCATAATGTAATAAAAGTCTCTAAAAAGTGCGTAGAATGCTTAACGATTGCTATTGGGAATTCGAGAATATTCGGAATTTCAGTAGGTAAATGTTGTGTCACCGTATGGTGCCGGTTCTTAGGCGCCGGGCGTAAATCTTGAGTCGCCGCATACAAATATAGAACTGCTGGTGGATAGATACTGCATCTAAAATTAAGCCGTGTTCACACGGGCAAAATGTGAGGCGCATCACACAAATCGAATCAGGTGAGGCGAATTAGCAGCCCGTTCACACGGGCAGTACTTGGGCCGAAAATCGAATGCTGCGCATGAGCAAGTCCAGGCTAACCAGCGCCATTTTGGGTTCGACGATGCTGGCACCAGAGAGTGTGGGTTCGACCTCGATATGTAATGACTGAATCGTATTGGTTTGGAACGGTCAAAACTTCTGCTGGGCAGTGAAACCCTAAAAATAAATGATAAAAAAAATATCTGTGCACCTCTAGCAGGTTCATAGACCAAATTATAGTATATAGATCGACGTGCTTAGTCCGCATCACGTAAGTCGGTTGCGTCCACACGGGCAAAATTATCCGCATCACAGGAATCGATTCACGTAGACTACCTCGCTTAGGTGGTTTACAGGATCCGCATCACGTGAGTCGAATCAGCCCTAATCCGCCTCAGACGTGCATTCACACGAGAAATGTGATGCGAACTATACAAGTCGCTTTCTACGAATCGATTTACATTGCCCGTGTGAACACGGCGCTGTATGTGTTGTCAACACAGCAGCACTGAGAAAATGGAAAGTGATGCTACTGCGCACGCGCAGATGTAATAAAATTTACGTAATGCCATTGACTTTCTAAATTGAACCCAACTAGAATTAAAGAATCTGGTAGGAATTCACCAAGCTAATCAGGCCCTTCTACAGGCCCTATGACGAGGTCACAATGGCCTGCTATTTACCTACTACTGTCTGCCCACTACATCACCCCCACCACATGTTAAATTTTGCTGTCATTTGACACAAATTTAACCATTTCAAAATTACGTCCGAGATCAATTTTGCTGTCATTTGACACAAATTTGACCATTTCAGATTTCCATAACAATTTTAATGTGAACATATAAATGTGATGAATATTTTTTTCCCATGAGACCAATGTGACATTCTAACTCTTCACTGTGAACTTTGCTGCCGATATGGTGTTAAGCTGTCACCAATCAATCATTATCCTGACATTGCGGCTAAGTGTCCTTTAAAAAAAAAAAATGTATTGAAGATTTTTATACTGCCTATCAGGTATGCAGGTATTGCAATACCTCAGGGAGTTTGACGCCCCTGCCCTGCAGAGTTGTAAACCACTGCCTTGTGGTACAGGTTCTCAACAGAACCGAAGGCTAAGGGAGTAAACCCTGAACAGAAAATCATGTCACTGTGGCAGCATCAAGGGCGGTTGATGTATGGAACTTCCAACATCTCCCGACCAGCCACTGCAGGGACAAATAGTTTTGCGCCTGTCTGGACATGTTCTTGCCGGTGTGAAACCTCTATTTGCTCCCCGAGAGAGTACCGCTGGTAACTTGCAAAAGCCAGCAGCACTTCAACACTTTTGCAGGCAGCTTTCATGAAATATGATACTCTACTCTCAACTGTCTTCTGGTTACAGAAAGAGAGGGCGCCCTCGTCTCCGGTTCAAGGATACCATCAAGAGAAACCTGAAGCTGAGAGACATTAAGACCGACTCATGGACATCACTCTCACAGCAGAGAGCTAAATGGAGAGCGGCAGTCAAGTAATGAAAGCAGTCTTTGTCGCATCGCGACCGACAGCATGATGATGATGAATTATATGCATGAAAGTTACTATACTCTGTGAAACTAAATAGCATATTGGAGACGTTCTACAATTAATCTGAAATTATTGGAATTAAGATTGTTGGTTTAGTAACTCAACTTTGGCTATAGGTTGAATACAATTTGCATTGCATTTCAATGTCACGGAGATATTGTTATAACTTATAGCAGACAGACAATTGTATTTTAGTTACTTGATGTGTTACCTGGTAAAGTAGAGACTTTACAAAATGGTATATAAATACTATTGACTTTTATATTGCTTTTGGTTCTGGAGATTAATGGAAATTGTCACATTGTTTAGTTGTAATGCATATAGAGACAGATAAATGCATATCTTCTATATAACAGAGTTTATACAATACTCAGATTAATGATATTGTGATATGGTTAGTTTCTTTTCTTTATTAAGTAGTAATAAATAAATATATTAATACTCTATATGAGATATAGAATATTTTTGATTATTTACTTATTGATAGAATAAGAAATAAACTGGAATCTGTGATAAACACTAAATTATTTCACTCTCAGCGTGTATCATTTGGATTGACAAATGCATGAGCTGCATTCCAAAGAATAATGGATTTAGTTATTGTAAAAGTTTGAAGAATTTTGTTTGATTTATTCAGATGGTTACAGGTAATCATAGTTGATAAATCTAGGGGAATATGATCCATTATTACATAGCCATAAAATCATTATGATAACAGTGGTGGACACATTACATAATTGGCTTTGTGTTAAACTGTTAATAAATTACAGACGTACAGAGATGATAGAAGGTATCTCATGACCTTTGCCGTTCGATTTGTTCAGTTTTGGCCAGGATTGACCCACTAATGAATTATTGGTGAATAAAACAAAATGAAAACTTAAATTAATAAATTCAAAAGAAATTGGGATAGCACGTGGTGCATTGAATATTTGGTAGTTATAATTTATTCAGTAGAATTGACCAATCACAGAGAAGAACTCCATGGATGGAGCGACAGAGACACGGACGTCTGAGTGATTCGGCTCAGGCAACGAGAAAATTCTTTGTTGTGCGCCACTAACAAATAGCAACTGCGCCATACTTAACCGTTGTACTAACACAAAGCATAGTACAAGTCGGCAGGTTGGTACCTACTTGACAAGGTTTGGCTGTGTTTAGTCATAAAAATTAATGGGTGTTCATTAGTAAACTTGCACCATTTGGAACACGTTGATACGTAAGTTGCGCCAGTAATTAAGTTCCTAATTCTGTTTAATTACAGGCATGTCGTTGATGGAATAGACACCGCAGTAGCATTGTTATAGTAACATAAATAAGACACTTATGCTTACCAAATGCTGCTGAGCAGTTCATATGGATGGATTGTATAAAATTGTTAAATTAGTATTAACATGGTCGGAAATTGTATAGACGTTGTCTTGTACATCCATGTACTAATATAAAAATTTTATTCTACCGTTACATAGACTGAAGTCTGGTAGCTGGATGTCACACTAACAAATAACAATTCCATTTCTTTCCCATTGACTTTTCTACTTATCTAAGTTAATTTTTAGTACGCCTTCATATTACGTAGCGTGACGTAAAACAGGTGTAACTCCTTGAGTTCAGATTAAACTGTTTAGTTACTGGAATAAGCTAAATTTCGTCGCACGAATGATGGAAATGTTACATTCACATGAAGTAATACTCTAATACTTTCGCTAAGACTTTGAGATGTTATATTCTTGAAAAGGGTAGATCAAGCAATTGTAAGAATTGACACGATTAAAGCGGGGTCAATGCAAATAATCAAAGATGTTATATACTTCGTTTTCGGACACACCATTGAAAATGCATTATCTATTCTTAGTACAAAAATCATTATTCATTGGATCGTGAAAAACCTTAAAATGTTTAAAATAGCACATTGATTTTGTATTACCGTAATAATTATAGTGAATTCTCGAAGGCTAAAAATCTGTTCCATACTACTAGCACAGGCAATGTCTTCGAACCTGAGCCACCCGATCTCGGAAAAGACGGATGCGTATGGTCGATAGAGCGAATCTATTCGGCGAGCGGAAACTTTTCGGGAGTACACGGTAAGGTCGAAATGAAATAGGACGCGGGAGCCAGGAGTCTATTCCTTATGAGGTGTCGCCGGTCGACATGCGTGAAGCGATAAAACATATTTATTCGGTGTGTATGAAGCAGTTTTTACAGATAATTCACTGAGGCGTGAAGCTAAATTAGACATAACATGACGGACATGAGATATTTGTCATAAAATGTCGCTCTTCGGCGTGGTGGTTGACGCGGGATCGGCGGAAGCATTTCGACTGGAACTATGGGAAAGTCCAGGTCTTATGTTTTTGTACTAATAAATGCATAACTAAATAACTAAGATACTTAGAAGCATGAATTAACATAGCTAACATCTCCAGCGAGTGAAATATCTCTAAAACCACACCACCTATTAACAAATCGCTTGGTACACATATAGAAAACATCTTTACCAAAAAGATTATATTACATTTATAAGGTTAGGGTTCTTGATTTCTATTAATTTTGAATAAAACTAATGTTTTGCACTGCGCGTACCGTGAAACTCAAGGCATTGTCAATAGAGGGAGTGCATGTGACGTCATCACTTAGCAGTTAGCCATCTTGGAGTACACTTAATACCACCTATGGTGCCCCCTGTCATATACCAAGAACAGTACAGCCACCACTGGGCCTACCTATAGTTAGGGCTGCCGAAGTGTGTGGCGCCACCTAGCGGGTACTGCCTGAACCTATCTAATTCTTCAACAGAGCATCCAAAGTGTCAACATACTGCGCTTTAGCAACGATGTGAGGCTACATGATTAAAAAAATATTTCTCATCCATCAAAAAAACCATTTCCCCCAACTTTTGAGGCCAAACTGCTCAAAACAGTGACAAATAAACCAACAAATTGGTAAATAAACACAATGTAAGCGCTTCCAAGCCTTTCATATGTAATCCAATATGGCCACCGAAAGTTGTCTCGTGACGTTATTACACCCCCTCTAGAGGGTTATGACTGTGTTCTCACTAAGTTCATTAGCAATAGTACTAGTACTTATACATTGTATTACTGTATGTTTCAGATGACCGTCGTCATTGTTCAACACACTGAATAAATGGTTCCATACTTATCTATGACGACGGCCTAAACTGACGTGAAAAATCAACAACCATGCCTGCAGTGAGATGTCCCATACCTGACTGTGAATATATCACAGAAGACCTTGATGTCGCTATAGTGGCTGCACTCATCACAGCCCACAGCACCATTCATCAGCGAGGTCCAGCTACAGCCGCAAAAGTCGAAAAAGTGAAGCGACCGACCATCTCAGCTGCCGGATCCAGTGAAGAATGGGCGTACTTCAAATCATGATGGTCAGAATACGTTGTTGCCACGAAGATCACTGGTCGGGAGCGAGTCGTGCAATTGCTGGAATGTTGTGATGAACCCCTACGCAGAGACCTCACACGATCCACCGGTACACTCACCGATAAGACTGTGGATGAGGTTCTGACTGCCATGAAAAAGCTAGCGGTTCGTGAGAACTCTATGGTGGCATGGGCAAAACTACACAATATGCGTCAGGACCGAGATGAAGCAGTGCACAGTTTTGGAGCTCGCCTCCGTGGCCAAGCAGGAATCTGCAAATTCTTGCTAAAATGCCAGAACTGTGAATCAGACGTCAACTACACTGAAGCCATCCTTCGTGACGTCCTCACACTGGGCATCGCCGATCCGGAAATTCAGCTCGACCTACTAGGCGACAAAAACCAGGATATGACACTGGAGGAGGTCTTCCAGTTTGTCGAGGCCAAAGAAGCAGGAAAACGCTCAGCATCCCACCTTGTCGATTCGCATGCCGTGGAGGCAGTGGGCAGCATGTATCAGCACACCAAACAGATGAACATGAGGGGAAATCCTGCAGACACTTGCTCATACTGCGGGAAGAAAGGACATGGCAAGAGTGCTCCAACCCGCATCCGGAAGCAAGAATGCCCTGCATATGGTCACAGGTGCACACACTGCAACCGTGATCACCACTTCGGGAGCATGTACCGCAGCAAGGACAAGCCAAGGGTACCCACACGCACAACCTCGGGCACCAAACCAACCACCCCTACTGATGGTGAAGGTGCCATGTTTGATGCCCTATGTGTCATCACAATGTCTGGAGAACAAAATGGTGGAAGATCAATCTCTCTTGATCACCACCTTCATGACCAGCTATCTGACACCTGGAGCCAGAAAAATTCAAGACCTCAGCCATTCATCGATCTCACTGTTTCAGTCAACAGTGACGATTACAGTGCCCTCGGGTTCACCCTCAAGACTAGCTCAAGAACAGCTGTTCTCCCCGCCATGGCCGACACAGACTGCCAAAGCTGTCTCACAGGCATAAAGGTCATCCATCGCCTTGGACTACGCCAGATCGATTTGATGCCAGTCACACTGAAGATGCATGCCGCCAACAACAAGAGCATCAACATCATCGGTGCCACAATCCTTCGGATCACAGGCAAGGATGAACGAGGCAACCATGTAGAAACCAGACAAATGACATATGTGACAGATGCCTCTGATAAACTCTTTATCAGTAGGGAAGCTTGTGTCTCCTTGGGCATAATCTCAGACAGCTTCCCCCAAGTAGGCGAAGCAACAGATGCACCCATGCCCACGAAGGCAACAGTGAAGGGGCATCACAGCTCCAGAATGAATAGCATCCAGAGCAACAGCGGCCTGACAGCCCCATGTGACTGCCCAAGACGTCAAAGACCGCCTTCAGCCCCAACTAGGATGCCATTCCCTGCTACCGAAGCCAACCGTACAAAACTGCAAGAATATCTATTGGACTACTTACTACAAGGCCAGCACCAACCGCTGCCTCTGATGGATGGACCACCCATGAAGCTGATTGTAGACCCAGATGCAGAACCAGTCGCCCACCACACACCCATACCAGTACCGCTCTACTGGCGGGATGACGTCAAAGCTGGGCTTGACCAAGATGTCCGCCTAGGTGTGCTGGAACCAGTCCCCATCGGCAAACCCATCACTTGGTGCCACAGGATGGTGGTATGTGCAAAGAAGAGTGGTATGCCTCGCCGTACCGTCGACTTCCAGCCTCTCAATGTACACGCCTTACGTGAGACCCACCACACACCATCACCATTTCACCAAGCCCGATCAGTGCCACACGGCAAGAAGAAAACCATCCTTGATGCGTGGAACGGATACCATAGCGTGCCAATCCGTGAGGAGGATCGTCACTTGAAAACCTTCATTACACCCTGGGGCCGCTATCGCTACAAAACCGCACCTCAGGGTTACATTGCCTCCGGTGATGGCTACACCAGGCGCTATGATGAAATCATCTCTGATATCCCAAACAAGACAAAATGTGTGGATGATGTCCTCCTCTGGGCCGACACAATTGAAGAAAGCTTCTTCCAGGCTGTCCAGTGGCTTGACACCTGTGGGAACCATGGGATCACTCTAAATCCAGAAAAATTTGTATTCTGCCAGGACATGGTGGAATTCGCCGGTTTTGAGATAACCCCGAATAATGTCAGACCATGCAGAAAGTACCTTCAAGCAATCCTTGACTTTCCGGCTCCCAATGACATCACAGATGCAAGATCCTGGTTTGGCCTCATCAATCAGGTGTCCTACGCCTTCAGTATGACGGAAAAGATGCAACCATTAAGGCAACTCCTCAAGCCAGGATCATCCTTCCTATGGAATGAACACTTAAACAAACTATTTGAAGAATCAAAGGCTGCAATTGTAAGCGAAATTGAAGAAGGAGTCCAGATATTCGATCCAAGAAAGCCAACCTGCCTTGCCACTGACTGGTCCAAGACAGGCATTGGCTTTTGGCTGCTCCAAAAACATTGTACCTGCCTCAGCTCAGAGCCATTCTGCAAAACTGGCTGGAAAATTACCCTTGTGGGTAGCAGATTCACCCACTCGGCCAAATCACGTTATGCTCCAGTGGAGGGTGAAGCCTTGGCTGTCGCCGATGCCCTAGACAAAGCGAGGTACTTTGTACTGGGATGTAAAGATCTCATCATCGCCGTAGACCACAAACCTCTCCTTAAGATATTTGGTGATCGATCTTTGGAGGACATATCTAACTCCCGCCTGAGAAATCTGAAGGAGAAGACCCTTCGATACAGGTTTCGAATGGTACACATCCAAGGTGTCAAACATCGCGCTGCTGATGGAGTCTCGCGTCATCCCACAGGCAAAGCTGAGATGATGACCCTCCCTGATGATGTAGCGGCCATCAATCCTGACATCCGTAGCTCCTACCTCCCCACCTCCATCCTGCCTGGCTCACGTACCGCACCACCAAATGGTGACAGCATTGAAGAGAATGTAATCTCAGCTGCAACTTCCTCCATCAACTCACTAGACATCAATTCAGTGACATGGGAGAGAGTGCGTACCGCGACCACAAGCGATAGTTGTATGCAGAAACTGGTTGACATAATTGAATTGGGTTTCCCAGAATACCGCCATGAGCTACCTACCTCCCTTTGTGAGTACTTCCAGTTTCGTAATGACCTCTGCACAGTGGACGGAGTCGCACTCTACAGGGACCGTGTGGTGGTACCGTCTACTCTCAGAGAAGAAGTACTAGCCGCCCTACACTCGGCCCACCAAGGCGTCACAGCAATGATATCTAGAGCCGAAGTGTGTGTTCTGGCCTGGCATCACTGCGAACATAACCGCTTATCGTGCCAGGTGCAACCACTGCAATCGCATGGCCCCCTCACAGCCAAATCCACCACCGACCCCATTAACACCGCCAGAATACCCATTTCAGCACGTCTGCGCTGGTTTCTTCCACTACAAAGGCGTCAACTACCTAGTTGTGGTAGACCGCTACTCCAACTGGCCAATTGTAGAGAGGGCATCCAATGGCGCTAATGGACTCATCACATGCTTGCGGCGCACATTCGTCACATTTGGTATCCCTAACGAACTGGCCTCAGATGGAGCCCCCGAATTCACCTCCACAGCCACACGGGACTTCCTGAAAGATTGGGGTGTACACCATAGATTATCCTCCGTGGCCTACCCACACAGCAACTGCCGTGCTGAAATTGGAGTTAAGACAGTCAAACGTCTCATCACTGACAACACCGCTACAAATGGAGATCTTGATACTGATTCATTCCAGCGTGCAATGCTCCAGTACAGAAACACACCCGACAGAGACACAAAACTCTCACCAGCCATGTGTGTATTCGGCCACCCAATCAGAGACTTCATCCCAGTTCCCCCAGGCAGATACAAGCCGCACAACACCTGGCGCGAAACCCTGCTCGCTCGAGAAGAGGCACTACGCAACCGCCAGATGAGAGCCGCAGAATGCTGGTCAGAGCACACCAAAAGATTAGCACCACTTGCTGTTGGAGATCATGTGCGCATCCAGAATCAGGCAGGCCAACACCCCCTCAAATGGGACAAAACTGGCACTGTCATCGAGGTTCGCCAGTTTGACCAGTATGTCGTGAAGGTTGACGGATCTGGAAGGGTCACACTACGCAACAGAAAATTCCTTCGCAAGTACATCCCCATCCAGATACCTCCACCAAAGATGTGCGTCGGACCCAGGATACCGACAGCAACAAGGATGCCTCCAGATAGTGAGGCACCAGCCACACCACAGCCGCTCATGCCACGCGACGACAACCCGAGTACCACAAGTGATCCACCCATGATGCCGCCTCGCACACCAACTGGACCAGATACAACTCCTAAATCGGGAACGCATCCTGAATGTAGTACAGATCACAGGCGGCGCCATTTGGTCTACGCTGATACCACTCCATTGGGACACATGGCCTCACAGCCTGGCAGTCCGCTAAGGACCCAGGTATCGCCAGATGGTAGCATTGCCTCAAAGCGACCTCTGATGCCATCAGTTAATGCAACACCACCGGCTGGCCCAAGACGATCGGGACGGGTTACCCGCCAGCCTGTATGGATGTCGGACTACGACAAGTGAATAACTGAGGATGAACAGTCGCCATGCTGCGATGTTATTCAAGACAGTATTTCAAATATTAGTTCAGTCTTACTCTTCCTATCTCATACATGTTAACTAGCATACGTGTCAGTACAGTATTGTATATTTTCACATTAGATAAGCTTGTCATATAGTATGTATTACACATATCTGGCTTAGATAAATTTGACTTAGCCTAGCATAACATGTGTACTCTATTTGTGTAGTTAAGTCAGTCTTTACCATCTAATCGTTACGATTAACAGTACCAAAGACTTGGGGGAGATAGAGGGTTATGACTGTGTTCTCACTAAGTTCATTAGCAATAGTACTAGTACTTATACATTGTATTACTGTATGTTTCAGATGACCGTCGTCATTGTTCAACACACTGAATAAATGGTTCCATACTTATCTACCCTCTGAGTCAGTCTGACTCTGTGGTGGTGAGCAATCTTCATACAGAAAATCCAGGAAAAGTGAAATATCTCTAAAACCACACCACCTAGAAACAAATCGCTTGGGACACATATAGACAACATCTTTACCAAAAACATTATATTAAATTTATAAGGTTAGTGACTCACGACCATTGACAATGCCTTGAGGTGGAGTATATATATATATGCGCACGGCTGAAACTGACACTGTGACACTGACAGTGAGCTGAAAGTGAAACCGCCACACCGGGACAAAACCTCTTGCCAATAAATTGTTGATCGGGTCATCGATGCTCAAAGAACTTACCTTTTCAGCTATTTTATCCAAGTTCCTAACGTACCTGTAAACACTCGCATTCGAGACAACTTCACGCGAATCATCACTGGCACTTTTTAAGTTTTCCGCCATTTTTGGGGTTTACTTCTTTACTAATGTGCTTGAACAGTCCGCGTAACATTATATTAACTCACAGCCTACCGGTAATCAGTGAAGTTGACAAACAAATGTACGACAATTAATAATTTGTTTATTTAGACATTTTAAACAAAGCTGAATTCTACTAGTGCATAATACGTGATATATGTACAGTAGTAGACAATCTTGAGAAATTGTCAATATATTCTCAGATATAAACAAGTTTGCAGCAATGCTTGAACTATGACCCACAACTCTCTTAGCTTGCTAAACAGGCACTCGCATGTAAAGCTAAGGGGGAGTTGGAACTAACGTGTAACCCCCATCTGGCCCATTTCGCACTTGTGACTTGAGGTCATGGCGTCTCTGGCCAGAGCATTGACCGGTGGAGGTGAGTTTTCCGGTGTTTTATTCCAGTATGTTTCTCAAAATAGCTTCTGCATAATGTCACTAAGGGCTTGTATAATGTTATCACTCTTGCCACTTAAATTATACTGCAACTTATGTCTGAATCCAATAAATGAATAACTTGATGTTGACATCGTCGATGAAAGACGTTATATATTTATTTTACGGCTATACACAGTCATACTCACACTCACAGTATACTCAATAATATTGTTGAGTGTGTAACTGTGTTGTCGTGGTTGTTTGTAAACTGCTTTCATAACATGTAAAATCGTAAGTTACTTATGTAATGTGCTAGTTAGACATGGGTTACGGTGTGTCTTGGATAGAACAGATATTGTATGGAGCTTTCTATGCCTATGCCTGGCAACATCCTAAACTTAGCAACAACCACTCGGATGTCTTTGGAGGAGCTGCATGACCTCAGTCCTCAGAGCCATGACAGAGACTCAGTTAGTCAGTCATTCCAATGGGAGTGGCTATATCGTACATGGGGCAGTAGTTAGGTATGTGACCAAAAATTTCAAAGTTAACAGATTCCAACATAAAATACATCATCGCAAAGGTATTGTAAAGTACTTTCTAATGATACCTAAATCAACATCCTGTGACAATTATCAAGGAAGTTGTGACACTTTCTAAAGCGTTTTTTATGGGTAATTTTGTTCCATTGTTTCAATGGAAAACCAGTTGAATTCTGTGCCCCATCTGGCATGTGTGAAACTGAAACCGGAGTCATGGGTGGCATGTCAGTCCACTATTTTTACCAGACACACCTTTTTATCTGCCCTCAAAATCACTCTTCCGGTCCAGTGACTTAAACGGACATAAATTTGAATAAAGATTTTTTGTCACTTCTATAAATCGGACACACCTTTTTATCCGCCCTCAAAAGCACTGTTCCGGTCCTCACATTAACACCAAATTACATCCTAATATAGAGAAGTGTAGTAGTCTGAACATGAGCTCTACTATCACGCGGTAGCAGCGGAGACTACGCCGTACACCAGCGCAGTACCATTGCACTGCGCCAGGTGGCGGCACGGGTAGCCACCGGTCAGACCCCAACTGGGCTGACCTCTACTGCGTGTGGCTGACCCACCCACCCCCACACACCCCTATAGAGTCGATGTGGGATCTGGCGAGTCAGGGGGCGGGTCAGACAACTACTGACGCCGCGGAGAGCAGATGGTTCAATAAACCAAGGGTGAAGCGTACACTGAATTGAATCTTGGTGTTCTTCCGTGGGTGACTGCGTGAGTGAGAGTCGGAGGGCCGTGGGCCATTACAGAAGTATATAAAGAAACAAAATAAACTAATTTCAAAATTATCAAAACTTACCTTCAGGTAGAATTCCAGTGACTCAAACAGACATAAATTTGAATAAAGATTTTTTGTCACTTCTATAAATCGGACAGCAAATATTTTTTGATGTAGCAGTGGAGCAAAATGTGAACTAAATCATCCATATGGTTGGATTCCTGGTAGTGCTAAAATAAAGGTTGCAAGAGAGAGGTAAAATGAGAGTCAAACGCGCACCGCGCAGTGCTCCGCACAAGCACCGTGGAACAAGCGAGTCCCGTGAAAGCGCCGTGTTATTCGCATACCTACAGTAGTACTAGGTATCCCAACTCATCTTTGCAGCTCAATAGAAAATGCTATGTTGGCAGTTTAACTTTAGGTTTTTGGTGTGCCTGGTACCGAACAGTACCGTTTTTGATGTATTTGTATTTATTGTTATTTTGTTTATTTGGCACCATTTGTTTAACTTCAATAGTGTTTTATTTAGGGTTGCTTCTAGTTCCTTGGGTGATTTGCTAGCCGCGTATATCACTGTGTCATCAGTGTATAAAAGCAGGTGTTCTGTTTCTAACCAATTATTGAGGTCATTTATGTAAATTAGGAATAGGAGGGGCCCAACATGGGCCCCTGCGGTATTCCCGTTGTTGCCACATTCGCTATAGTGCATTGTTTCTGGTTTAGCAGGTAGTCACTTACCCAGTCTCCTGTTTTCCCCTTTATCCCCATTTGGGTTAATTTATTTTTTAATGTGGCGTGGTCCACCATGTCAAAGGCTTTGCTAAAGTCTATGAACACTGCCCCCACCATGTTCTTTTGATTTATATTGCTTGCAATGTCAATAGTTAACGTAGCTATGGTTTTAGTTGTTGAGTGCTTTTTCTAAACCCACCTTGTTTGTTATTTAGGATTTGGTGCTCGTTTAGGTAATTCGTTATGTGTCTATGCATTACCTTCTCCATTAACTTGCCAGGTACTGGTAGGTTAGAGATAGGCCTGTAGTTACCTAATGATTGTCTGTCCCCTCCTTTGTGGAGAGGAGTAACCTTAGCTGGTTTCCAGCGGCTTATGAAGACCCTCCAGCGAATGATTTATTGAAGAGATCACATATTATATTTGGGATGCATCCTTCAGTATTGTTCTGGAGATGTAGTCAATGCCTGATGGCTTGCTGCAGTCAATATCTTTTATTAGGTCACATTTTTTGCATTGTGGTTGAGCATGTGTCAATTTGTAAAATGGCTAAGGCTCGAATCTGTAGCTGTGTAGGCAGGCTATAGTGAAATCAATACAGACAAAGAGAAAGGAAGAGTATAAAGTGTAAAGAAGAGAGAGTCAAGCCCTCTGGTTTATTATTTATATGGTTGCATGGGTTCATTGTAGAGTATCACCCCATCCCTTTCCCCCAATGGAAAACAAGCATTCTTGGCCCTACCAACAGGGAGTCAGCATTCCTAGTCCCCATGGATACCAGTGGTCTGCCCACCACCACCAAGCTGCATGGCCGCCACCAACCTTGACCTTTGAGTGTGGTGATCACTATCCCAGCAGAGGGGGTAGGCCCTGAGTGCACCCAGACCTGCCAGCACCACTATGTCTATTTGTGGTGCCTGAGTGGGATGTAATTATAGACATAGTGGTGCTGGCAGGTCTGGGTGCACTCAGGGCCTACCGCCTATATATATACATGCGCCTGGTCACGTACACCGATCAGTAAAAGCATTTGCATTCCCCCCTATAGCTGCGAACACACTGGACGCGTGCGTCAAGTACAAGCGTGCGTCATGTGGTTCTCACGCGTAAATAGTGAACACACTGGACGCGTCTGCCACGCGTCTAAAGGCCGGTACACACCTCCCATATAAAAACCCCATTCCCCCCTCTTCCATTTCCCCCATTCCCCCCTCTTCAATTCCCCTTCTTCCATTCCCCCTCTCCCATTCCCCCTCTTCCATTCCCCTCTCTTCCATTCCCTCTCTTCCATTCCCTCCTCTTGTGTTCCCCTCTTTCGTTCCCTCCTTTTCTGTCCCTCCTCTTCCATTCCCCATTCTCCATCTTCTGTTCCCCCTCTTCCATTCCCCTTCTTCCATTCCCCCTCTCCCATTCCCCTCTCTTCCGTTCCCTCTCTTCCGTTCCCCCTCTTTCGTTCCTCCTCTTCCGTCCCTCCTTTTCTGTCCCTCCTCTTCCATTCCCCATTCTCCATCTTCCATTCCCCCTCTTCCATTCCCCTTCTTCCATTCCCCCTCTCCCATTCCCCCTCTTCCATTCCCCTCTCTTCCGTTCCCTCTCTTCCGTTCCCTCTCTTTCGTTCCCCCTCTTTCGTTCCCCCTCTTGGGGAATGAAAGAGGCGGAATGCAAGAGGAAGGGAATGCAAGAAGGGGGAATGAAAGAGGGGGAAAGCAAGAGGGGGGAACAGAAGATGGGGGAATGTAAGATGGGGAATGGAAGAGGAGGGACAGAAGAGGAGGGATTGGAAGAGAGGCGAATGGAAGAGGGGGAATGGGAGAGGGGGGAATGGAAGAGGGATGGAAGAGGGGGAACAGAAGAGGAGGGACGGAAGACGGGGATCGGAAGAGGGGAATGGAAGAGGGGGGAATGGAAGAGGGAGAATGGAAGAGGGAGAATGGAAGACAGGCGAATGGAAGAGGGGGGATGCAAGAGGCGGAATGCAAGAGGGGGGAACGCAAGAGGGGAACACAAGAGGAGGGAATGGAAAGGGAGGGAATGGAAGAGGAGGAATGGAAGAAGGGGAATGGAAGAGGGGGAACAGAAGATGGAGAATGGGGAATGGAAGAGGAGGGACAGAAGAGGAGGGATGGAAGAGGAGGAACGGAAGAGGAGGGACGGAAGACGGGGGAATGGAGGGAGAATGGAAGAGGGAGAATGGAAGAGGGGGAATGGAAGAGGAGGGATGGAAGCGGGGGAATGGAAGAGGGAAACGGAAGATGGGGGAACGCAAGAGGGGGGAATGCAAGAGGGGCGAACGCAAGAGGGGAACACAAGAGGAGGGAATGGAAAGGGAGGGAATGGAAGAGAGGGAATGGAAGAGGGGGAATGGGAGAGGGGGGAATGGAATAGGGGAACGGAAGATGGGGAATGGAAGAAGAGGGACAGAAGAGGAGGGGCGGAAGACGGGGATCGGAAGAGGGGAATGGAAGAGGGGGGAATGAAAGATGGAGAATGGAAGAGGGAGAATGGAAGAGGGAGAATGGAAGAGGGGGAATGGAAGAGGGGGAATGGAAGATGGGGGAACACAAGAGGGGGGAAAGCAACAGGGAGGAACACAACAGGGGGAATGCAAGAGGGGGGAACACAAGAGGGGGAACGAAAGAGGGGGAACGAAAGAGGGGGAACGGAAGAGGGGGAACGGAAGAGGGGGAACGGACGAGGGGGAACGGAAAGAGGGGGAACGAAAGAGGGGGAACGGAAGAGGGGGAACGGAAGAGGGGGAACGAAAGAGGGGGAACGGAAGAGGGGGAACGGAAGAGGGGGAACGGACGAGGGGGAACGGAAGAGGGGGAACGAAAGAGGGGAACGAAAGAGGGGGAACGAAAGAGGGGGAACGAAAGAGGGGGAACGAAAGAGGGGGAACGAAAGAGGGGGAACGAAAGAGGGGGAACGAAAGAGGGGGAACGGAAGAGGGGGAACGGAAGAGGAGGGAACGGAAGAGGGGGAATGGAAGGACACACACATAACACACTGTGTGGTCGGGCAAAGTCAGGCAAAGTCGGGCAAATTCGGTCAAAAGCCAAGCGTCACCACGCGTCAAGTGTAAAAAATCGCTCCAAAAGCGATTCGTGACGCACGCGCGAGAAACGCATGCGCCAGTGTGTTTGGGTTCTCTTTATTACATACATTTTGATTTTTTTATGCACGCGTGACGCTTGACGCACGCGGGAGATACGCGTCCAGTGTGTTCGCAGCTTATGCCGTATATTGGAATATTGCTGTGTGTAGTTTTGGTGCTTTGGTGTCCCAGTTTGTATTGAATTTTTCTGACAGTTTGCCCTATGGTCGAAAAATATTTATTCATGGTTTCAGCTATTTCTGTGTTACTGAGTTCTTTTCCATCCTCAGCACATGGGGTGATGTTTTCTTAGTTTTTTGTGTTCGGTAGTAGTATTTATAGGTTTTCCTAGAATTTGTGTGAGTTTTTCCCCCATTGCTGGTCCTGTTTGATGATGAGCCGTCTTTTAGCTTTACTTACTGCCTTCTGGCTTTGGTTTCTCGATTTGTGGTAATTGTCTATATCTGTCTGAAGCCTGCTTTCTTTGGCTAATTTCCCGTTATTGTATTTCATCATGATTATGTTTATCAGTTCCGGTGTAACCCATAGTTCTTGGTTTGCTTTTATTTTTATTTTTTTTATTGGACAGCTATTGTCCAGATGTTTTCATATTTCCCCCCATGATGGTGTCCCATTGATTGTTTATATTTTGATCAGTTGGGGGAAGTGGTTCTATATTGGCCTTTAGGTGAGCTTCTAATGCTTCTTTTGTGTAGTTCTTGTAAGATCTACTGATACAATACATGGTTTTGGTAATGGTTTAACAAATATTTTCAGGTGACATATATTAGCTTGTGGTCACTAATACCCCAGTTTCTGGTTCCCGATTTGTGGACATGGTTTGAGTTAGTTATAATGAGGTCTATAGTAGAACTTTTTTCCCCATGTCTAGTTAGTTAACTGATTTTTTGCACCAGACCTTTACCTTTAATCAGATTTTCTAAGGTATTTTTATTTTTGTTATTTGTTTTATAGTTTATATTGAAGTTGCCAAGTAGGAATATCTCTGCGGTGGTGAGTTTTGGTATATTGTCTAGGATGGCCTGCAGTTCCGTAATGAATTGCTCCACGTTTCCATCGGGGGGGGGGGGGGGGGGGTCTGTATAAGCTCCCTACCGTGATGTCAGCCTGTTTTTCATTTTTGATTACTGTCCATATTAATTCTAGGTTATTGTTTGATATGTTTGCTTCTTGTAGCAGATTATTATCAGTGTTAAGGGATTTTTTTTGTATAGATTGCAACCCTCCTCCTTTTTTAAAATTGTTTGCAGGTTGTTCAGCACCTTTCTGTCCGCTCTCACAAGCCTATACCCCTGAACCTCTACTAACTGATCACTGCAATTTGTGAAAACAGGTTTCCGATAGTGTCAGTATGTCAAATTTGCAGATATTTAGGTGTAATTTGGTGCTGTCAATTTTATTGTAGGCACTTTGGCAGTTTAAGTGGGCAAGATGAGTGCCCCTGCCTAGTCTGTAGTCTATTTCCTCCACCATTGTTTGGTAGTTTGGTTGTTACTGTGAGACTTGGAGGTATTTACTAGTGTGGGATATGTTTTGTTGTGCTCTGCTGTCTTTCACTACTCTCTAGTCGCTGGTGCCGCCAGTGCTTGCGGACGCTGGACCAAGTAGGACATTTTTAGCTTATATTTATGCCATGTGTTAATACTCTTGCATTGTTCCGAGATCAGTTGTGTGTTTCGGTTTTCCACATTACTCTCCCCATTATGGTTATGTGTTTTTAGGTAAGTATGTATCATTTTTACCTTTTTATATTTTCATTTATACTATTTGCCATCTATTCCGTTCCGGGGAATGGTGATGTATTTACATTTTTCATGCATATTGTTGTGCATTGCTACATATTTGCCTTGCTCCGAGAGTCGGGGGAAGTAAGAATGTTCTTTACATTAATTCATGTTGTTAAGTATTCATATTTAAGATCGATCATCTATATTATGTTATTTGCTGTTAGTTATCCATTTATAGTAAGATTCGCTCAGTGATTTCCCCATGACTGCTCAGGATAATACAGTGGGTGTTAGTGTTTTAAGGCATGTATTGTATTAGTATTTTGTTACGGTAGTGCACACAGATCCGAAACGGAAACAATTAAACACATTTGTGTAGCTTGTCTATTTTAGAGGGTACTTATCGGTTTGTGTGATCATCAGCGTTGCATCTGTTGGCGATGATGCACTCTGACACTTTAGCTGCTACTTTGTTGGCGAATGCTTGCATGTAGTGTACTCCATCGCATAGGCCGTGTGCCGTGTGCTTCCCCTTCCTTAGTTCGTGAACATTAATTTTCGTTGTATCGGAAGTTGTTCATTAACTTTGTTTATGTTTATGTCTGACGTCTGCCTCATATCAGGCATCCGTGAAGATTTATCCTACTCATACTTATGCTATGGATTTGATGGGGTTCACATGATTATTTGTTAGCGCTTACCTCAAGTTTTGTATTTGTTAATCCATCTCCTATCGTTTTAATTTGTTAATTTATTTGATTTTATCCTGTTCAGGATTTTTTCCTATTTTACGCTTATTCTTTTAACTTTCCTAGATTTTCGCAGATGTTGTCTCTTACTTTTTGGAGTATTTCACCCATTTTGTTTTTGTAGCCCTGTTTGACTACTTCTCCTGCTTCAGCATTCTGCAGGAACAGTCCTGTGCCCCAGTATGGGCATCTTGTGCATTCCCTGAATGCTTTTCCTGGTGCATTTAGTAGCTTAGTCTTCAGTTCTTCATTTTGCATGAACTTCGCCATTACGATGTCTTCCATCACTTTTTCGTTTGTTTTCACCCATTCAGGTGAACGCTATATTTTTTTCCCTATTGCCTTGATGGTGTAGGGGTTATTTGTTGCTTCGATGAGCCTCGTGGTATCCATCTTGTTATGATATTTCGCCATGGCCGAGCAGTAATACTATTCAGCTGAGTTGTATGTTTTACCATCTTTGCCATTAATTTCACAGTGATATAAGTTACTTCAGGGGGCATTGTGCCCCTGGAAGGAAATCCCCCAGTTGTGTGCTCTCGTTGAGGCCGCCGATTCTGGGTTGATTTCTTTTACTGGTATTTTATTGAACTCCTCAGGCTTGTACAGCTTGCCCTCTATCTCAAAGTTCCTTCCTGTCATTCCGTATGTAATTTTTCTAGTTCCTTTTCCAGGTTCAGGGAATTTTTTTTTTTTTTTTATTGAGGCTGTATTTATACTGTCCATAGCATATAAGCCTGGGTATTCAGGCTTGTTTTCAATGCTGGCCACCTGTAGTGTTGCTGTTGTCTTATCACACAGTAGCTGCTGATAAGGTATTTGATTGCCTGTATTTCAGTAGCAGATAGATAGTTGGTTGGTCTGGTTAGTAGTCTATGTTAATTTTTTTGGATTTTCTTGGCATATATGTGCTTTATTTTTTCTACTCTTATTTCTAGACTAGCCTACTCCTATTTACATATCATAGGCTTGTATGTAGCTGTGTGGTGTGCTATCTGGCTGCTTTTGGTATGGTTACCTTCCGTTGGGCGTCTCGCTGGTGGGCCGTGACATATCACCTGCCCCTTTGCGGTGCAGCTTAGTTGGGGGTTCCTAGTCTTATTTTGCACAGATATTTTTTGTATGTTTTTAGGTCAGGAATTTGTTGTTCCTTTACTGTTTGGGCATTCCACACCTTGGCAGCCAATTCTAGCGTGCTTCTCTCATGAGCTTTTATTTGGCTTCTGGTCTGCTTTAGTAGTGGCGCATTATTTGCTCTAGTTGCCCTTTGTGGTTTTGTTAGGAGTTTATTGTCTTGACTATAGCTGTATGCTAATGTTTTCAGATGAATTATTCTCCTATTTTCTAGCAATTTTACTTTGGTTCTTTTGTGTATGTCGTAGGTGGGGTGCAGCTTGTCTACTCTGAGGCAGATTTTCAGGGCTCTGTTCTGTAGTGTTTGCAGTTTTTTTAGAAGTTCTTTCTTTGCACCCATGTAGTTTACATCTCCATAGTCAAAATAGGGTAGCACCATGCCTTTGAAGATTTTTATTGACATTTCTTGTGTCATGTAGTCTCTTAGCTTTGCAAATAGCCACAGTTTGTGGTTTACCTTTTGGACAATTTTGTTTATACATAGGTTGTAGTTTAGTTGGCTGTCCAACTCAAGGCCTAGGTATTTGTAATGGTCTACATTTTCTAGTGTTTGGCTTCCGAGCTTACAGTGTAGTTTTCTTTCTGGCATTTGTTTATGTGAGAAGAGAACTGTTTTTGACTTGCTTGTGTTGATGGTTATTTTGTTGGACTCACACCACTCATCCAGTTTTAGTAGGAGCTTGTTTAGTTTAGTTATTACCTCCTCTTCTGTGGTGCCGTTTGCATATATGACTGTGTCATCTGCATATAGTTGGAGGCATTCGGTTTGTAACCATTTTTCAAGATCGTTTATGTAGATTATAAAGAGCAGTGGCCCTAGCACTGACCCTTGGGGTACACCACATGTGACAGGTTGGTTGTCTGATAGTGTATTGTTTATTTTTGTTCTCTGTTGCCTGTCTTTCAGGTAGCATTTTATCCAGTCCATAGTGTTGGATTTTATGCCCATGGATTCTAGTTTTTCCAGTAGTATGTTATGGTCTACTGTATCGAATGCTTTGCTGAAGTCAATGAAGGCTGCTCCAACTAATTGTTTTTGGTTCATTGACGCCAATATGTCATTTGTTAGGTTAGCTAGTGTTTTAGATGTGGAGTGCAGTTTCCTGAAACCTCCTTGTCTTTCGTTTAGTATATTGTTTTTTTCCAGGTGTTCATTTATGTGTCTATGTAACACTTTTTCAATGAGCTTGCCTGGGGTTTGAAGAATCGATATTGGCCTGTAGTTTCCCATGTTTTGTTTGTCTCCACTTTTGTGGATAGGGGTAATGGTTGCCATTTTCCAGGCTGAGATAAAATGCCCCTGTTCAAAGGAAATGTTGAATAGGTCGACTATAGTGGCCGGGATGGCTTGGAGTGCCTCTTTCAGTATTTTGGTTGGTATTTCGTCTATTCCACTTGGTTTATTTGTGTCTATGTCATTTATTAGTTTTTTTACTTCTATTATATCTGTTTTGCAGGTGGGGATTTCATTCTGCACAGTTCCTGATCTATTTTCCCACCTTTTTTTCAATTTTCCTGACAGCGTTTGTCCTATTGTGGCAAAGTGCGTGTTCAGTTTGTTTGCTGCATCTTTGTCTGAGAGCATTGTCCCTTCGTTATCTTGGAAGTTTGTGTGCTCTTCTTTGTTATTTTTGGGGAATAATAGGTCTACATTCTTCCAGAATCTGTTTGTATTGCTTCCCCAATCTTTGTCCTGCTTTATTATGTATTTCTTTTTTGCTGTTCTCACAGCTTTGAGAGAGTGGTTTCTGGCAATATGGTAGGCCAGTTTGTCTTCTATAGTTTCTGTGAGCTTTGCTTTATTACCCAGTTTACTTTTGGCTATGATGAGCGTTAGCAGTTGTCTACCCAGGGGTCCTGGTTTTTTTGTATTTTTATTTTCTTAATGGGGCACATCTCGTCAGCTGATTTTCTTATTTCTGCGATGATGTTGCCCCAATAGATATTAACATCATCTCTGTTTTGTGTGATGTTGTTTATGTTTTGGTGCAGATGATTTTTTAATGCATCTTCTGAGTAGTTTTTTAGGGACCTGCCCATCTTATACTCATAGTGATTTGTGCTTTTTAGTTTTTTCCTTGTTACATATATTAGCTCATGATCACTTATACCCCAGCTCCTGGTGCCCCATTTATTGGCGTGGTTTGAGTTGGTTAGTATTAGGTCAATTGTTGTGCTATTTTTACTTAGCCTTGTTTTTTCAGTGATGAGCTGTTGTAGGCCTAAGATTTTGATTGTGGTTTGCAGCATTAGTTTGTTTTTATCATTGCTGTTGTAATTTACATTAAAGTCTCCTAGTATGAAGATTTCTGCCTTTGTCAGTTTTTTTATGGTGTTTATGCTCTTCTCTAGGGCTTCAATGAAGAGTTCAATTTCCCCTGATGGAGGTCTGTAGAGGCTTGCTATGGCTATATTTGCTTGCTTTTCATTTTTTATTAGGCACCATAGTAGTTCTATGTGTTCATTTGATAAGTTAGCTGTTATTAGTGCTTCAGGATCTAGAATGTTGGTGTCTTTGCAGTAAAGGGCAACACCTCCACCCTTTTTTGTTTGGTTTAGTGTGTTATTTTGCTGCCTATCATTACGTACAAGCCTATATCCATCTATGTTAAGGGTGTTGTTTTTGTGGTTGTCAGTGAACCATGTTTCTGACAGTGCCAGTATGTCGAGATTTTCTCTTTGTAGGTGTATTTTTATTGTGTCGATTTTGTTGGATGCACTCTGGCAGTTTAGGTGGGCAAAGTGTGTGCCCCTCCCCAGCTTGCATTCAATTTCTTCTACCATATATATTTGTGCTTTTCGGTGAGTGGTTGCTTGTGGATGTTCTGTCGCCAGTTTAGTTTCCTTGACATTTGTATGTTCGGTCTCGGTCGTTGTACGTTCGTTTTCGTTTTCCTTGGATGTTTGTTCAATTTCTTTTTTAATCCAGTCCTTGATAATTGTGGATACGTTCTCCCCAAGGATTGCACTTTTAATTCCAGTTTATCCGCTTTGCTGGTGGTTGTCATGGCTTCCTTGGTCATTTTGGTGTCTGTCATCTTGTTTGCATTGGTCGCCGTTTTTCCCGCCATTTTAACGGTCGGCTCCGGTCACCTTTTGTATTCTACTTTGTTGAGATTCCTCCTTTGTTAACCTCACAATGCATAATTTGCACCTATCCTGGAGCTCCTTGTGCCCAGGACAAGCCTTTGTATTAGTATTTCCACACTTAGTATCCTGGGTGTTAATTGTTGTTATCCATCGTGTTTTCTGCCATTGTTAACGGTTTGTTACGGTTCATAGTACTCTTTTTAGTTTTGTTAACCTAACAATGCATATGTTACACCTATCCTGGTGATCCTTATGCTTAGGTCAAGTATTTCCACACTCAGTATCCTGTATGTTGTTGTTATTCGTCGTGTTTGCCGCAGTTTTTTAATGGTTAGCTCCGTTTGCTGCGGTTCAGCACTCTTTTTGGTTAAATTCCTCCTTTATTATCCTAACAATGCATATTTTGCACCTATCTTAGTGATCCTTGTGCTTAGGTCAAGCCTTTGTGCACTTTCTGTGTAGTTTAGCACTGATTTTCCATTTGTATTTCCACACTTTGTACGGAGGCTCCTACACTGTATGTGCCTTCGCCACCATCGTCGAGCAACAAGAAAAAACCTTTTATTTTTTAAAGTACACAATCAATATCTTTGAAATTTCATCTGCCTACCAACATCACCATGTATTAAAAACAAATTACCAGAAACAAACCAATACTGCTATATAGCTTCAGCATAATCATGGTAATTGTTAGGAAAATAGAGAAGAATCTCAATTTTGTATAACAAAATTAGGGGTATGGTAGTGACAGAATGACTATTCACTGCTTCAAATCAAATTTTGTTATTTAGGAGCGTGACTATTCACAGCTAAGATAAAATTCTGTAATTTATGAGTGTGATTTAATAATGAGAGAGTGCTAATATTTAACAAAATGAGCCAGCACGTACTGTCACCTCTGTAAGTACCCGCGAGCAAACCTTAATGAAACAAAAACGACCAAAGCACAATGTCAATGAATATTCCACTGTTTCAGATTCAATAAATGTTATTTAGGTGCATGACTACTAACTGCTAAGATCAGATTCTGTTACTTAAGGAGCATCATTTAATTTGAAAAAAAATAGTGTTAAAATTTAATAGAGCAAGCGTGTGCCAGTTACTGTCAACATCAGCTATGCCATAGAGCCATCAGTAAACACATGCAAGCAAGCATAATAAAACAAAAAGCACAATGAATTTTTCACTGCTTTAGATCAAATTCTGTTATTTAGGAGTGTGGCTTACTAATGAGAGAGTGCTAAAATCAAAGAAAATGAGCCGGCAAGTGGAAAAGTTTACTGTCACCGCGGTCAACACGTGTGAGCAAACATTAATAATAATAAGACGACCAACAAAAAGCACAAAGTCAATGAATATTCCACTGCTTTAGATCAAATTCTTTTACCTATGAGCATGACTACTCACTGCTAAGAACAAATTCTGTTATTTGGGAGCATGACTTCATAAAAAATAGTGTTCAAATTGAAAGGAGCAAGGGAGTGTCAGTCACTGTCAACATCAGTTATTCAGTAGAGCCTGCATTTATTTAGTATTGCGCATTACCCCATGCGGAATATAAAAAATAACTTTGATTTAAAAGGAGGACAAAATTAAGTTTCTAACAATATAACAATACATATTGAGAATTATGAGCCATTTTGGGCATCATCTTGAAGTTTTGAAACTTTTTTTATGATAATTCTGTTCAAAGTTATTGATTTTTGATACTCAAATGTGGCTAAGAATCTCCTTATCGTTGCCTTATATGATTTGAACATCTGGAAGCGACGGGGTCTTGCACAACTTTAATTCAATGCTGCATCAACAATTCTTGATCTGGAGACGTGGCCAAAGAATATGAAATGCATAAATTCAGCTCTCAAATATATCCGTTTTACTACAAATCTTTACAGTGACACAAATAATGAAAAAAGGCATCCACAAAGAACAGTTCTTAAGCTTTTTTCCCATATACAAGCCTGGGGTGCTCTATTTGGAAACCTAGTAGTACTAGTATTAGCAGCAATGCAATTAAATTATTAGTACCACATCTCCATAATTCCTCATCCAAATTTCTGAAATCCGAAAAAGCTATTAAAAAAACAACCAATCTCCCCAAGTAACTTCCTTAATAGTATTACAGGTTATATAATTCATATAACATATAAATAACCTGTAATACTATTTGTAGTTTTTATTTATCCCACATAGCATGGACATTCATATGTTTCTCTGGAGAGATATTAATGTTTGAATACGGTTCATTTGAAGCTGTTAATACTTACATTTTACCAAATGTTTTGGTTAAACAAATAATGCACTGTGGTTTATAATTGTTTCATTTATCAGCGCATTACTCTAAATAAACTATAATAGTAATTGTAGTCTTCATTTATCCCACAGTATTTTTTAGCAGTATTGACTACCTTTATTCTGACATCTGTCTTAATTATCATGTCTTCAGCTCAATCTTGGGTTCGGTTGGTGCAGCAACATTCCTTGAGGTGCTACTCAAGTCAAGTACCGAAAATCACCACACATTACACAGTAGTCCCACGCGACACAGACCCAAGATGGAAGGGTGAGTCTTTCTTAAGATGATTGATAATCAAATTTCAATAAAAGATTGTAATAGTTTTGACACAATGAATTTACGCACAAAATTAGCTAGCTAGGTTAATCAGTAGGTACTCCAAAGTGATTTCTATTTTCAACAGGTCAGTATTACATCTTATATATCTGTACAGATCTTTTAAATTGGATCTCCATGATATAAAAATCATTTAGATCGATTGAATAGCTGCAAAGTTATGAGTGTTTAAAGATTGATTTTTTTGCCCCGATTTGTGCACATTTCCAAATTAGCCAAATCTTGGATTTTAGGGTCCCACCTGGAAGCTATTTTGCATATGATCTGTCCAATATTAAAGAATCTCATTCTCTATAGTACAAATAAGAAGCTCAATTTTTTACAGACCATCACTGTTAGTATTCTTTCTGAAATTTCATGTCAAACTTGCTAAATTCCTTAATTTCCAGCAACCACCAATAATAAATTCAGTAAAATATAGAAAAACAGCATAACTCCCATTCTAATTGTCCTATCACAGCAATCTTTATACCAAAATAACCAGAATCAAAAGCTCTACATGATGACATAATGTTCTAACTGATCAGAGAAAGAAAGACAACATTCAATTTTAGGCATCGCGAGCTGACAATAAAATTAAGAAAAATAGCATAACTCCCATTCTAATTGTCCGATCACTGCACTCTTTATACCAAAATAACCAGAATTAAAAGCTCCACATGATGATATCATTTTCTAACAGATCAGAGAAAGAAAGACAACATTCACTTTTAAGCATCGCGAGCTGACAATAGTCAAAATCTTGCAGCAGTCACTTCTCAGACCAAGCTTGATGCGCATGATATAAATCTCAACCAAATATTGTTCTGGTTAGGTAGAGGAAGACTTAAGCTTTCTGATGATATAATTTTCAAAATGATCCTGATCAATTTTCAAGGAGGATTAATGTCTTAATGTTTTCACTCCTTCAGTTCAATCAAATTTTCCACTCAGAAACACTCATGCTTGATATGCTAATGAAGCCTAGATTCTTCTCTATCTTGGATTGGTGGTTATTTTTAGCTCAGGTCAATGTACTCACCAAGCGATCAAGTTTAGGGAAGGGAGTAGCTCAGACTGGATGAAAACAAAATCGGCGAGCATGCTCAGAGCTGCCAATGGTACCTGCCAACAAGTGTCCATTGACTGTGATTTCTTTCATAATGATGATTAAAAATCAGACACCCTAAAAGGCAAAAGAACAAGCTTTAATTTGATATAATTTCTATTTCAAACCAAGCAGAATTAGTGGAGATTCAAGCCTTTTTAAAACAGTTAAAATAGGTCAAATTTCGCGCTGCGGACACCGTATACGCCGACTTTGGAGTACCTATAATCAGCCACCTTCCTCCCACTCATACAAAGTTAATTTTTAAATATTAGATCATGCGTTGTACTTTTCTTAGATTCAAGCTAAGCTGGTTACTATACTAATAACTATTGTATTTTTTGGTTGTTTAAAAAAAAAGTTCTTTTTGCTGGACGTTGTTTTTTCGTGTATGTTTAAATTATATATATATAATATTAGCTACTCCAAACAGGCTGCCATCAGTGACTCAGCCAGGCTACATGAAACCTGGCAGGAGTTGGCACTGAACCCCCATGTCTTTTGTGTGGCAGTGATTGGCGTGTTAAACAGTTACTAAAATATATCTAACATTGGCAGAACAGAAGACAGTTTTAGCCTCATTTTGAGACCAAACCTGTTGAGATACATGTGATAGAAGTGAGGGAAAGTTCAAAGGGAAAAGTCGAAGACAAGATTTCACAGTGACAACAATTTCAGGTTCAACAACTGATTCCTACTACATAATAATGTTGTCTGTGAACAGTGAACGCTGTGTTTGTCATGTGGAGTGTATTGAAGACATTGTGGAGGTGTACAACTGAAGTTCATGTGTTGTGAATGGTAGTTGGAACACAATTTTAGTGTTCAATTGTCTAAATTTTTAAAGTACATGCAAGTTATAGATACAGTTCTGCTAGTTCTAGTAATACCAAATTTATCTCTGTATCTTAATTAGAAGTTGAGATATGGCATTTTGAAATTTCCATGGAAGTGTTACTTTTATTGTTAGGTAGTAAATAGGTACTGTTAACTTTACGCCAGAGCCAAATTGATGTTTTAGCTGTTTTAAAAGTGGTATATCCATGTTATATTTTTGTTTTTCTTCCTGGGAAAAAGAAATGCAATCTATATGATATATGAAACTTGAATATGTTGTGGTTTCCAAGTATATGCACATGTTCTATGACTTTGTGAATTTGCTAATTTGGCCAATTTCGAAAAGCCCTCTTAATAACACCATGCAAAGGTTACACCCACTGATATTATCTGGTAGGTTGTTTTTGTTATGAACTAAAAGCTACATTTGGACACATTGTAGGCGTGGAGATGGAGCGGTTCACAGATGAAGCCGATGTGGTGATTGTGGGAGGGGGCCCATCGGGGCTATCCGCCGCCTGTCGCCTGAAGCAACTAGCCAACGAACAGCAGAAAGAGATGAGAGTCTGTGTCGTCGAGAAAGCTGCAGAAGTTGGTCAGTGTTTGTCTCAATCAAAATACGTGCACAATGAACAGAAATCTTTTTTAGGAAAAAAAATATTATCGGTGGACTGACCCCCCTGAACTGATATTACACTTTAATATTAATATTGGGGCCAGTTATGTATTCAAATAGATTTAATTATTAGCTTTGATCAAAATTGATGTGGTTTGAGGTGGCCGAATGAGTTGATCGCCCGTCTCCAATGTTGGTAGATCATGGTCGAGTCAAACCAATAACTTAGAAATTGATACCTGTCGCTTCCTAGCCAGGCGCTCGGCATTATTAGGATAGGACAAGGACTAGTTGGCTCAGTGTCAGGATAATGTGACTGAGTGGGATATCAGGTCATGGTGCCAGTGGCCTGGTCTCCCAGTTGGGCAGCACTATAAAGTCACCATGAGTGTGCACTGTCACAAGTCAGTATGTGTCCTGATATGATCTTAGATGTTGCCAGGACATAAAACTCCAACAACCAACCAACAAGGTTTTTTTTCATTAAGCGCATAGCACTGTACACTTCTAGTTCTATGTTGCATTTTTTTTTATAAAGCCGTCCTCCACCTTGACAGCACTGTTATCTAGGAAGTAACATTCCATCGGGACTCGGATGAAGTAGCAGGGCAGGAGCATAGGTCTTATCACCTGTGGAGAGAAACACGTTTTAGACAAATGTCACACTATTCAGTACTCCTGGGAATTGCACATCATTGAGAGGATTGTCTTATGTTAAAGATCGATAAATATTTAGCTTCATTTGCCTGTTGAAAATAGGTTAATGCATGCACTCAAATGTACCAATTGATTAGTCCTTTTTTTTTTTAAAGTTTATTATTTTTATTTATTTTTTAATGAGAGACATGCAAAAATTTCAGGGAAAGCATTTCCGGTAAAAGTCCAATTGAGTCTGTATCATGGCAATTCTTTTGCACGCAAATATTTGTGATGTGAAATTGTAAACTGATAGTTTGTGGCTAGTGTCCAGCAGTCTTGAGCTAGAAGTCTCCACCTTCCTCAGCTTCGTTTCTCTCCCCATTAATTTAAAATTGCATAATCCCATGTTTTTGAAGTTTAGTCCTAATCTTTAGAGCTACTTGTTGTAATCTACTTTACTCATAGTTTGAAGTAACCATTTATTTTAAGGGGTTAACTTTGCAGATAATTGAAATGAAAACATTCCAAATTAATTTGGGGGCACCAAACAACAATAAGTGTTGAATAGAATGGCACTTTGTGGTAGTAGAGTACCACCAGATAGATATATATGCATTACGTGCATCTGCTATTTTCCAGGGCGCCATATCTTGTCAGGAGCCTGTATAGAGACGAAATCGCTGTTTGAGCTGTTCCCTGATGCAAGGGAGAGGGGTGTACGTACAAAACTGTTCATCAAATTACATAGTCCTTGCCTTATATGATTTGAATATTGAATGAATGACATGATCGCAGTCATCGGTGAGAGTGTAACTCACCTGAATCCTCAACCAATGTATTAATATTGATATTCCCTATGCCATCACCTCTGCCAATTTGCATTTCCATCGCTGTGTATAACTTACAGCATCATCAAAGGCCAGTTGCTCTCATACCATGTCTATGTGGTGTGGGAGATTAAAAATCCCTTGGGTCGGTAAAAGTTAAGGCTGGGGCTTTCTATCGACCAACTGTCTAATGTTGAAAACAAGTATTCAGACTTATCCATGATAGGCAGTATAAATCTTCAAGAACCACTGCCACCCCCAAAAGAAAACACAAAAGAAAAACAAAGGAAAACAATGTATTAGAATCGATATTGTAAAATATATCCAATGAGGACGTTAAAAGAGGTTGGTCTGCATCTGTAGATCACGTTTCCAGTTTCCTTCCTACCCGTTTATTATTCACGGATTGCAATTTAAAAAAATCTTTTCTAGTCAGTTCTTCAACCCTTAGGGTTACTTCCAGCGGAGATTGAATTGCATATTGTATTAATTTTACTTTTTATTTCTAGGTCCCCCTACATACGGAAGTTATAGATGACAAGTTTTATATACTCACACAAACAGGGGCTATTCCAATACCCATATTTAAAGGTAACTCTTTGTTGTGTCTATTAGTTGATTGTATTAGATATGAAGATGATACTTTATATTAGCCATGACACTGCTGTTTTTTATTGTAGAAAGTTGGATTAACAAAATTATAGCCACCTCTAAGCAAAGTAATGGTGTCAATGTTTGAGTAGCGACCACGGTACTGGTTTACACCGTAGATGCCCATCTTCAACAGTTATGATTGGATTTGTATTGGTGTTACGTAATTTTACCGGTCCTGATATGACCTTAAATGTTGCAAGGATGTGAAACCCCAGCAACCAACCAACCGTGATTTTACACTAAGCTGTTGCAGATTAACGATTAACCGACGCTTTCCCCACCACAAAAATAAAGAATTACCCCCCCAAAAAAAACCACCTTAATTAAACTTTGCGTGTCTCTTTAGGTATGCCCATGTATAACCATGGTAACTACATTGTGCGGCTGGGAAACCTGGTGGCATGGCTCGGTCAGCAAGCAGAAGAACTGGGGGTGGAGATATACCCTGGCTACGCCGCAAGTGAGGTCAGTTATATTCACAATGCATGTCCTTTAGAGCTCTGTGTCCGGGAAGAGAGTGCGTAAATGAGAAATGCTGTGGGAAAATTGTGATTGTGCTAGTATAGTTGTAGTAGTACTATGTTTACTTAGACACACACACATAACCGATTGTTTCATGATTAAGTTTCATGGGGCATAACACTAGAGACAATCACTGCTGTTCTAGATCTCATACCTGTATGAATAATGTATTGTCTTTTAGGCGCCAGCCACCTCGATCAAACTTACTGTATTGTCTTCCTTTCTTATATAATGTAATAATATGTTAAGATATATAAAATCTTATCCTGCCACTATTTATGCTATCCAACAGAAGTCGTCATATCTCCAACGACCTAATTAAGTTTTGACTGTAAACTTCTACGTAGTTTGATAAATGTACATATTTTAAACTTCTGCTTTCTTGCATTATGCATACAAAGTCATTGTTAAAGAGATCTAGTTGCTCTTCACCAGGTGCTTTACCATGAGGACGGCAGCGTAAAAGGAATAGCCACTAACGACGTTGG
The DNA here is from genome assembly GCA_030323885.1 of Branchipolynoe longqiensis. Lineage (NCBI taxonomy): Eukaryota > Metazoa > Annelida > Polychaeta > Phyllodocida > Polynoidae > Branchipolynoe > Branchipolynoe longqiensis. The sequence goes on from CM059191.1 coordinate 93,537,157, forward strand.
TATCCAAAAGGATGGAGCTCCCAAGGTTAGTGGCCCTCCTTCTCCCTTCCTACTTTCCCAAGACGGGATGGCTGAATGAGTTGCGTCCGTTTCCCGTTTTGGTAGATCGTGGGATTCGAACCCATAGGTTCGAACCCTGGTCGAGTCAAACCAATGACTTCAAAATTGATACTTGTTGCTTCCTAGCCAGGCACTCTGCATTATTAGGATAGAGTGGCCAGGAACTCGGCATTATTAGGATAGAGCGAGGACTGGTTGGCTCAGTGTCAGGATAATATGATTGAGTGGGATATCAGGTCATGGTGCTCGCAGCCTGATTTCCCAGTGGGGCAGCACTATAAAGTCGCCATGAGTGCGCACTGTCACAAGTCGGTACCCGTCCTGATATGACCTTATAGGTTGCCAGGACGGAAAACTCCAACAACCAACTAACCAGCCCCCTGTGTAGTTATTTCTCATTGTATAAAACTGTATGGTATTCCTGCAAACTGGTAGCTTAACACACTCCATAACAACATACACCAAACACACACATACACACTTCAGCCCTTATGTGGGACCAGACGGGATGGCCGAGTTGGAGGTCGTGGGTTCGATCCCCAGACGAGTCAAACCATACTTACAAGCTTGTTACCTCTCGTTGCATTGCTCGGTATTACCAGGATAGAGCAAGCACTGGTTGGTTCTGTGCCAGGGGAATTTGACTTAGTTGGATATTGTGTCATGGTATTGCCGGCATTACAGCGGATGGAGCCCAGATGAGTGCCCGCTGTATCAAGTTGGTATCCATCTTGAATTGAAATGTTGCTAGGATGTCAAACCCCACTCATTCACTTTGTTCTGTAAAATATGTATTCCTTATCTGGACATATCTCAACTCTATGACAGTTGGGTTCTACTAGAGATTGAGTTCACATTAGTTAACTAGAGACCCGATACGGTGACCGAATCAGGAAAAGTGCATGCTTCCTGTGTCGAAGGTTGTGGGTTCGAATCTCGGTCGAGTCAAACCGATAACTTACTAAATTAATGCTAGGATGTAAAACCCTAACAAACATTTAGTTATGGAAATCTGGTCTGTTTGAGTAGATCATGTGACTGTTGTCAATCTTGATGTTTATAACCCTCGACGGAGATCATTGTGATAAACATGTCACCATGTGACCGGGCGCGGTAGCCTAATCGGTAGAGCGCGGGCCTCGCGTGCGGAAAGTTAGGAGTTCGGTTCCTGGTCGAGTCAAACCAATGACGTTAAATTTGATACTTGTTGCTTCCTAGCCTGTCGCTAGGCATTAATAGGATAGCTCAAGGACTGGTTTGCTCAGTGTCCGGATAGAGGGATATCGGGTCATGGTGCTGGCAGCCTGATTTCTCAGTGGGGCAGCACTATAAAGTTGCCATGAGTGTGCGCTGTCACAAGTCGGTACTCGTCCTGATATGACCTTAGATGTTGCCAGAATGTAAAATTCCAACAACCAACCAGCCTGTTACCATGTGGATTCTGTTACCATGTGGATTCTCGCCATGTGTACAAACTGTGAGGGACAGTGGTTGTGGTCAGTGACCTGAATGGGGTTTACGGTTCTGATTATTTCGATTGAAATTGTGTTCATCATTCAGAAACATTGTCATTACACTATATGTACAGACTGGGCATTTAAAACCACCTGAGGCTAATATAAAGGCCCTTTATATGGTATCTCTATGCAAATATATTTTTTAACCAATTTAGAAAATCCACAAGGACTAAGAAGTGTAATACTTCCACTTATCTAAGAGCATTGTTTATTGATCAGTGTAGGGGTGTTAACTTTTGACTTCACTAACTGTAACCGGCTATACCTGGCTAAAGCTACATGTTATCGTTTGTCTTATCAGGACCAAAGGCATACATTGACCCAGTCTAGAGTCATCTCAAGTTTGTCACTCTTTATAAAGGGATGGCTTTAATTTTATACCAGCTTGGTTGTATGCTTATTTATTTGTTAAAAACTAATCATGCGAATATGTAGTTTTAGATTATTGATAACTTGTTGTGTACTTGTTGTTTTTCTGTTGGGGTCGTTACTGTTCCGTTGAATGACAGTGGAATAGATGAAGTCACCATAATATACTTCCATGGTACAGATAGAGATCATTAGTACATGTTCAATGATAACCGAACTGCATGAATTTGCCTATATATATAAACATGTGCATATAATAGTCAAAGTACGTGGGTGAACTGAATCCAAATTATATTTGTATATTATTAGTTGTTTTGCTTGTATATAACAAATTGTATATATCCAAGTTAGGTTATGGTCTTTTACGCCGTGAGGTCATTATAAAATATACAGATCTTGACTTGTGACGGTATTTTGTTCAGGAGACATTTGAACGTGGTATGGAGCTTCATGCAAAGACGACCATCTTCGCAGAAGGTTCTCATGGCCACCTGACCAAACAATTAAAGAAGCAGTTCAACCTGTCGGAGGGTGTGGAGAAGATGAGTTATGGCATTGGGCTTAAAGAACTGTGGGAAGTGGACCCTGCCAAGTACCACCCCGGCCGGGTCGAGCACACTATTGGATGGCCACTCGTAAGTACTGACTTCTTCTCTTGTGTAACATCCAAATAAATCTAAATGCTTTACACTCTTGGCCATTGTTTGCGTGTGGGAAGTGGACCCTGCCAAACACTCCCCGGCCGTGTCGAGCACGCTATTGGATGGTCACTCGTAAGTACCGGCTTCTTCTCCGATATAACATCCAAATAAATCATAATGCTTGATACTGTCCACCATTGTTTGTGTGTGGGAAGTGGCCCCTGCCAAACACTACTCCGGCCGGTTCGAGCACACTATTAGAAGGCCACTCATAGTACTGGCTTCTTCTCTGCTTTATCATCCAAATAAATCCATCCAAATGCTTGACCCTGTCCATCATTGTTTGCGTCTGGCAAGTGGACCCTGCCAAGCACCACCCCGGCCGGGTTAAGCACGCTATTGGATGGCCACTCATAAGTACCGGCTTCTTCTCTGGTATAACATTCAAATAAATCCAAATGCTTGACACTCTCCACCATCCCATCTCTACGTATGTGTTGTGGCATTTGGAGGTATAAAAGACGACTTCCGGTACCGGTGCGTTGCAGGTTTCGCATAGCTCCAACATGGAGTATATTGATTACTGTTACTCTCTATCTTTCAGACCAAGGATGTCTACGGCGGGTCGTTTATTTACCACTTAGGGGAAGGCGACGCGCCGATCGTGGCGATGGGCTTTGTGGTACGTTCTGCTACCGTTGTGGCGCTTCGGTTTGTTTCACTAACTACAAATAAATCAAATGTAAATTTAACTCGAACTCGACCAAATACCAACACCATTCCGTGACAAGTTTTGTCGAGTCCTGAAAAGTTGTGTATTTATTTTTCAATGCAAATTATTATTGACCTATCAAGATGGGATTGAAAACGCCAAGACAGAAGTAATACTGATATTTGTATGAACAGCCTCGGTAGTTTGTTAACTGTGCATAGAATAGATGTGTACATAAGATGTAATGCTTCGCCTGTACATCCTATATTTTCGTCGATGTTTGATGGTTAAATTTGACTTTAAATGCGTGCAATTTCAGGGTCCGTCAATGGTCTGGAAGGTTTTGAAAAGTCTTGAACTTCATTTTCACCACCTCAAGGCCTTGAAAAGCCTTGAATTTTAACATATTTTGGGTAGTCTTTAAAAGCCTTGAATTCCATTAAACTGTCCCCACTTATCTAAATTAGTCTGACATCGGCATTCACCATTGTTGTTTTTTCCTGAAATCCAAATGAAAATAGTCTTATCAAAAACAGCCTTCAAATAGCCTTGAATTCCATATCTTCACATGTGTACAGACCCTGCAATTACCAACGCACCTAATCCAACAATTGGTGTAATTTATGTTGGTGCTATATGTGTGGTTTCTGTGTTGCTTACAGGTGGGTCTAGACTACCAGAACCCTTACCTGAGCCCTTTCCAGGAGTTCCAGCGCTTCAAGACACACCCGCATGTAAGACAGCTACTCGAAGGTGGGAAGCGCATCGGGTATGGTGCGCGCGTACTCAACGAGGGCGGAATTCAGGTATGCAGTCCCGCCTCGCAACATGACCTGATGTTCTAGCCTGCATGTGTTAAAAATGTTTCTCTACAGAGGATTCTCAGTGCTGCCACTTTATACTTTTTTGAAAGTATTATTCTTTTTTTAGCTGTAAATATTTTTTTTCCCTTTTCTGTGATAAAAAAAGAAGAGGAAGAAAGCCAATTTGGTAATAGAAAACTCTTTATACTTATAATTAGGAATTCGATGAGATTGATAGATGTGCTTTTCTAGTCTCTTGCTAATGTTAATACCATTGACAATCATGAAGTTGCTTCTAGCACACAGTCAAACTATGTTCTCTCATTTCTTATTTGCTTGAGTCTTCAGCTAAATGGGCGGTTTGCAGTATAGGTGATATAATGGTGGCGCCTTGTAGACATGTAGAGCAGTGTGTAGGGCATGCCTCGCTTCCCTGTACAGATCAAACCTGGGCCTTGACTGACACTTTTGTGTTCATGTGACAGTGCATCCCCAAGCTGACCTTCCCCGGTGGCTGTCTTATCGGGTGCACGGCTGGCTTCCTCAACGTGCCCAAGGTCAAGGGCACGCATAATGCTATAAAGAGCGGCTTGATTGCCGCAGAGTCCATCTTCGACACAATGCATGACAAGAATCTCAACTCTCCCACAAAAGGTAAGCAAACCTCAACGTTTTTACTTTTGTTGTTGGTACATTCGTTGATTAAGCAGGGGACATTTCAATCGTGGACAATTGGTCTCCCTCATTCCACTGCTATTTGCCCTATTCTAGTAATGCCGAGCGCCAGGCTAGGTAGCGACAAGTATCAATTTTTATGTAATTGGTTTGACTCGGCCCGGGGGTTCGAATCCCCAAACCTACCAGAGCGGGAGGCGGACGCTCAACTCATTCGGCTATCGTGTCTGGTCAGGAAGTTCTTTTATTTTTAAAGTTTCCTCAAATTGGTTTGACCTTGAGGGGGGTCAAAGTATATTTTTTTTAATGTACAATCGATTTAAATAAAGTTATAATTTCTCTATCTAATTTGGTTTAAGAATAAATACAAATTCCAGTTCTATTTTACCATCCAGAAGTGGCGAAATGTTATGACTAGTGATTAATGTTCGTTTAGATATTGCAACGATACATGGTTCCTGTACTGTTCCTTAAATGTTTTATATATATATATTTTTAATATTTCACAAAGGATCAGAGATATTTATTTTGCATAAAACAAATGATGTGATTCCCCTCTCCTTCCACCAGATTCGGTCACCGGGTGCAGTGGCCGAATCGGTAGAGCGTGGGCCTTGCGTACGAGAGATCGGCAGTTTGGTTCTCGGTCGAGTCAAACCAATGACTTATAAAATTGATACTTGTCGATTCCTAGCCTGCCACTCGGCATTAATAGGATAGGGCAAGGACTAGTTAGCTCAATATCAGGATAATATACCTGAGTGGGGTATCAGGTCATGGTGCCGGCAGTCTGATTTCCCAGTGGGGCAGCACTATCAAGTTGCCATGAGTGCGCACTGTCACAAGTCGGTACCCGTTCTGATATTACCTTAGATTTTGCCAGGACATAAAACTCTTTCTGATGATGGTGGATGGTGATATCTGAGATATGGGAATGACTTTTTCATAATTGTGCATCAATGACTTAAAACTGAAGTTGCGTTGTGTGACGTATGCCTTCCCCAGGTGTGGAGCCGGTGGTGTTCGAGGAGCGGCTCCGGAGCAGCTCTGTGTGGAAGGAGTTGTACAGTGCGCGCAATGTGCGGCCCTCCTTCAACACGCCGCTCGGCCTGTACGGCGGCCTTGCCTACACAGGCCTCTTCTATGTCATGCTCAGAGGCATCGAGCCCTGGACACTCAAGCTGCACGGTATGTGGCGTTTAAAACATAGCACAGTTTCACTTGGGATAATTCACAGCACTACAGTGTATGGTAGTAGCTGTGTTCAACGGACAGCGTTACAACCAGACCAATGAGGTCCAGACATAGCAGGTGTCTTGTTGTTGTGGGAGAGACATTCGGATTAAGCAACCATAATTTGAGCATTGAAAAACTATTTGCACGTGGGGCAGGGGGAGGGGGGAGGGAGCTATATAATAAAAAAATCAATAATTTGTATATACAGTAAAACCTCTCTAACCGACCACCTCCACAGATCGACCACTCCCCTATATAGATCGCTTTATTTGGGTCCCAACCGTACCATTGTAACTATATTTTAACTCCCTAAGCCGACCACCTCCCTAAATGGACCACTTAAAGTCGGTCCCATGGTCAATCGATTTAGAGATGTTTTACTATATAGCTGCAACTCACATCTCACATTTGATTGCACTAAAATGTTACAAAGCTTAGTTCGTTTACTTCTGACTTAACAAATATAAGACGAACTGATCATTGTTGTGTTGTTCATATTCTGTGTACAAAGTGACCGATTGTTGTAACACGCTATACATTTCTATTGTAGTGTTTCTAATTGAATCTTTCTGTTACTTTTACAGACAACAGTAAGTATTTGCACTTTTTCATATAGGCCTATATCAGCTGTATCGTGTGTGCGTTAAACAGGAATATAATACAATACTGCTTGCTAATGGTATTTCCAAAATATCAATTTTATATACACCTTCCAATTTAATCCTAGTTTATGACCTAAGTGTTCGAATGGTATTGGATGATTGAAATAAATCTTGTAGATTAAATTATCTGTTTGTATTTAGTTGTAAGCATCTGTTCCGATTCTATAACGACTAATCCGGCCGAATCGGTAGAGCGCAGGCTTCCCGTGCGATGGTCGGGATTTCGAATCCCAGCCGAGTAAACCCAGTGACTTATACAATTGATACTTGTCGCTGCCTAGCCTGATGCTCGGCATTAATAGGATAGGACATGGACTGGTTAGCACAGTATCAGGATAATGTGACTGTATGGGATATTGGGTTATGGTGCCAGTGGCCTGGTTTCCCAGTGGGGCGCTACTATAAAGTCACCATGAATGCACACTGTCACAAGTCGGTAGCTGTCCTGATATGACCTTAGATGTTGCTAGGACGTAAAACAAATAAACAAAACATTAAATTTCGGCAGTTTGTCTGTACACATTTTACTAAATAGATATTTGGGGCATTACATTTTTTTTTTTTAAACTACTCCACCTTGCCTGTATATATTTACACGTTACTGTAAAACAGTTTAAGCATGGCATTTCTCTGCAGCTAACAGAGGATGGTTTGCCTGTATATATTGATCATGTCACTGATAAAGCTGTCTAATCACAGCGTTACTCTGCCACTAACAGAGGATGGCTTGCATGTATATATTGACATGTCACTGTAAAACAGTTTAAGCATGGCATTTCTCTGCTGCTAACTGAGGACGCGTTGCCTGTATATATTGACATGGCACTGATAAAACTGTCTAATCAGAGTTTCTCTGTTGCTAACAGAGGATGGCTTGCCTGTATATATTAACATGTCACTGATAAAGCCGTCTAGTGACAAGTGTTTCTGTCGCTAACAGAGGACAGCTTGCCTGTGTATATTGACATGGCACTGATAAAGCTGTCTAATCATAGCTTTACTCTGCCGCTAACAGAGGATGGCTTGCATGTATATATTTACACGTTACTGTAAAACACTTAAAGCATGGCATTTCTCTGCCGCTAAGAGAGGATGGCTTGCCTGTATATATTGACATATCATTGTAAAGCGGTCTAATCATGTCATTTTCCTGTCACTAACAGGAGAAAGGCTTGCCTATATATTGACATGTCACTGAGAAAGCTGTCTAATCATAGTGTTACTCTGCCACTAACAGAGGACGGCTTGCCTGTATATATTGACATGGCACTGATAAAACTGTCTAATCACAGAGTGTCTCTGCTGCTAACAGCGGATGGCTTGCCTGTATATATTAATGTGTTACTGATAAAGCTGTCTAGTGACAAGTGTTTCTGTCGCTAACAGAGGACAGCTTGCCTGTGTATATTGACATGGCACTGATAAAGCTGTCTAATCATAGCTTTACTCTGCCGCTAACAGAGGATGGCTTGCATGTATATATTTACATGTTACTGTAAAACACTTAAAGCATGGCATTTCTCTGCTGCTAAGAGAGGATGGCTTGCCTGTATATATTGACGTATCACTGTAAAGCGGTCTAATGGCATTTGCCTGTCACTAACAGGAGAAAGGCTTGCCTGTATATATTGACATGTCACTGATAAAGGTGTCTAATCATAGCGTTACTCTGCCACTAACAGAGGCGGCTTGCCTGTATATATTGACATGGCACTGATAAAACTGTCTAATCACAAAGTTTCTCTGCTGCTAACAGAGGATGGCTTTCCTGTATATATTAACGTGTTACTGATAAAGCCGTCTAGTGACAGTGTTTCTCTGTCCCTAACAGAGGACGGCTTGCCTGTATATATTGATACGTCACTGATAAAGCGGTCTAATGACGGCACTTCTCTGTCACTAACAGAGGATGGTGGTGACCACAATTCCCTGAAGCCTGCGGCAGAGTGCACTCCGATCGAGTACCCGAAGCCTGACGGGGTGGTCAGCTTCGACCTACTGAGCTCGGTGTCACTGACGGGGACCAACCATGACCACGACCAGCCCGCTCACCTCACGCTCAAGGATGACAGTGTGCCTGTCAGGGACAACCTCAGCATTTATGACGGGCCCGAGCAGCGTTACTGCCCCGCTGGTTAGTAGTAATTAAAAGTACACTTAGCGCGTCGTCAGGTATCGACGAGATCTGCGATACAATGTAAGCGTACGACTTGGGAGATGATACACATGCGCAATAAATAGTCAAGTGGGTCGGCAAAATGATTGCAACTGGCTGCAGCGAAGGCCGAGGCCCATTTGAAAGCACTCCATCTCGGTAGAGCGCAGGCTTCCCGTGTGAAAGGTCGGGAGTTCGAATCCCAGCTGAGTCAAACCTGGGGCTTGGCATTAATATGATCGGACATGGACTGGTTAGCACCGTATCAGGATACGGTTGCTGTGTGGGATATCGAGTCATGGTGCCAGCGGCCTGGTCTCCCAGTGGGGCTGTTGCTAGGAGGTAAAACAACAACACGCCCAGAGGGGCATCACTATAAATTCGCCATGAGTGTGCACCGTCATAAGGTGGTACTTGTTCTGATATGAGCTTAGATAGGACGTAAAACAAGCAAGCAAACAAATCCAAGAGGACTATTCGATATTACCTACAAAGTATGTACAATCGGGTATTCCTTTTTTTTTTGTTCAATGCAATTGTACAGAACTATTTTACTATAAGGCAAGATTCTAGTGACTTCATGTGGTACTAGTGCCACTCACTCAATCAGAACACACCCCTGTGTTAAAGTAACACATGTGCAATAAATTAAGTGTGAACAATGTTGTATGGGGGTGTAGTGGTTGCACTATAGAAATGGGCTCGAAATGGTTGAGATCGCCCACAAAAAATGCAAACAGATGATATTTTCTACTTTTAAGTGAAAATAACCTGTAATTTTATAGTTAGTATATTTATATACGTGTATAAAATCATCGGTATGAGGTATTTCTTATTATTATGATTCGTTATTGTCCACTAACAGACCCAGATTTATTCACTGCGGCACTCATTTGCCTACGGTGGCGCCGCCACCGGCAGTTCTTGGTACTCATTCCTCAGAGTTGTATAGATCACTTACAAATATATTGTTATCACATATCTTTAATTACCAGTTATGTAAAACTATATTTCTTCTACAAATGAAGAGCAATACTTTAGATGTTGGAGGTTTATTTGCCTATGCAATGAATTAAGCATTTACGTATATGTTTGTTTTGTGGGGTTTAGCATCCTAGCAACATCTAATATCATGTCATATCAGGACAGATACCGACTTGTGACAGTGAACAGTGTTCACTCATGGCGACTTTATAGTGTTGCCCTACTGGGGAAATCGGGCCGTTGGCATCATGATCCAATATCCCACTCAGTCACATTATACTGATTACTGAGCTAACCAGCCTCTCCCTATATGCTCAGATGACCTTTGCTACATAGTCACTTGATACTAGTTTCACTCCGTACTTGCAGTAGGGGTGAATGGAAACCTAATCTAAATACGGGCGAAAATAGCTTTAGTACAGAACAGGAAGTAGAATCCCTGGTTCTAGTATAAATTGGCTACTTATATCGGCACAGAGTTGGTGAAATGGAAAAGAATGAAAGAAAGACAAGATGGTGACCATAGAATGCCATCTATTTCGCTTTTAAAGTCCATTAAGCTATGTGTTTTATTATGTTTTTCAAATCAAAGCTAGCGGGTAAATATTAAGATATGTGTGAAGAATATAGTTTGCTAAATTAAGAATTTATCTGCTCATTTCATTTACCCAGCATGGAGATATTTTTCACCAGTTTTCATATAGGGTTGTTCTTCACCCCTACTCAGGCTACTGCAGTACGGGGTGAATCTTTTAATTACATTTTTCTCCAACTAGCAGTGTGCGCCCTTTGTTTATCCCAGGCGTGTACGAGTTCGTGGACGTGGACGGTGGAGGAAAACGGCTTCAGATCAACGCACAGAACTGTATCCACTGCAAGACCTGTGACATCAAAGACCCAAGTCAGAACATTAACTGGGTGTGTCCGCAGGGGGGAGAGGGTCCCAGTTACGAGGGCATGTAGAGGTGGGGAGGGGGGGGGGAAGGGGTGTACCTACAGCACTGCACGTGGCAACTCCCGTTTACCTATCTCTGCACAGTCGCAATAGTCATTTAATGTGAGACTTGTTTAATGCCAAGTCATCGGGGATATCATGTATACAATTATCTGTGGGGAATAGTCAGAATGTTTGGAGAGATTGATATGGCCTAAAAAAACTAATATTGATGTTTCCGGTTGCTGACTGACCCTGTTAGAAACCCCGCGACTCAATCTTTTTATTTCTGCTGTCAGAAAAAGAGGAGAAAAATTGCACTCCTGTATTAAGACCTGATATTGGTTTAAAGCAAAAAGAGAAGAGACAAAAAACCATGTACTAGCAGGTCTTGCATGAATGGTTTATATACTACTCCTCTACACACAGCTTGAGAAGTACTATATTAGGTGACCTCAATGTAAATTTCAGTTTTGAGAACTGGAAGTGCAGTTTTTGCGGTGTGCAGTTTGCAAACAATTTTTTTATTTAAATCCTATCTACCAACCCAAACAAATTTTCCAATGCAACCGGAAACATAAACATTTTTCTTTTTGGCCTAAATAACGTCATCTTGCATGCCCGGCCAAGGCTGCTATTGTGAATTATATCGATACATACCGTATATTTGGGCTATAAGGTGGGTGGGTGGGTGTCAGTGCCGCATTGTAGACCTATGGTGCACTTTACAAACACCGCCCCCAACGTAATCAAATGTATTAAAACTCAGGGTTATTGCTTTCCTCCCGACTCTAGAAGTTAGTGATAAGATATATTAATATATATATTTAAGCTCAATCCTCCTCTGTGGATGTTTGTAATGGTGGGTGAATAGTGCATGAACTCTAATGTAATTTAATTTGGTTTAAATGGTATTACACCACGAATTCATTTTCGTGAGACTATAATGATGCCTTCCATCCACTTCTGTGTAACTGTAGTGCAGATGTTTGCATGCCTGGCGGAACTGTTAGTGGCATTGGTTCTTGGATCTCAGATTGAACTGCCCATTGCCTCTAATTTGGTATTGCGTTTTATTTGTTGCTAGTATCAGGTCAATTACTGTGCCACTGATGTCACCAGAGTAAAAATATATTTGGAAATAGGTCGGTAAATGGGAGAGTAAAATCGAAACCTACATTTGTGTATTAAAATCCAGAATAGCTCTTTGTGTATGTTAAAAACATTCATTTTACTACGGTGATATTTACCATTTTTTGTATTGCTCTTATGTTTGAAGAAATCAAACCTAGTCTACCATATAGTCTACAATACTAGACGTACCACAGGTCGAAAACATAGGTTTTCAAATTATCACTGGGTATGGGTGAAATTATGGAAACAGGAAAAGCAGCAACAAAAAGAAGCAATGGTGTCCCGATTTAATTGATTTGTTGTAGTACATGAGAGTTAGCACCGCTCGCCCCATGTTATTTTCCAGATGTTACCCTGTTACTGTTAGGGTATAGTTTGTAAGTTTCTAAAAGTAAGAAAATAAATATTTACAAGCGATGATACAACACAGGAGAGTTCTTAATATATACAGGTGCCGGGTCCGTACACATGTGAAGATATGAAATTCCAGGCTGGTTTTTTAAATTATAGGATTTCAATACTATTTTCATTTGGATTTAGTCTGAAATTGCCATTTAAAATGGCAATTTCTGACTAATTTAGATCAGTGGGGACAGTTTGATGGAATTAATGGATTTTCAAGACTAATTACCCAAAATTTGTTAAATTCAAGGCACCTTAATGTTAGAGTTTAGGATTCAAACATCTGCGTAAAATCTATGTACATCAGACAACGGTCTCTTTCCTGTCCCGTTTTATTTATGCAATCACACCTGTAGATAGATTATTCATTGTTCTTTACGGTATTAAAGGGTAAGAACACCGTACCTCTCCTGTAGTGTTGACAGTAAGAATGAGGGGATGGAAACTTTGTTATGAGCACTGTTCATTTGATCCACTATTGAAGCTTCATGTGGTAATGGAGAGAGTGAGTGATAAAGTAAGTGACTAATTAATTGACTAGTTGTTATGCTATTTCAGTTCCAAGAAGCTGCAGCGTCGACTATTTTAAATAGTCATAACTTGCTAATGTAAATTAATTCTGAAACTCATGGCCATTGTTTTGTTTATTCAAGTTGATTATGATTTAACTTAGGCGCATGTCATCATATGGGAACTTCTTTGTAAGAAGGGAAAATGTATCTCATTGTATTATTATATTTATTAGTATTATTTATTCATTAAGTAAAATTATCTACAGCTTTAGTTTTTCCGATTTAATCAGTTCTCAGTAATTTGATTGTTATATATTTCGACTGGATGTTCACAATTCTTCTAAATACGAATTATGCCATGGTTGTGTGCAGAACCCGTCAACTCTGTATTGTGTTATTATTTGGACATTGACACTTTCACAAAACCTGCAACACCCGATTGGCTTTGGAATACGTGGTTTGAATTTTTCTAATGACAACTTTGTAATTAGGCTATATATGATGCGTGCTCTGTGATGTTTCTTTGGACTCGGTATGAATGATGAGATTATGAATATTATAATGTCGAGGGCCTTGACACTTCATTATTTGATGTACTAATAAATAATTACCTATAAACATATGCTTCTAATAACTTGCTTCTCTTTTAATAAAATGGTCAGTTAACCTTTAAATATGCATTTTAACACACAAATCAAAGTAACTTAAGTTTTCCAACTCATTCATCAATGCCTTATTGTTGGATCTAGTTTTGAGAAATAAATCTGTGGAATATATATTTTAAGGGTTAATTTAAACTAAAGCTCGGTTAAAATGCAGGCCTATGTTATACAGAATTTGATATATTAAGTAAATCCAATTTGATGGAATCACAAGTCAGTATGACTTCAAATCTTGAGCGCATCTGACTAACACAATAGACTACATCATAGTTCCACTGCGCATGCGCTGAAAACGGCGTTGGGAGCAAAGCAAAGGCGTACGGCCATTGAGCTTGCCAATATGTGCAGTGAAAAACGTCAGTTTTATTCAAAATTAATAGAAATCCAAAACGCTAACCTTATTTTAATATAATCTTTTTGTTAAACATGTTTTCTATATATGTTCCAAGCGGTTTGTCTGGGTGGTGTGGTTTTATCAATATTTCATTTTTCTGTATGGAGATTGCTCACTGCCATTGACAATGCATTGAGTACGGCGTACAGCCATTGAGTTTGCCGATACGCATAGGGCAAAACTGGCATATTATTCAAAATAACTATAAATACATAACAATTTGGCATAAAAATGGATGGAAGGATGCAATATAATATTATAATGAATATGATTAAGACACAACTCTCCATGATTAAGCATTTTGAGCTAAGAAACATACAATTTCAGTCACTTTACAGGCTGATGTTTACATCACCATTGATTAGCCAGAAGTAATTCTTGTTCTAAATATTAAAATGTCAAATGTGTCAACAAAAACTTGTTTCAAAGAAATATATAACCAATATCTGATTAACCCTATTCATTTTCTATTTCTACATATGTCATTAACCCTAGGATATAAATAAAAACCTGAATAAAATAAGTAAAACTGACTCTGGCTATGGCCAGAGAGCGTGTATATAAACAGATGAGAGAGACAACTCCCGCGAAAATCGGTAACACAGGCTACAGTGGCGTTCCTGGCGGTTAGTGTTGAACAAGCTTTGAGTTTGCCATACGTGTAGTGCAAAACATTTGTTTTTATTCAAAATTAATAGAAATGCAGAAGCCTAACCTTATCGATTTAATATAATCCTTTTGGTAAACATGTTTTCTATATGTGTACTAAGCGGCTTGTTTCTATTTGGTGTAGTTTTAGAGATATTTCACTTTTTCTGGAGGAAGATTGCACACGACCATTGACAATGCCTTGAGTTTGCCGTACGCGTAGTGAAAAACGTCAGTTTTATTCCAAATTAATAGAAATCCAGAACCCTAACCATATCAATTTAATATAATCTTGTTGATAAACATGTTTTCTATGTGTATTCCAATCAGTTTGTTTCTAGGTGGTGTAGTTTTAGAGATATTTCACTTTTTCTGGATGCAGATTGCTCACTGCCATTGAAAATGCCTTGAGGTTTGCCCATATGCTTAAGCTGTTCAACAACCACCACTTGGAGCGCCACAGTCGGCAGATGTTACATGCTCTAGTATGGGAGTTGTCCCTCTCATCTGTTTATATACACGCTCTCTGCTATGGCTCTAACACTAGTGTGAGTGCCTATATTTGTCTAAATCTAAATGCACATGGCATAAGATGTGCTGATTATATTGATGTAAATGCAATGCTGGATAAAAGATAAATATCTTAATTTATTATATATATATTTTTAGTTGGTATTCTATGTTTCAAACAAGAGCTGAGATGAGCTGAAACTAGCACATTTCATAGCTGCACTCAGTGTATTATCATGTGCCATGTGCTTCGGGGGGGGGGGGGGGGGGGGGGTTTGCTCTGACGAATCCCACAATGCACCACGCCGCTGGAACCTGCCCTTGTGTGGCGCCATCTATGGAAAAGTCCAGATTTGGATCGTGCTGTCACCTCGAGGTTGAACGATAAACTAACATAACGACAAATATGGCCGCTGCTGTGAGGAGTGGTAAGTAAATCTATTCAATATATATTCTACATTATGTTTATTAATCTGTAGTTTTGTCCACACATCTTTAGCTGGATCTAATCGATATTTATCTGTATCTTTACTCAGGAATTCGCGTATTCCCACGCTTTACAGATGGAATAACAAGGTAAGTGATCATATGAATGGGCGATAATATCAATGTTACTGTTTCAAGTGTTTGACATTGAACAGGCAAACGTTAGACTAGTGTTAATGCCAGTAATGGTTATACTTATACTAAGTTATAGAGCTACTTTTCAAACACTGCTACTCCGTTGTAATTACATTTAGAATATGGGCATGGGATTTAACCAAAAATCACGTAGGACAATTTTGCATACTAGTGTTTTAAATTTTACTTATGCCAAAACAAAAAGGGGCGTAGGCCTAAATTCCTAATCAATCAGCCTAATCATTAATGACAATGCCAGTAATAGGTACATCACATGAAAATTGTAATATTGTTGCACAGTACTTCAAATTGGTAGACAGACAGAGCTCACAGAATAGATTAAAGGGTTTTTTAACTCGAGTAATTATGATTAGTCGTTCCAAAGTTATCTACGATTTAGTTTTCCTAGAAATGAACATTTTGTCCTATTGGTTATAGCTATTAAGTTGCGACTATTTGTGTTCAAGGATAGGTAGATTTCTTTGTAGTTTCTTTATTAATAGTCAGATCCTGATCAAACTTCACACCAAGGTTCTTCTTCGTATGGCAAATCAGCCCAGCTTATCAAAACTGATCCAAAAAAATTAGATCAAAGGAAAATGTAGGTTTCCATGGCAACCATAATACAATCACTCCCACCTACAATATGAGTCAACTGTAGCTGTTTTATTTAAAGAATGGTCAGCTTCTGATGAAATTTCACACCAAGGTTTTTCTTGGTATGGCAAATCACCTCAGCTTATCAAAACTGATTTTTTTTAAATTAGATCACAGAAAAATGTAGGTTTCCATGTCAACTGTAATACAATCATGCCCACCTACAATATGACAACTGCAGTTTCTTTATTAATGGTTTGATCCTTGATACACAAATTTAAAAGCACTGTATTGTCTAACCAAATGGACACATATACACAATATGGGTATCAAATGAAAGATAAATAACTAAACATTGAGGATTGTCAGACTACTAGAATGATTTTAGAATTTTACTTATCTGTTCTGCATTTTCGTGCGCGCTGAAAATGGCGGGAATTTAGCGCGAACAGTCCCCATTACATAATTAACTTAAACTTCAGAAAGCTGTAGTTCTGTCAATTCTTTAGGGATTTTGATCTAACAAAAACTGAAACCTGTGCAATTTAGTACAGTTCAAAATAGCAGTAGATTCACCACAATTTGAGCAGAGCTAAATCCCTGAATCTGCATTTTTGTGCGAGCTGAATATGGCGGGAATTTAGCGCGAGCAGCTATCACCGTGGCAATGCACACACAAATTTAAAAACACTGTAGTGTCTTCCCAAATGGACAGATACACAATATAGGTATCAAATGAAAGATAAATAACTAAATATTGAGGATTGTCAGACTACTAGAATGATTTTCGAATGTTACTTATCTGACTTTTTCAACAGTCATTGACTTCAACAGCTGGTAAAACCATGAGAGGTATCCCCTAATGCACTAGAAACTGTCACAGATGTAAACAAGGTTGTAATTGTTCAATTCTGATGTAATCCTGTATGGCAAGTCATTTGCATAGGATTTGTGAATGGGTTTTAAAGAGCACCCCTGGATATAGGCATATAGAAACCAGGTCACAGAGTTTAGCTGCAGGAGTGGAGACAGCTATACCGCAGCGCCCCAAGCGGGATTTGATGTACCTACCAGTAATGGAGCGATGGCCGATGCTGCTTGGTTAGTTCCCTGAGTCGCCACTAATCGACTACATTGTCTGTGACTGTCCGAAAGTAACTTGCACCCCACCCCTCGGCATGTCTAGGCACATGCATAAAAATTTAGAATACTTTTTTTTCTTATCTGACTGGTCTAGAATTAAAGAGCTTAATTTACAGATAAAAACACATCTTAGTTTAAAAAAATATTATTCACTATGAGTCTATGGACAAAGTTATTGCGATTTGAAGTTGTAAATAATGATGGGTTTTTGGACTGTTATTATAGTAAGGCAATTGAAGTAAATAAGGGACCAATTATGCCAACTTTTTCAGGTAAGCTAGATGAAGCTATTTTATTTGTGACCAGACGGGATGGCCGAATGAGGTAGAGTGCCCGTCTCCCATGCTGGTAGATCGTGGGGTCATGGGTTTGAACCCTGGTCGAGTCAAACCAATGACTTAAAAATTGATACTTGTCGCTTCCTAGCCAGGCGCTCGGCATTAATAGGATAGGGCAGGGACTGGCTGGCTCAGTGTCAGGATAATGTGACTGAGTGGGATATCAGGTCATGGTGCTGGTGGCCTGGTTTCCCAGTGGGACAGCACTATGAAGTCACCATGAGTGCGCACTGTCACAAGTCGGTACCCGTCATGATATGACCTTAGATGTTGCTAGGATGTATAAAAAAAAACTATATTTTATTTGTTATTCAAAACTTATGAAAATTACCACATTTATGCTTTCACGGGTGCTGATTTCAGATCTGGTCTCAGTTTTAGAATTTAAGGATTCCCCCTTGAATAAAATAATGCTTTCTATGGCAACCAGCATAACAGATCACACTAAAATCTATAAAACATTTGGCCAAATCGGAATGATTTTTTGGTTATGAATTGCTCTTTTTGACATTGTCTTATGAAATATCTGCTCGACTAATTGATTTAGCAATTGACAATTTAAATTCCTTTATATGTGTAGAATGGAGATTGGTTAGCAGAACTCCCCTCACATCCTTTCACTTTTTTATTATATTTGGTCAAAGTTCCACTTTTAATTCAAAATGAATACATTTTATACATTTAATCTTGAAAAATTATTATCTCAAGAACAATAATATATATAGCCTAACTGTTTTTGGATTTGGGCTTGTAATTTCAATGTATACAGGAAGGAATAAAAATATTTAACCCTATGCATATTTTAAAATTTCGCTGCAGGTACCTACTGCTAATGATGTCCAAAGCACAACACTTTCGGCCATTCAAAACACACCAGCGATAGGTCCAGGCTGGTTTGAACCATGATTATATGATTTAGAAATGTGTAAATTACACAGCTATACTAGTTTTACCTACTGCTATTGCCATTTACTTAGCTTTTCTGATGATGCAAAACTTCAGATCCTCAAAAAAAGTGCTCAGAATCAATTGTCAGGAGCGAAAATTACATAATAATGGATGAAATTCTGTCCCAAATCTTTTGAATGTATTGCACTATTGTGAGGCCTTCGGGGCATGCGCAAAACTGCCCGCTTTGCAACCATGGTAACTTTGATTTGGTCACAAAAATGGCAGTCAGACATGTTGGCTATTTCAATACTCCACCTAGCGGAAATGTGGGTACCTAGCATGTCACCCGCCACTCGAAGTTGAATTATAAACAACACACAATAAATAGGGCTGTTCAAATATTAGGTAACATTATATTTTGTCCAAATTAAGACACCCAACCCCTTGTAACACTCCATACCGTTAGACCATCTCCCGCCCAATATTACGTAACGTTAGATTGCATCGTGTCCTACTCCACATGTGGAATAAACAAGTAATGTTGAAGGTGCTTCAAACCCAGGTTGTTCCCTGGTTTCTTCCAAGGTCAACATAAAAGTGACCTGTCACTACCCAACTGGGTCACATCTAACCTCTCACAATTGTTATATGTAATGCTGTTCAATACACCTCACGTCACCCCTTGTAGCGCCACATATCGCTTGTACCTACACCGCCATCCTCTAAGGCCTACATAATATTTTAATTGCGCCCTATAGGCGGCGACAGTACTATCAAATTGATATGAGTGCTCTCGTCACAAGTCAGTGCTCGTCCTGATATGACCGTGGGAAGTTAAACCCGCAAAGAACCGAACAACGCCACCTAATATTGACCCTTCTCTTCGTGAAACCGCAATGGACTTGGGTAAAGGGTGTCATACGTGCCAGTGCATTGCTTGGTCTCACTCTGCACACCTCTGTGCTATCTACAGATGTCTGGGCGGGTGTCTACCCTCAGCACTTGGCCTCACACAAGTGCCGAGCGGCAGCAGTAACTTCCACACGTGCGCCAGCTTACAGAAGGCGGAGAGCTACAAGCGCCTCATCCCCTCAGAGCCCAAGAAATGGCCTCTCTACAACGAGATAGTGTACCCTCCCCGAGGGCTAGACGAACCCCGCCGACCGGCCGTATGTATCTATGATGATACACTGGTCACTAGACTATGTACCCTCTCATTGTACATCACATACATTCTATATCGTATTCAGAAGATGACTATACGTATTGTACATCATATTCTGAAGATGACCACACACATTGTACATCATGTCTGAAGATGACTATACACATTGTACATCATGTCTGAAGATGACTATACACATTGTGCATCATGTCTGAAGATGACTATACATATTGTACATCATGTTCTGAAGATGACAGCACACATTGTACATCATGTCTGAAGATGACCACAAATTGTACATCATTTTCTGAAGATGACCGCACACATTGTACACCATGTTCTGAGGATTATCATATGATGCATTAGCTCACATCACGCTGTGCTTTAATTTCTCTATTCCTGTTATCTTTAAATAGAAATATTTATAATGAACGAAATGTGCCTCACCTATGAATATATTAAATGCAAACGGGACGTCTATCTAAAAAAAAATCCATATCGACCACAAAAGAACATAAGCCTGTACATAAGCTGGAGGAACAACCTACACTAATGCTTTACACCCATTGTCTTTGGATGTTATGCATCCTTTTAAAATAATAATAATTTAACTTTTTTCCTCAGGAAATATTCCATTATCGCGCCAACATAAAGTACAGTAAGAAGAAAATGTGGTATATCGCACATTTGGTGAGTACAATTCTCTGCACCCTTAGTATAATACCAGTTTTCTGCGCAATCTGTTTTCGGATTAATTGTGGGGGTGTGGGGAGGGGGGGGGTATTTCAAGATGCTGGCGATTATTTAAGCCCTGATTCGTAAGGACATTCTAAATAGACGGTTTCGCGGATTTCCGGGATTGTTTATATTCACCGATTTTTTTTTTTTAATGGGATGTACATGACACCATTTGGGTGGTTCGAATCCCTTTCTTATATGACCTTAGATGTAGCTAGAACATCAAATCTAAACAAGAATGTGTTTGGTATGGGTGATAATGCAATCACAACAAGGCTAGTTGAAACCTGATTTCCGGTATTTTTCCGCGATTCCCTGACAATGCTAAACCTATGGGAGAATATCTGCATTTCCGCTTTTTTCCCCGGAGACTACTTTCATACCTGAATAGAATTATTGATACTCTAAGATAAGTAATATGCACGTTTATATACTCTGTTTGCCTGTGTTCAAGGAATGTAGTGCGATATAAAGATTTCCATGAAATATGCCTATATTTTAATAGGTATACGTTTCGAACCATTTAGACTAATTTGAGTATTCTATAGAAATTCTTCATTTTCTTGTCACCATATAATATAACTACAAAAAAACTACATTCTTGATGACAATTTGTTGATATTCTAATAGTAAGTGGCTTGTATATATATCACTACCTGCAATTTTGTGGCTTATAGGCTGTCCACACAGTGTATAACTGAATGTATCTCTTTTACAGATCAAAGGGCTCTCTATTGATGAAGCCATCAAACAGCTGTCATTTATAAAACGAAAGGGTGCAGAACAAGCCAAAGAGGTGAGGACATTACCAGTACAATCCAGTAATAGTCATAACCAATCAAGTAAAACACTGTCGGCACCACATAACCAGACGGGATGGCCGAATGAGTTGAGCGTCCGTCTCCCATTTTGGTAGATTGTAGGATTAGAACCCACAAGTTCGAACCCTGGTCGAGTCAACCCAATGACATACACATTTATGCTTGTCACTTCCTAGCCAGGCGCTCGGCATTATTAGGATAAGGCAATGAATGACCTGTTGGATCAGTGTCAGGATAATTTGACTGGGTGGCATATCAGGTCATGGTGCTGGGAGCCTGGTCTCCCAGTGGGGCAGCCCTATAAAGTCACCATGAGTGCGCACTGTCACAAGTCAGATATCCTGATATGACCTTAGATGTTGCCAGGACGTAAAAACTCTAAAAACCAACACTGCTGGCACCATCAGTAATTGGCGGTACTAGTATTGTACTAACCCGGTGTCGCAGTTTCCGCGGTGCGCATGCGTCAAAATCGAACAGCATCATCACTAACTTTATAAATTTAATATAATGTTTTTGGTAAAGATGTTTTCTATATGTGTACCAAGCGATTTCTTTCTAGGTGGTGTGGTTTTAGAGATATTTCACTTTTTCTGTGTGAAGATTTCTCACGGCCATTGGCAATGCATTTGAGTGTATGCGTACCGCGGAAACTGGCGGACGGCGGAAACTGCGACACCAGCAAACTTGATTAAAATCTTGAGTATTTGGGAAGCCAGTGCTTTTGTCCAAAGTTTGAATTATGTTGATTAGAAATTTAAGGTACATGTTGTAATTTAAAAAAATAAAAGCCATTACATTGACTAGAAATAATTTAGCAAAACAGAATTCTGAGCAGCTCAAAACGGTCAAATTAGAAATGTGACGTGGATATGGTAATTTATATTAAATAGATTAACCATGAGTTAAATAGACGTAATTAATAATAGTATTTTAAGTGAAAAGGAAAAGGTTACACATTAATGTCTATATTGCTGAATATCACTGAGCCAGTCTTCTGATTCTAATGTATATAGTAATCATTAATTTATTAAACCTGTGATGTATTTATTTAAAAGGTCTTATTAGAGGCACAGGAGCTAGCCGTCAGGGAGCACAACGTTGAGTTTAAGTCAAACCTCTGGGTTGGTAGGTATTAAACGCTGAATTATTTCTATTTGCCAAGTACAGATACACCAAAAGAATCACCACTTTAGTCAATTTAATTATTCCAGAGTGTCTACACACATAGATCTGTTACTATTTCTGTGTTGTCATTATCAAAAGTTGATGATTAATTTAATGCTTTCTGCGAACGAAAATCGAATTAGTTTTCTTTGTAAAGTTACATTGTCTGTTTCAGTCCACATTGTAATATTTCTTTCGTTTTCATTCTTATCACATTAAATATTTAGAATGATGTTTAGCACTATTACTCAGTGTTATCAGAAATGTAATTTAGTCCTGTGTTCACGAGGGCAAAGTATAATTATCGGTGTTACCATTAAAGACATTTGCCAACCTAAATATTAGCCATACTAAATTTAGGAGTAAAATAATAACCTGAGCTACAGATTGATTGCAATTATATGTGTACACATATGTCGATTACGATATTGGTATTTATTTTAAAATAAATGAACTCGAAAGGCTGCATATGGAACTCATTGGCACATATAGCATGATGTCGTTAGTAAATTTGTATCAGGTGAGTGAAACGACATATTTGACACCTAGTAGTCACAAAGAGCCGATTTGAGTGGTGTTTCAAGTACACTAAAGTGTACATTATATAGGCTTATAGAAATGTGCCTAGACAAATATCTCAAATTAAGCTGGTGAATCAAGTGATCCCCCCCCCCCCCCACCCCACCCCACCCCACCCCAAAGAATTGACCCACAAGTCACCTGGCGCGGTGCCCTAATCGGTAAAGCGCGGGCCTCGTGTGCGGAAGGTCGGGAGTTCGGTTCCCGATCGAATAAAACCAATGACTTTAAAATTGATACTTGTCACTTCATAGCCTGGTGCTCGTCATTAATAGGATAGGGCAAAGACTGGTTAGCTCAGTATCAGGATAATGTGACTGAGTGGGATATCGGGTCATGGTGCTGGTGGTCTGATTTCCCAGTGGGGCAGCACTATAAAGTCGCCATGAGTGTGCAGTCACACAAGTCGGTACCCGTCCTCACCTTAGATAATGTGGGATATCGGGTCATGGTGCCGGCGGCCGGATTTCCCGTGGGGCAGCACTATAAAGTCACCATGGGTGCACACTGTCACAAGTCAGTACCCATCCTGATATGACCTTAGATGTTGCCAGGACATAGAAGTCCAATAACCAAAAAACCAATCGACTGACAAGTCACCGACTCCCAGATAGAATTTCCTATTGAAAGCCCATCGCCATGTCAAACCACCGTGGAAGTGCTTCCTTTAAATGCTTACTCCTCTCCTTTATACACCCCCCTGGCATGAGGATTGACCTTTTTTTTCTCGCTCTCCAGTCGAGTCCTTTGCGAACACGTCCAAGATCCTGAAAGGCGTCCGGAAGCATTCCAGGGGGCGCTTCGGTCGCGTGGACTACCGGTACCTGCACTACCACGTATGTCTGCGAGAGGGCCCTCCTCCCCAAACCTACATGGAGCCAATTGAGGGAACTGGGCACCAGAAGATAGCGCAGTACATTAGGGACATGCGCACACGCACCATCACCAGCGCACTGTGATACCAGAAGATGGAGCAGTACATCATGGGCATATGCGCGCACACCATCACCAGCGCACTATGACACCAGAAGATAGCTCAGTACATCAGGGACATGCGCACGCGCACCATCACCAGCGCACTGTGATACCAGAAGATGGAGCAGTACATCGGGGGCATACCCGTGCGCACCAGCACCAGAAGATGACGCAGTACAAGGGACATTTGCGCGCGCACCATCACCAGTGCATTGTGAGGCCGGAGAGGGGGCAGTGTTAAAATAGTAGTGTCCGTGATACTCAACTAGTAGCTTTGCGTTAGGCGCTTTAAACTGAACTCTAAATTACTCACTCACTGGTGTTAAGCAAAACAGAAAAATATATATATATATATATCGCAACGGTCCTGACGGGAATTAAAAGGCAGATATTTGTATCTATGAACTAACACACCTGTTAGTGCATTGATATATTGGTTGTAAGTATCGGTGGACAAGTTTTGCTGTGCCTAATGCGGAATAAAGCTATTTAGAAAAATTGTGAAATTGTTTATTGACTTCATACACGGTTTCATGCGCAGTCGGAACGGTGATCTCGTCTATAGCCCCGTTTACACGGGCGATTTAAAACGTTTCATATGAACCCACTTGCCTAGATCGACTCACATTTGCCGTGTAGACGCGGTTCTGTGGCGTTTTAGGGCTGAATCGCTTCATATGAAACGCCTCATCTATACCACCTCGGGAGGTGGTTTATTTGAAGCGATTCAGCTGGTTCCCGGGCGGCGATAGTATAAAATAGTAGGGCTTGTCGGCAACAGGGGGAGCAGTAACTAGTCGCTTGTGCCTGGCAGTGTTAGCGCCCGATTAGGCTGAAATCTATTAAATGTGATCATATTTAACAGAATTACATCCTCAAATAATGAAATTTAATTAAATTAACCTTAAATTCCAAGCGATATTAACGTAGCAGCTACATCTGAGTCGAATCGATGAGTGTAAACTAAACACATAGCAGTGCTCGCCGGCTACATGCGCACCACAGGCTGCTTGTTCCCGGTGCCAAAACACTTTTTAAACTCTGTCCGCGTAAACGTTCCTCAAAAACGCCTCATATAAATCACTTTGTCTAGAACGTTTCACAATTTCCCGTGTAAACACGGCTAATATCGCTTGGATTTGGGGTTTAATTTGATAGGATTTCACTTTTTGAGTAAGCTATTCTCATAAACGTCATTATTTCAACCCCTGATTGAATATTCAGAAATAGATCGTATGAGTGAATAGATTTGTGCTTTTTGTTTTATTTACATACACTTGATAGTCGAAGGAACTGCTTCTATCCAACCACGATGCAGGAGTAGTGTGATGCCTACCGTCACACGCACATCCTCAATAATGCTTGTCAACGCGCTGTTCCTGTTTGACACGCTTCACATATATCACATTTCATCCATCAAACCAGCATTATCTGTAAAATGAACTTATCGCATTCAATCCCCTAAATTATTCCTATTACATTGCTGTCTGGGTTATCGGAGTTAAAAGTGTCCATTACAATTATTTAAAGATAATGTTGATTAAAATTATAAATCAGTCGAATTCATTTATCTCAACTATTAATTTCAATTCTTCAGTGGCTCGCTGCGGTAAAAAAGACGACATGAGCTCGACCATAAGAATTTTACTCTTAGAACATATTTAGTGCATAAAAGGCTCACATAACGGACGTAAATACACATACTATAATTGTTACTCCCCCCTAAAGATAATAAATAACATAACAATTAAGACATATAATTGTAGCAATAACTTTCTAAATTGTAATGTATACATATAATTGTAATGTAGACATTAATATGTCTATATTACAATATTATATGTGTGTACATTTATTACAAATATATATATAGTGAAGACACTAGAACAAATAGTACACAAGAAATTATTGTAGTACAGTAATACACGTCACTGCTATCCTAAAGTTAAATAAATGAGTTGGAAGTATTTCGTTTCCCTTGTGCACCAAATATAAGAGACAATGTTTAAGTATACATGTACTAAATATTCGTTAGCTGATTTATGTACACAATTATTTCAGTGCTGC
Source organism: Branchipolynoe longqiensis (assembly GCA_030323885.1). Lineage (NCBI taxonomy): Eukaryota > Metazoa > Annelida > Polychaeta > Phyllodocida > Polynoidae > Branchipolynoe > Branchipolynoe longqiensis. The sequence continues at coordinate 93,563,269 of CM059191.1, forward strand.
ACCCAACAAAGGAGAAGGTCCAGATTATGTCACCAACAGACCCTTTTATGGCATGCGTCCCCCTCCCCCACCCTCACCACTGCCCGTCACCACCAGGGCTACCTGATGCAGGCATACTGACTCATGTGTACACTAGTGAAGGTGGGGATCTTGGCGATGGAGATGTCCTGTGACGGAGAGTGCACCTTGATCTGCCGCATGTGTGTGTCCCGCCCGTTCTGGTGGTTCGACAGCACTGCGATCTGGATCATGAAGGTGCGGATGGGCTTGTTGTGAAGGTCGCGCAGCGGGCACAGCGTCCACCCGGACGGCTCCTGCAGGTCCATCTGCTCCACCTCCGTCAGGTCGTTGAAATGGTTTCCCGCCCGGATCGAGATTCTGAAGCAAGAAGATGTCCAGATTCTCAAAGACGGTTCATTCCTTATCATTGAGGGGTGGGAAGCATATATGTTCTGGGATGAAAGTGGTCTCCAGCAAAAATCTCGGAAATCAAGCTGAGGTTATTGCCCCGAAAGCGAATTTCCGCGAAAATGCGGATTCCCCCACTGCCCTCCAATAGGATTAGCACTCAGTGAATCGTGGGGGAATGCCGAAGTCAGATTTCAACTGTGATTGTTGTGCTTATATTATTGCTCATATCTAACTCATTCTTGCTTGGGTTTGATGTTCTACCAAACACTTAAGGTCATATAGGAATGGGATTCGAACTACCCAATCGTCATATACATCCAGATTCCTTGGCATTTTGTTTAACGTTAATCGGATATTTTACCTCGGTACTAAGCCTCTGGCTGATCGTGGTCGAGGGAGAAGGAAGCAACATCCGGGTACAGCAATTAGCATATTCTGCTCATAACTGGAGGAACGTTACGAGCAGCTCAGCATTAATTTACCACGGATTACCGAGTTTTTACTGTAAGTACCGACTCATAAACTTACAATGTGGTTTATGAACTACTATAGCACATGCTTATACATCTTTTACGGTGTTATTACATGTAGTTTACAACTAAAGCTGTGCTTTTATTCGGTGCTGTAAACTTGGTAGCATCCATTTTATTTTTGCCGCCCGTTGCCGAACGGAGAGACATGTTGGCCGGAGTCATTTCGTCGCTTAGATAGGGTTTTTTCCTGATTATGCCGCCCGTTGCCGAACGGAGAGACATGTGAGCAGGAGCTCTTTCGTCGTCATGTTAGGATTATAGGCGTACCTCCGAGTTTCATAACATTTTCTCCGACCCGTTGGTGTTGTAACCACGGGAGGGAGAAGTGTATGGGACAGAGAGCGTGGGCGGGAACAGTACACTGGTCCCGACCCCTCGTTTGGTTTCGGTTCGGGTTACCCCACCGATTCGCTTTCGATATACGCTAGCTTCACACGCCTGGTGTTAAATTGGTTTAAATACAATTTTAATACCCTATATATTGGGCCACGCACAATTAGCACTGTTCCACTGGTTCAGATGCGCCTTAATCCGCTCTAAAACCCCCTTTTTTGGTTGGTTACAGACACTTCGACATGGCCGCGAAGCGGGGTACCAAAGGTGTACCACACACGCTCAGTGAAGGCGACGCGACCCCTGGACAACGATCAGCGTCCCGGGACGACTCGCCCGAGGCAGGGCCCTCCCAGCCTGACGCGAATGAGCAAATGGTGCGGCTCATACGAGAGCAGCTACAACAGCTCCTCCCTACGCCACCCTCTAAGGCTTCGCCCCAGAGGAGACTGTCACTCTCGGACAAGTCCGAATGGGACGACCTTTCCGACCAGGAAACAACAGATTCGGAAGTGCGTGTGGGACGTAAACGAAAACGCCCCAAAAAGAAGTACTCATCAGGAGGCGATGAGTACTTCAAAGCACGCAACAAGGTCAAGAAAGTTAAGAAAACTAAGACCAAGTCAAAGGCCAAGAAAAAGAAATCAAAATCTTCTTCTTCTTCAAGCTCGTCGGGGTCCACCACAACAGACTCAGATTCTGACGACCCCCACACCGGCACATTCGCAGACATCACCCAAAAGGTGAAGAAAAAGATCAGGGCAGTAAAGAAAAGCAAGATTAACACTTGCTCTCTAATGCGAACGAACCTTAGGGGTCATTTTGACTCTTTCAAACCCGCCGAAACGCTAACAAAACTGGCGGAACTTTACACGGGCATTCGAGGTATCCCCGAAGCCACCATCAAAGAGATGGACGACGACGTCACAATGAGTGACGAACGCAAGAAATTTGAATCGTGTCTCCACACAGTTCATAAGGGTGTCCTGATAACCCTCTCAGCAATCATGCCCATAGCGAACCGCATGATGACGGGTAATAAATTTACAACCGTCACCGAACATATGAACTCTGCCATTGCGGCGCTTACAGCGACCAGCAATTTTCTGTCATACAGACGGTTCGAAAATGTCTATAAATCGGTAACTACCGATGCTGGCAAAGAAGTCGCCCGTTCAAAGAAAGTGGTCGACAACGACGGCAAAGAGTATACTCTTTTTCTACCGCCAAAACCGATCAAGGGCAAGCCACTAGACCAGTCGAAGATGTTTGGAGGCCAGCTCCAATACCTCTTCAAGCAAGTCGAGACTAAGGCAAAACAGTCCAAACACCTAGACGGCAAGAAGGACACCAATTCGACTAAGTTCAAAAAGACCAGGTCGGATTTTCGGGGCCGCCGATCAGGACACTCGGCGGGCAGGTTCGGGTTCCGGAACCCCTCCTTCCAGCCGCGTGGACGAGGCCAACGCAACCAGTACGGTTGGAACGACGGCAACCGCCCCTTCCGGAGAGACAATGCTCCCCAGAAGCAGTTCCCCAAGCCGGCGAACAAATAAAGGAGGTAACACAACCCAGTGTAAGCACCTTTATAGCAGGGAATGTAATGAAACCACATTCAAGATTGGGAAAACATTACTAATAACAATAATGTTCTCGATATAGTTAGAGGGGTCTTTATACCTTTCATAGAAACCCCCATTCAACACAGAACGCCATTCCCTTATCGTTTTTTCGATAACGGAACAGCTTCAACTAGATTCTGAAGTAAATAAATTTTTAACCAAAGGCATTATTACACCCGTGCAACATACTCAGGGCGAATACATTTCCAATATTTTTTCAAGGCCTAAACCCAATGGCGACATTAGGATGATTTTAGATCTAACTACACTAAATGAATTAGTCGAATACAAACATTTCAAAATGTTCTCCTTAGAAACAGCACGCGATCTTGTGATGCCCGACGCTTGGCTGGCTAGTGTAGACTTAAAAGACGCCTACTACACGATCCCCATTTATCAAGCGCACAGGAAATTCCTCCGCTTTATTTGGAACAGACAACTATATGAATTTACTTGTCTACCCAATGGTTTAGCTTGCGCTCCACGCATGTTTACTATGTTACTCAAACCAGTTTTTGCACAAATGGCCATTAAAGGCCACGTCATGTTTCCCTACATTGACGATTCTTTTATAGTAGCACGTACTGAAAATGATTGTTTATTAGCGATTACAGACCTTTGCCACTTGCTAACAAAGTTGGGGTTTTACATCCACGACTCAAAGTCCGTATTAAAACCAACAACGGTACTGAAATTCCTAGGTTTCTTCATAAATACAAACGAAATGACAATTTCGTTAACGAATGACAAAATTGAAAAATTTGTCTTAACCACAAAGCAATTATTAGCCATTAAACGACCAAAAATCAGACAAGTAGCAGTACTGATAGGACTTATGGTCGCATATGCACCAGCGGTGTTATATGGAAAAGCACATATCAAATCACTCGAAATTGATAAAAATATTGCTCTAACTAAAACAAAAGGCAATTTCGAAAGTCTTATGACTATCTCAAGCGCGGGGCATGACAACATTCGTTGGTGGCTACAAAACATACATGACTCCACTAATCCCATCCGAATGGATGAACCCAACACAACAGTTACCACAGATGCCTCGTTGGAAGGCTGGGGAGCACATAAAGACAACATAGCTACAGGGGGCCGATGGCTCGATGATGAGATCCAAGACCACATTAATGTTTTAGAATTAAGAGCCATCCTTTTGGGACTGACAAGCTTAGTGAAAATACATAAACTCACAGTCCAGGTGCTAACGGATAATACTACAGCCATGGCTTACATTAGAAACATGGGAGGTACCAAGTCCTCAGCATGTAACACGATAGCAAAGTTAATTTGGGACTGGGGCCGAACAACAAAATGTTTGGTTAACCGTTGCACATATTCCAGGATCAGAGAATACGTTAGCCGATATTAAAAGCCGCCATTTCCATGATCACTTGGAATGGTCGCTCAGTGACACCATTTTTGATTTCATTTGCCAAAAATGGGGAATTCCCGAAATAGACCTTTTCGCCTCAAGAAAGAACAAAAAACTTAACAAATACGTTTCTTGGCATCCAGAACCACACGCTTGGCGAGTGGGACGCTTTTTCTTTAACTTGGAATAAAGTTTTCTATTATATCTTTCCACCATTCAGCCTAATCAGCAGAGTAGTCAGAAAGATCAGACACGACAGAACACACGCAGTGCTGATAGTCCCCGACTGGAACACACAGCCATGGAGGGCAGCAGTAACTTGGGAAACAAAAGACACTTTATCATTCCCAAGAGGACCAATAAACCTACAACATCAGGGAAAGGTCACACCCCAAGGCGACGTGTCAACAACCCCGTTGTTGGCATTCCTTTTCTGAGTAAATACTTAGAAAAATACGGGCTTGACAAAATTACTCAACAACGCTTAATTTCCCATGCCTGGAGACCAGGAACAGTGAAACTTTACTCAAACTACCTCAAGAAATGGGGCCTCCACTGTTTAATCCATAAGGTCAAGCCCATGGATCCCTCAATAGCCCAAGTGGGCAGATTCCTCCGAATGATGGAAGATCAAGGACTCGGGTATGGAGCCATTAATACAGCGAGGTGCGCTCTTTCTGTTATCCTACCTAGGATTGAGGGTCAGACCATCGGGAAACAAGAGGTCATACATTGGATTATGAGATCCATTTACCAACGCAACCCGCCAAAACCTAAGTACAGTCGTTTCTGGGACGTCTCTATCGTATTTAAACTTTTCCAGTCGTGGCCGGAAAACAAGCATTTGTCAGTCCAACAATTAGGACAGAAATTAGCGGTTTTATTACTTCTAGTTACGGGTCACAGAGGACAAACAATTGTAGCCCTCTCGTTGAACGGTCTCGACATAGATAGACACGAGGCAACTTTTGACCTGGACAAATTGCTCAAGTCAAACAGAACGGGTGATCCGCTCTCCTCTGTACATTTAACGAGCTTCCACCAAGATAGGAAACTATGTGTAGTATCTGCCATTAGGGAATATATATCCAAGACTAAAGGATTACGAAATTCAAGACAACTTTTGGTGAGCTTTATTAAGCCACACAAAGCCATTTCTCGAGACACGCTCGCGAGATGGACAATTACGGTGTTAAAAGCCGCAGGCATTGACACCGAACGTTATGCGTCGCACTCAACTAGAGGAGCGATGGCTTCCAAAGCAAGGAAGTTGGGAATCTCCGTCAGGAGGATCCTGACACACGCCGGCTGGAAGACGGCGAAGTCGTTTGCAAAACATTACAACAAACGACTAGAAAAGGACAGCGGGATTGCCACCCGCCTACTCACCAGCTAAGAAGACCTGGTGAGAAGTACAATTTTCTAAAATTGTTATTATACTGACTATTATTGTATGATCATCAGATTTTTGGGGATAAAAGTAAGGCTACGTGAAGGTCTCCCTCGACCACGATCCTCGGGAAAACAAGAGTTATCCATCATCTGTACCAGGTAAGATTCGTATAACTATACTAAATATAAAAAATCGCGGTAATCCGCGAAATCGCGTCGATCTTTCATCCCTGATATGCTTAAAGTTGCATGGTCCGATGGCATATGAATTTTTGTCTTATTTTTTAGATAAATATATCAAATTGATCGTTACAAGCTACTAATCATTAGTGCGGAGTGATTTTGATTAAAGATGATTAGTTTTGAAGTAATATGAGCTGAAAGAACCAAAAATAATTTCGACAAGCTTGCCAAAAGTCCTGTGGCTATGACCCAGATGGTCATCTCGCGGTGACCACGTGATGTGAGATGACCTGGAACCTTACAGGACTGTAGGTATGTATTTCTGTTTGGGTTGGTAACATTCTGGGAATGGATTAGTGCCATAGGCCCATGGCACTAGGGTTTTTAACAAAATATAATGTGTGTCTGTTGTCTGCTTGTGTCTGTCTGTCTATGTATGTCTGTATGTATCTGTGTGTGTCTGTCTGTGTGTATGTCTGTGTGTGTGGGTGTGTATGTGTCTGTCTCTGTCTGTATGTTTCTGTGTATGTATGTGTATGTATGTGTGTGTATGTATGTGTGTGTGTCTGCCTGTCTGTGTGTGTCTGTGTGTGTCTCTCTCTCTGCAAAGTCAGGTCGGGTGTATGTGTGTCTGGGTATGTCGGGTGTGTGCATGTCTGTGTGTTTCTGTGTTTGTGTGTGCTGTATATGCATGTCTGTCTATGTGTGTCTATCTGTGTGTGTCTGTGTGAATATGTATGTGGTAATGTGTATGTGTGTATGTATGTGTGTGTCTGTATTTGTGTGTCTGTGTATGTCTGTGTGTATATCTGAGTGTATGTATGTGTGTGTGTCTGCCTCTGTATGTGTGCATCTGTCTATGTGTCTCTGTCTGTGTGTGTGTGTCTCTCTCTGCAAAGTCAGGTCGGGTGTATGTGTGTCTGTGCATGTATGTGTGTTTATGTGTCTGTATGTGCTGTCTGCATGTCTGTCTGTGTGTGTCTATATATGTGTGTCTGTCTGTGTGTATATATATGTGTGTGTATGTTTGTGTATGTGTGTATGTCTGTGTGTATATGTATGTGTCTGTGTGTTTATGTGTTTATATATATGTGTGTATGTCTGTGTGTGTCTGTCTGTGTGTGTGTGCGTGGCTCTCTCTCTGCAAAGTCAGGTTGGGTGTATGTCTGTGTGTATGTCAGGTGTGTGCATTTCTGTGTATGTGTGTGCTGTCTGCATGTCTGTCTGTGTGTGCCTATCTATGGGTGTCTGTGCGTGTGTGTCTGTCTGTGTGTCTGTCTGTCTGTGTATGTATGTCTGTGTGTATGTCTGTCTGTGTGTCTCTGTAAAGTCAGGTCAGGAAACACAGACACATACACACACAAACACATCCACCTCATATCCCCTTCCCCTCTATGGCCCTGGGCTTGTATGCATGGGCCGGAGCTAAGGCCCTAACCGCGGCTATTTTAGCCCCATACGGCTAAGAGTAGAAAATCCGCATGCATGAGCCGGTGCCAGCGCTAACCGCCGACCGTAGCCTAGGCTAAGTTACCCTGCCTCCAGACCAGGGTTAACGGGGTATCCCAAGCGGTTAGTGTGGGTGTGAGGGTCTCAATCTATTCAATGCTGTCATATTTAACAGAATTACGCACGCAATAAGTGAAATTTTATCAATTTAAGCCTAAATGCGAAGCGATATTAATGCTGCTGCTGCTGCAACAGTGGCGATATTAATATTTTCGAATCGACGAATGTAAAGTAAACAAATCGCCGCCTCCGCAGTGACGTCGATATCCATACTGTCCAATGTCATAAACATGGCCGTAGCCGAATCGGCGGCAATATATTAAACCCAAATCTATTCAATGCGATCATGTTTGACAGATTTACATACGCAATAAGTGAAATTTATTCAAATTAACCATAAAATCGAACTGTTATTAACGCTCCCGCCGCATTGGCGGCGTTATTCATATCGTCGACTGGAGGGATTTCCCAAATCTATAAATAACTTCACGGTTAGCTATCCGCCCCGGTTAGAGGACCCGTGCATACTGTTTGACCTACTTCACCGACCCCATCCTAGCCGCGGATAGCTATCCGCGATATAGCGTGGAGCTCCGGCTACGCGTAGCAGCGGCCCATGCATACGGGCCCTGCACAGTAGGCCTACTTGGTTGGGGGGGGGGGGGAGGCTAATGAGGTCACGAGATTGGCCTAGTTGGTTAATGGCCTCCCTGCATAATGGGTGTTTCAAAGTGAGTGTCTAAAGGGGTGAGCTTATAAATTCACTGGTTATTCTGTATATGATGTCCCAAATCATTAGCTAATACACCAGTATCTAAGTTGGATATATAGGATCAAATGTAAGTAGTTGTTTTAATTTTGACAAAATTATATTTCATCGGACCATGCAACTTTAATAGGTCTACAGTTGAAATGAGCAAACACTTTAGGCAGTTTGCCATTCAGGAAACCCTGTAAGTTTGAATGTCAATGCAGGTCTAAAATAGAAGTCGCTACTTACATTAAGACATTTGCACTCTATGGCACTTAAGGATTGATTTAGACGGTTTCCTTCTTTTTTTAAGGGTCGGCGGGTGTTAAAGCTGCTCTTTATATTACATTATTATTCAACACAAGGACACAACGGAATACGATAATGCTTGGAATGTTCAAATCTCTGGCATAAAAGGCCTGCCGCTCTTTATTAAAAACTAAAAACGAGTGGCCAACTGACAAGTATTCGTCCCAGGACCAGTTAGTTACACTATCCTCAGTACAAATAATGCTCCCCAAGCTGCTACAACAGCACATCATTTACACACAAGCTAGACACCAACACCTTTGTACATAATAATAGTTGCATAACTATTACTATTTATACTACACATATTTATTTTATAAACTGTACTTGCATATTCTTCCAAAAAATAGATAACTAACAGTAAGTGTAAAATGGGAACAACTAACACAGACAAATAAGCCGGGAATAGGAGGGCGCGGACATCCGGGTACTTAGCGCATCTCGCCCTAGCAACTATTCAAGGCAGTGAAAACAATGGCAGCCACAGCATTGAAACACCTAGAGACGTATAATGAGAGTGTATTTGAGTCTTGTTTTTTTCACTGCTACGATCTAATTCAATACGAGCGGGATAGCAGACTGTATTCCGTATTTTGGTATCCAGGTAATCAGTGAAATTCGGCAAAATTAAACCAAAAATCCAAGTGATATTAAGGCCACCGCCGCATCGGCGGCATTACTGCGAATGTAAATAAAACAAAAAGCACAAATCTATTCACTACTATAATCTAATTCTATTTAGAACCATGAATATTCACTCGGAGGTTGAAATAATGATATTTAGGAGCATAACTTATTCAATGAGTGAAATTCAGCGTTATTGCAACTGTAAATAAAACAAAAGGCACTGCTGTCATCTGTTTGTTTTCACCGCGTCAAACGGAAGTGACGTGAACGCGCGCCCTTCTATTCTCAGTTGGTGCTGACCTGCTAGGAGTGTAGCTCTCATCTGATCTGTAGTCCGCATAGATGCAGATATCCTGCACTGTGGTTTTCTTTCTGAACTGGATGTTGACTAGGTGTGGTTGCGGGCCATCCGACTGCCAGTAGGTGTCTAGTGAACCATCCCTCAGTTGGTCAACACCGAAACCTGTAAGCAGATTATACATAAGTTATTCTTAAATAGTGTTTTGTTAGTTTTAAAAAAAACCAATAATTATTTGTCCCTCGGTCAATTATTCAGACTGGACCTATACAGTTAAAAAGGAATGCTGCAGCACTGTTAGAATACACAGTTTGTGTTAACGTTGCATAGTCCGATAGTTATAAGCTTTTGTCATTTTCTGAGATAAATATATTAAATTGATCGTTATAATCTACCTTACTTTAAGTTGAAGTAACTTTTATTTTAAAAGGCTAACTTTTCAGATTTTTTAAGTACAAACAGGAACAAATTCACTTTGGCAAGCACGCTATGTCGCAAAAAAATGCTTAATAAGTGCATTAGTATCAAAATTATATCTGTAGAATCAAATCTAGGTGAATGTTTTGGTTTTGAAAATTTGATGCTTCATTGGACTATGCAGTTTTAATAACATGGTAATATGATGCTTGAGGATTTAGCAGAAGCTGCAATTGTCAAGTTTTGAGGATGTTGAGTAAATAATTCTGTTGCTTGGTTGAGGTGGGATCTTGTGTACATTTAGTGGTTTCCCTGTGGAATGGGGGTGGAGAGTGTGTCTTTGATAGCGTGTTACTTTTGGGGTGTAAATCATGTATATTAATATACATGACTTGTTGAATCCAGTGTTTGCCATCTTCGTATGGGGGTATTCTCTCCCAGTTCAGCAACTATACACCAATATAGATAAACAATATTCACTGGAACCAGTCCGGCTTGTTTACATTGGACTGCAACCAAAACAGTTTTTATTCGGATTTGAACATGACCTTCTTTCAGCCCTACTGGAGGTGACAATTTTATCTACCCATATCCAAGCAGACACTGATAACCCATGTAATAACCAAACAAAAACAACGTCACGATATAGGGTATGCACTGACGACACGTTAAACGGAAGTGCGGCCATTGTGGCGATAGTAACCACAATAATAGAGAAGGGTCCACATCACCTAGTCTTTTCAACATTTATACGGAAATGATTTTCAGAGAAATAGATGACAGCATAGGAATAAATGTTGGAGGTAGAAATATCAATAACACAAGATACGCAGACGATACAGCACTGCTAGCCTTATCATCAAATCGACTACAAGATATAGTGGATGAAGTAAAAGAAAAAAGTGAGAGATGTGGCCTCAAAATGAATGTAAAGAAGACAAAATCCATGGTTGTCAGCAGAAAGGAATACAAACCAAGAGCAGAGATAAAAGTTAATGGTGTAATCTTGGAGCAGGTAGAGTCATTTGTGTATCTGGGCCATTTAATAACTAGTGATGGCAGATGTGAAAGAGAGATTAAACGGAGAATAAACATTGCCAAAACAACATTTCTAAAGATGCAGAAAGTACTAACATCTAGAGACATCAATATAAAAACAAGACTCCGACTGCTAAAATGCTATGTGTGGTCTACACTTTTATATTGCTGCGAGACATGGACTTTGAAGAAAGCAATAACAAAGCTCGAGGCATTTGAAATGTGGCAATACAGAAGAATGTTAAAAATTCCATGGACAGCAATGATAAGCAACGTGGAGGTCCTAACAAGAATGAAAATAAAGACAGATAATACAAACAATCAAAAACAGAAAAATTAAATACTTTGGCCACATGATACGACACCAGGAATCACAGAGAAGAATACTGGAAGGGAAGATAGAAGGGAAAAGACCAAGAGGGAGAAGGAGAATAACATGGATGGACAACATCACTGAGTGGACAGCAATGAGCTATGCGGAATGCGTGAGAGGAACGAATGACAGGAAGAGATGGAGGTCCATCGCAGCCAACCTTCTTCGAGAAGACAGCACCCATTGATTGAAGTAGTGATATTGTGTGATTTAAACAGAAATCAATGTAGATCAATTTCAAATATACTTCAAACAATTTAATCTGTGCAAAAGATACATAAATATGTGATAATGTCTGAACAATAAACTAGTCAAATAATATTTGACTACACTGCTAGCTCTGTGGAGGTCTAGCCTGGTCACCTGGCATTCATTTGCTCAGGCAGAGGCACAGGAGTTTTCATCTATTATCGCTCAGTTTCCAACCTGGTCCCCTAGCCTTTGTACCGGAAACAAGTTTAAACGGGCTGAAACGAGTTCAAGCGTGGCTGGTTGGGTCGCTCCATAAAGCGCTGAATATGCTTATGCAATAATAAAGGCACTGTCACACTGCTAGCTCAATGGCTATAAGCAATCTTCGTACAGAAAAAGTGAAATATCTCTAAAACCACTCCACCTAGAAACAAATCGTTTGGTACACATATAGAAAACATGTTTACCAAAAAGATTATATTAAATTGATATGGTCAGGCTTATGCATTTCTATTAATTTTGAATAAAACTAATGTTTTGCACTGCACATACCGGCAAACTAATGCATTGTCAATGGTCATGAGCAATCTTCATACAGAAAAAGTGAAATATCTCTAAAACCACACCACCTAGAAACAAATCGCTTGGTACACATATAGAAAATATGTTTACCAAAAAGATTATATTAAAATGATACGGTTAAGGTACTGGATTTCTCTTAATTTTGAATAAAACTAATGTTTTGCACTGCGTGTACCGGCAAACTCAAGGCATTGTGAGCAATCTTCATACAGAAAAAGTTAAATATCTCTAAAACCACAAAACCTAGAAACAAACTGATTGGAATACACATAGAAAACATGTTTACCAACAAGATTATATTAAATTGATACGGTTAGGGTTCTGGATTTCTACTAATTTTGAATAAAACTGATGTTTTGCACTGCACGTTCCGGCAAACTCAATGCATTGTCAACGGCAGTGAGCAATCTTCATACAGAAAAAGTGAAATATCTTTAAAACCACACCACCTAGAAACAAATCGCTTGGTACACATACAGAAAACATGTTTACCAAAAAGATTATATTAAATTGATATGGTTAGGCCTATGCATTTCTATTAATTTTTAATAAAACTTACGTTTTGCACTGCGCGTACAGGCAAACTCTATGGGATGTTTACTCGTTGATATCGCCACAATGGCCCCGCATCCGGTTGATGACGTCACGTGAATACCCTATATAACATAAACCACTTAAGATCTAGTAAAACACACCCAAGTGAGGAATAACACACCTGGTTTACACGAGGACAGTGACCACACGGCCTGTCCACCAACTTCACGCGTCTTTCCATCCCGCTCAGCTTGGAAAGGATCAAACTCCTTGGTAAAATTGGTACTCATCGAGACCTGTAGACAATTTAAAATAAAAACTACATTGGGGTTTTATATCCTAGCAGCATCTATGGTCATATCAGGACAGGTACCGACTTGTGACATTGTGCACTGATGGCCATTTTATAGTGCTATCCTACTGGGAGACCAGACCGCCGGTGTCGCAGTTTGAGCGCCCTGCCAGTTTCAGCTGACTGCATACACTCAAACTCAAGGCATTGTCAATGGTCGTGAGCAATCTTCATACAGAAAATACAGAAGAAGTGAAATATCTCTAAAACCACACCACCTATTAATAAATCACTTAATACACATATAGAAAACATCTTTACCAAAAAGGTTATATTAAATTTATAAGGTTAGGGTTCTTGATTTCTAGTTATTTTGATTAAACTAATGTTTTGCACTGCGCGTACTGTCAAACTCAAGGCATTGCCAATGGTAGTGAGCAATCTTCATACAGAAAATACAGGAAAAATGAAATATCTCTAAAAGCACACCACCTAGAAACAAATCGCTTGCTACACATATAGAAAACATCTTTACCAAAAACATTATATTAAATTCATAAGGTTAGTGACGATGCTTAGAAATGATGCATGTGCATGAAACTGACAGGTCAGCTGAAACTAGCAGGGTGCTCAAACTGCGACACCGGCACCATGACCAGATATTCCACACCGTCACATTATTCTGATACTGTGCTAATCAGTCATTGCCTTATCTTATTAATGCCAAACACCAGGCTAGGTAGATACATAGTATCAATTTTGTAAGTCATTGGTCTGACTCCGTTAGGCTTCGAACTCCCGACCTTCCACACGGGATCCTTGCGCTCTAACTAATTCGCCTACTGCGTCGTCTTTATGCAATACACACATGCGATAGAATCATAGGTGTATCTGAACGTACGGCTCATAGGTCAACTGTAACAACTGAGCATGTGAGATCAAGGAATTAAGTTATTAAAATGTTCACGAGTGTAGTTAAATAAAAGATTCACCCCTACCCAGAGTAGGGGTAACTAAATGACCAAATAAATTCTCAAATTAGGAAACAAAATATATTTCTTATTTACCCACCATATTCATATTTACCCACTACTTTTCATTTGAAAAATATAATAAAACATAATACTCATTAATAGACTTTAAAAGTGAAATCGAGAACGTTCTGTTAATTTTTCACCAGCTCTGTGTCAATGTAGCTAGACTGCACACTGTCACTGGACCCGCCCCCCCCCCCCCCCACCCCCGCCCCCCGTTGATGCGCGAAAAGGAGGAAAGCAAGACAGGGGTGGAAAAAGAGACGTTTATTGAGCGCCTCAGGAAATACAGAGGACAGGTTAGATACAATGGTACAAAAGGTAAGCGGCTCATGAGGAGCAATGCAATATGACAGTAAACAGGGGCTGGTAGAGAGTCAGTGTGGGGCTCAGAAGGGTAACAGGGAAGAGAAGTAAATAAAGAACAAGGATAAAATGATGATGAGCGGAGTAACTAAGGAGCAGAGTTCAAAAGTCAGTGGAGTGAGGGGGTGCCGAGGAGCCCTCCACCAGAAGGAAGAGAAAGAAGAGAAAAGAAGAGAGATGGGTGGGTGGGTGGAGAAAAAGGGAGAAGTCTGGAAAGCGGCAGGAGGGCGAGTGCCTGAGGGAGGCCGGAGGCGGCCTTATAAGGGAAAGGAGGAGGGCGACAGCAGGTGAGGTGTGAAGGCTGCCAGCCCGGGGGAGGGGGGGGTGGAAAGGTGGCGGGCGTCGGGTGAGGCGCGAATGCTGCGCGGCAGAGGGCGGGGGAGGGAGCGAGTCGCGGCGGCGTCGGGCGAGGTGTCAAGCTGCGCGACAGCCGGGGCGGGGGAGGGTCTCCTCCTTTCCTCGCATCAAACGTAATGCTACGCATTACGACCGATGCGCGAAAAGGAGGAAAGCAAGACAGGGGTGGAAAAAGAGACGTTTATTGAGCGCCTCAGGAAATACAGAGGACAGGTTAGATACAATGGTACAAAAGGTAAGCGGCTCATGAGGAGCAATGCAATATGACAGTAAACAGGGGCTCATAAGGAGCAGTGCAATAATGAGGATAAAGGGCTCATAAGGAGCTGGTAGAGAGTCAGTGTGGGGCTCAGAAGGGTAACAGGGAAGAGAAGTAAATAAAGAACAAGGATAAAATGATGATGAGCGGAGTAACTAAGGAGCAGAGTTCAAAAGTCAGTGGAGTGAGGGGGTGCCGAGGAGCCCTCCACCAAAAGTAGGAGAGGGCTTGAGGCGCGCCCGAGGTGATGATCCGAGGCGGGGGTCCGGAGGTGGAGGTCTGGGCGGAGAAAGCTGGCGGCGCGCCCGAGGCGGAGCAGGTGGGGCGGGTCGGCCGAGCGGTGGGCCGTGTCGGGGGTCAGGCTCCCTCTCGGGGCGGGGAGTGTCGGGGGCCTGCATCGACAGGGAGCGGGCGGCCAAAAAAGGGAAGGCCCGCTCCTTGGCGGGATCCGGTGAGGAGGTCCGACCAGGGTCGATCAGGGGGGCAGCGAACTCCTCGGGGCTGGATGGGGTGGTGGTCGGGGTCTGGGCGGAGTTGAAGGCGGTGTCGTGAGGATCGGTGGCAGAGGGTTCCTCCTGAGGCTGGGCTGGGATGCGGTCCGAGGTGTGATGCCCGAGGTGATGATCCTCGGCTGGGGCTTGGCGGCGCTGCGTTCGATGGTCACTGGGAGGTTGTCGGCTGGGCTTGCGGGGCTGTCGGCAGTGGTGGGGGTGAGGCGCCGGAGGGGTCCCCCCGGGCCAGCCGGGGGGAGGCCGGCGGATCAAAAATCCGCCGAGGTGGCGGGGGTCTGGCGCTCACGGGCTTGCTTGGTGATGCAGTCGGCCTCGGAGTGAATAGTGAGTACGCGCCTCACGTTTGCGCAGTAGGCGCATGCGTGACGGCGCTTGTCCCCCGCCTCGCCGTGGGCTTCCCCGACGGAAGCCCGATCGCACGAGGCGGGGTCTCGGTTCCAGGCCGGGCAGGGAGCCCCGTGAGTGAGCCTGTCGTAGGCGACTCGGGCGTCGACTTGGACTCGGGTGAAGTGGGGGGCTCGGTGTGGAGGGTCGAGTTGGCGGGGTGCGGTGGCGGTAGTCTGCTGAGGTGGCATCGCTATGCAGGGTGGCATGGCTATACATTCGACCCTAAGGAGGTTCAGGGCCACTGGGTCGTGCCACCCGTGGGGGAGTCGGCCGTCCGCGATCCAAGTAAACACCGTCTCGGAATAATGGCGGTCGTGCCACCCGTGGGGGAGTCGGCCGTCCGCGATCCAAGTAAACACCGTCTCGGAATAATGGCGGACGGTCGCCCACGGGTAGACGAGGTGATCCTGGAGGACTGTGAGGATGTGGTGATGTAGTCCGGGGGCGGAGTGGGCGGGGAAGTCGGGGTGGTTGATGAGGGAGAGAAGGGCGAGGTTATACTCGTCCTTCGTCGCTTCCCCCCTCTTCACCGACTTCCTCTCCGCCCCCCTCTGCACAAGGTCACAAGGAAACACATAATCAACCGGAATTCCTTGCCGCCTCACTGAGTGGCGCGCCTCGGCGGAGGCCAAGATCTCCCTGACGGCGTCGGCTGCGGATACCGGGGTGTGCTGTGCAGGCTCCTGGTGGTAGGCCGGGGATGTCGGCAGGGGAGCATGGCCGCCGATGTGCTGATACCGCTCGTACTGCGGATGGGCGGCTCCCGGCAGGGCTGCTGGCGGCGGCGGCCTGGGACCCACCGAGGCGCGCGCCCGAGGTGTGGGGGCCGGGGCGGCCCGATGTCTGGGCGCGGGGGAGGGCGCCTCGGCGGTGGGCCGCGCCTCCCCGTTCTGCATGTCGTCGATCCGTGCGTGGAGGTCCCGTTGATCCAGCCGCATGCGCTGTAGTTCCTCCAGGATGGCGTCGATGCCCGAGGCGTGTGAGGTGCCCGGCGGTGAGGGGGTCGCCGGGGCGGAGGGGGGTGACTCGTCCCGCCTCGGGGTTGTAGCCGGTCCCGGGGTGCCGTGGGCGGCTGCCCGTGCGCCCTTTCGTCCTTTTCCCTTTCCTGGCATAGTGTAGAGGTCCGAGGTGAGCCAAATAGAAAAAGGGAGAAGTCTGGAAAGCGGCAGGAGGGCGAGTGCCTGAGGGAGGCCGGAGGCGGCCTTATAAGGGAAAGGAGGAGGGCGACAGCAGGTGAGGTGTGAAGGCTGCCGGCCCGGGGGAGGGGGGGGGAAAGGTGGCGAGCAGCGGGCGTCGGGTGAGGCGCGAATGCTGCGCGGCAGAGGGCGGGGGAGGGAGCGAGTCGCGGCGGCGTCGGGCGAGGTGTCAAGCTGCGCGACAGCCGGGGCGGGGGAGGGTCTCCTCCTTTCCTCGCATCAAACGTAATGCTACGCATTACGACCAATTCACGCTGAAGCAGTTTGGGTTCAGGGAAAAGGTATAGGTGGTCGGGAAAACAAACAAAATCGGAAAAGTTCTAATTTCTGCCATAGGTTGGTGCATGCTTAGTACTGAACTTTTCCACTTGGTGGTGTAGAGTGACCTAGATTGGTCATGTCACAGCTGATGCTGTGAAGATGGGTGGGTGAGTGGAGAGAAGCGAGAGTAAAAGTGAGGTATTTTCAATTTTCTTTAGAATAGTTCAAACAGGATTTTATATTTGCTTTAATGTAAAATATATGTCAGTAAAATTACATTGCAAAAGTCAATCAGAAACACATAACGTTTTTGTTGTTGAATTTAAAAATGTTTTGGAATGTATATATATTAGTATTGGCAGATTAATATATATATATATATATTTTTTTTTTTGGTCCATATATACACATACCTTGTATATATGTCTATATATATAGTATAGTTATACAAATCTTACCGGGGTACAGATGATGGATAACTGTTGTTTTCCCAAGGTACAAGCCTCGGATAGTCGTGGGCTAGGGAGAAGGAAGCACATCCGGGTCCAGCAATCTTTACCTACTTATTCAGGATAAAAATGATCTTAAACTTCTATGGATACTTCAATGTTTTCGTCTTGGCACAAGCAAACGTAATAGTCGTGGTAGGGTTGGGTGGGCGGGCCCTAGCCCACGACTATCCGAGGCTTGTACCTCGGGAAAACCAACAGTTATCCATCGTCTGTACCCAGGTAAGATTTGTATAACTATACTATTTTACCTTGGTACTAAGCCTCAGGCTATTCGTAGCCGAGGGAGACTTTTACGTAACTTCATTTTTATCCTAATCAATTTCAATTCAGTGTCCATTAGTATTCAACCAAAAACAATATTTGTTAACTTCTCACCTGTCATATTAATTGGTGAGTAAGCGTGTCGCTAGGCCGCTTGACTTCTCTAGTCGTTTGTTGTAATGTTTTGCAAACAATCTAGCTGTATTCCAGCCTGCATGGGCTAGGATCCTCTTAACTGAGATCCCCAGTTGTCGTGCCTTCGAGACCATAGCTCCTATTGTTGAATGTGAAGCGTATCGTCCCATGCGGCCTTAAGCACTTTAATGGTCCATCTTGCGAGTGTGTCTCTCGAGATCGCCTTGTGTGGTTTAATAAAGCTCACCAAAAGATGTCTTGAATTCCGAATTCCTTTTGTCTTGGATATATAAGCCTGTATGGCTGATACTGCACAAAGTCACCTGTCATCCGGGAAGCTACTCACATGCACCGTGGACAGTGGGTCCCCTGTGCGGTTTGATTTTAATAACTGATCTAAATCAAACGTCGCCTCTTTGCAATCAATATCCAGTCCATCTACAGACAACGCTACAATGATTTGTCCCTTATGGCCTGTAACTAGCAGTAAAAGTACTGCTAACTTAAATCCTAGTTCCTTTATACCTAAATGATAATTGCTAGGCTAGGACTTCAACAACTTAAAAACTATTGATACATCCCAAAATCGATTATATTTTGGCTTTGGCGGATTTCTCTCGTAAACCAATGTTAAGAACCAGTGTATCACCTGGTGTTTACCAACCATTTGTCCATCTATTCTCGGGAGTACAATCGATAATGCACACCTGGCTGCATTAATCGCACCAAAACCTAACACATCATCCTCTAGCATCCGCAAAAACCTCACTAGCTGGGCTATTGTAGGCTTTAAGGGTTTACCTTTCTTAATTAAACAATGAAGTCCCCCACTTCTTTAAATAACTAGTATATAATTTTACTGTTCCGTTTCTCCAGGCATGGGAAATCAGCCTTTGCTGAGTAATTTTATGTACGCCAAATTGCTCTAAATGATTCTAATGCCAGAAGGGGTGTTGTCGATACGTCTCCGTGAGTAGTTAGTGGACCTTGATGTCATAGGTTTCCGCGTGCTCTTGGGAATCTGATACTGTCTCTCTCCCAATCCCACTGCTGCTAGCCATGGCTGTGTGTCCCATTCAGAATTGTGTGGGTACATTCCATTCTGATCTTCCTGGCCACTCTGCTGATAATGCTGAATGGTGGGAAAATATAATAAAATTTATTATCCTAAATCAATGAAAACGCATCCATTTGCCAAGCATTTGGCTCTGGATGCCAGGAAAAATATTTAGATATTTTGTAGTTCTTTCGTGATGCAAACAAGTCTACTTGTGGTCGTCCCCATTTTTGATAAATTTGGTCCAAAATGTTGTCATTCAACGACCACTCCAAATGATCATGAAAATATCGGCTGGGATATGTGCTACTGTTAGCCATATGTCACGCTCTTGAGCCCAATTCCAAATCAATTTTGCTATTCTGTTACAAGGTTTGGACTTAGTCCCTACCATGTTACGAATGTAAGCCATCGCTGTGGTGTTATCTGTCAAAATTCTGACATGAAACTTTGGTATGCAGACTAAACTGCATAACCCCAGATAAACCGCTCAAATTCTAGGACATTAATATGGTCTGAAATTTCCTCATCTAACCATCGTCCCCCAGTTGCCTGATAGTCTCTCTGAGCACCCCATCCATCTAATGACGCATCTGTCATAACAGTGTTAGGTTCGCCCATTCAAATAGGATTCAGAGAAGAATGAATGTTATCAAACCACCACTGAATATCTGCTAGGCCTTCTGCTGAGAGTCATTTTTCTTTCAAAATTCCCTTTGGTATGGGCTAATGCTAAATTCTTATCTATCTCTAGCGATTTAGAATGAGGTTTCCCATATACAATAGCTGGGGCATAGGCTATCATGATTCCGATTAGAACGGTGACTTGCCTAATCTTTGGCCTCATTAATTGCAGCAAGTGGTCTGTCGTGTCAATAAACTTATCCAGTTTTTGTTTCATTAGTGACACGGTCATATCGTCTGTGTTTAACAGAAACCCTAAACATTTGAACTGTTTTGTCGGTGTAAAAGCTGACTTCTTGTCATGAATGTAAAATCCTAATTTAGTGAAAGTTGCACAGAGATCATCTACTGCACATTGACAGTCTGCCTTTGATTGCGCTACAATAAAAGAATCGTCAATATATAGGAACATAATATGTTGTTTTCTTGCCTGTCTCAAGGACGACGGGATCTATAATGCCCTTCCTACAAAATTCAAACACCTGTTTATCTAATGCTTCTCTCTTGTAAATCGAAACGATAAGGAAAAGGAATGGCTTCCTGTACAGGGTGCTGCGTAAAGGGAATACGGACTCCCTCCACAATACTCAAAATTATCAAATTATTAGTTATCAACTTCCACTCATTTAAACAATTCTGAATATTTCCAGCATGAAAAATGCTTACAGGTGTTTCTGTGGCGACTGGAGTTTGCGGTGCAACCTCTACTTGTTCCCTGGGTAAGGGAACGGCTTGCTGGGAGTATACTCCCGCTTGAAGGGATGATTCCCTTTGTTCCAGCCGAACGACTAGCATTGTCCTCGGGCTCTGGGCTGGAAGCCGTAGCTTGACCCAGACCGCCCCCCTCTGCCGGTCCGATGATTGCGAAAATCCGATCGACTTCTGCGGAAACGAGTGTTCGCGTCTGTGACCTTCTTTTTAACATCCATGTTTTCCACACTTGGATCCAGTCTCGACCTCTTTGAAGAGGTACTGAAGCTGACCTCCGAACATTTTAGTCTTATCCAGCGGTTTTCCCTTAACAGGTTTAGGTGGAAGGAATAACGTATATTCCGTCAGTGGTGTTGGAGAACGTGTTTAAACCGTTCCAACACAGGTGTAACCAAAGCTAATGTGTAAATGTTGTATGTGAATGGTGTGGAAACCAAAACCAAATGAGGGGTAGGGACCAGTGTATCGGTACCCTCCCACACTCTCTATCCCGTACACTTCTCCCTCCTGTGGCTAATACGCCAACAAGTTGGAGAAAATGCTACGAGACTAGGAGGTACGCCTAAATAAATAAAATGGCGAATCCATGAAAGAAACCCAGGATTAAATCCCAACGAGATGTGGCTCCAACCACATCGCTCTCCGTTCGGCAACGGGCGGCTTATAGAACAAAGGAAATCATGGCGCTTTGTTCTATCGATGTTTCACAAATTGTAAAACTCCCATAAAAGTAAAAAATATACACATCAAAGTTCTAAAAACTTCGTACAAAAATGCAGTAACGTATCATAACAAAACTGCACCATTCTACAAATAAATACTTACAGTTGTTATGTCGTCGTAGATAAAAAAAAAACCTGCCGGAGCAACTCAACGAACGTCCTCCCATCGTGAGTTGATTATGCTAATTGCTGGACCCGGATGTGCTTCCTTCTCCCTTTGGCTACGAGTAACCTGAAGCTTAGTACTGAGGTAAAATGACATATATACTATTACTAGTGCATATGAGCCAGTCTCAAAAGGTGATAACCCTTTTTTTTGGTCCATTGTAACGATTGACACAAAACAGCACAGAAACGATTACACTGAAAACACAAGGAAATTTGCTTCAAATAAATATGTATTCTATTGATATTATGTAAAAGACAAATCAGTTTATCCTGAGTAAATGCATAAGGAGATAGTATGTTGATCGTTACAATGGACAAAGTTTTGTCCCATATTGCTTAGCAACTTTTGAGAGAGTCTCGTATATAAAATGCATTTACTGTGTGGGCATCATATGATGCCCTCACAACACATACATTTTATATATGACTAGTATAATCTAGACTAGACTAATCTATATATATATATATATATATAGATTAGTTAGACGAATCTTACCGTGGTATAGATGATGGATAACTATTATTTTCCCGAGGTATAAGCCTCGGCTAGACATGGGTGAGGGAGAGATAAGCACATCCGGGTCCAGCAATCTTTACCTACTAATTCAGGTTAAAATGA
Source organism: Branchipolynoe longqiensis (assembly GCA_030323885.1). Lineage (NCBI taxonomy): Eukaryota > Metazoa > Annelida > Polychaeta > Phyllodocida > Polynoidae > Branchipolynoe > Branchipolynoe longqiensis. The sequence goes on from CM059191.1 coordinate 93,585,290, forward strand.
TCTCTAATAAATTCTTGAAAAAACTAATGTTTCCTTTGTACAAGCAACAGACTAGACGTGGTAGGGTGTGGAGGGTGGGCCCTCACCCACGTCTAGCCGAGGCTTATACCTCGGGAAAACAATAGTTATCCATCATCTATACCAAGGTAAGATTCGTCTAACTAATCTATTTTACCTCAGTATATAGCCTCAGGCTAGCCCCAGGCTAGGGAGACTTTACGTAATATCATTTTATCCTGATATTTCATTGTTTGGTATGGAACATTGTTAAAATCACTATTTGTTACTATGCTTATGTTCTCACCTTTTGACCTTTAATGCTGTAGCAGTCGTTGTGCGACACCACTGGGCTTCTCCAGACGCTTGTTATAATGTCTAGCAAACGATCGTTCGGTCTTCCACCCTGCATGCGCTAGGATGCGCTTGACCGAAATTCCTAGGAGGCGTGCTTTTGACACCATGGCTCCTCTCGTTGAGTGTGACGCATATTTGTCCGTATTCACTCCTGCCAGCTTTAGCACATTAATTGTCCAACGGGCAAGTGTGTCCCTTGAAATGCCCTTGTGTGGCTTAATAAAGCTTATCAATAATTGTCTTGAGTTTCTAACTCCTTGTGTCTTGGATATATATGTTCTAATCGCAGAAACTACACACAGTTTTGGATTGTCCTTGAATTGCGTTACATCAATTGATGACAAAGGGTCGCCTATGCGATTAGATTTTAACAATGTTGTTAAATCGAAGGTGGCTTGCCTTCTATCTATTTCCAGTCCATCGAGTGAAAGTGCCACTATAGTTTGGCCTCAATGACCTGTGACTAACAGTAATAAAAGTGCTAACTTAAACCCTAATTGTTTTATGTCTAGAAATCTATTATGTGGCCAATCCTTAAACAGTTTGAAGACCAGTGACACATCCCAAAATCGGTCGTATTTTGGTTTAGGTGGGTTTCGTTCATAAATCCCCCTTAGTACCCAGTGTATTATGTGATGTTTACCCATTGTTTCTCCCCCTAACCTGGGGAGAATGATCGATAGAGCACACCTGGCCGCATTAATTGCGCCGTAACCGAGGCCATCTTGTTCTAACATCCTGAAAAATCTGCACACTTGGGCAATGGTTGGATCCATCGGTTTAACCTTTTGAATAAGACAGTAAATGCCCCATTTTTTCAAATATGTGGTATACATTTTAACTGTTCCTTTTCTCCATGCATGCGACACCAACCGTTCTTGTGTAATTTTGTCTAAACCAAATTGTTCTAGGTATTTATTCAGAAAAGGAATGCAAGCAATGGTGTTGTTGCTACGTTGCCGTGATGTTCCAGAGGGCCTTGGTGAGTTAGATTTCCTTGGGATTTTGGGAATCTTAGGCAGTCGCTGGCTGTCGAGACTATTCCCGCTAGCCACGGTTGTGTGTCCCATTCGGGGACAATCAGAATGGCGTGGGACCGATCCATCTTTATCTTTCGTGCCACTCTGGTAATGAGATTAAAGGGGGGGAAAATGTAATAAAATTCATTTTCCCAAATCAGTGAGAAAGCATCTATGTGCCAAGCAAATGGTTCTGGGTGCCATGACACATATTTGTTAATCTTGAAATTATTTCTTGATGCAAATAAGTCTACCGTAGGTGAACCCCATTGTTGACAAATTTTGTTGAAAATTTTAGTGTTTAATTTCCATTCTAAGTGATCATGAAAGACTCTGCTCTTTTTGTCAGCCAGGACGTTCTGCGAACCTGGGATATGAGATATGGTTAACCATATTTGATGTTGTTGCGCCCAGTTCCAAATACTCTGTGCCAAGTTATTGCATTCTTTTGACTTTGTACCTCCCATATTCCTGACATATGCCATAGCTGTAGTGTTATCTGTCAGAAGTTGAACCGTCTTTTTAGGTATTTTAATTAGACTCAAAAGGCCCAAGTAAATCGCTCTTAATTCAAGAACATTAATATGGTCTGATTTTTCGTTATCTAACCATCTACCCCCTGTGGCTACATCATTTCGATGAGCTCCCCAACCTTGTAATGAAGCATCGGTAGTAACTACCGTGTTGGGTTGACCCATTCGAATGGGATTGGGGACGTTATCAATATTGTCGATCCACCAAAAAATGTCTTTACAGCCGTCTCGGGAAATGTTCATTGGTCTTTCGAAGTTACCTTGTTTGCGTGCTAACGCTCTATTCTTGTCTATTTCTAGAGATTTGATATGCGCGGCTCCATAAAGAACAGCCGGGGCATACGAGACCATTATCCCGATAAGGACGGCGACCTGTCTAATCTTTGGCCTGGATATGTCAAGCAGCTGGGAGGCTGTGTCGTGAAACTTCTGGAGTTTCTGTTCCGTTAGAGATACGGTCATGGCTTTGGTGTTAATCAGAAACCCTAAGCATTTTAATTCTCTATTCGGGACGAAAACAGATTTCTTGTTATGAATGTAAAATCCTAAATCTGTTAATAAAGCACACAAATCAGTAACTGCCGTTTGGCATTCATCAAAGGATTCTGCCATAATAAATGAATCATCTATGTATGGGAACATTGTGTGTCCTATTCTACCCATGACTGCAAAAACAGGTTTTAACAATTTGGTAAACAGTCGCGGTGCGCAAGCTAGACCATTAGGCATGCATGTAAATTGGAAGAGGGTACCGTTCCAAATAAATCTCAGAAATTTTCTGTGTTCTTTGCAAATGGAGACTGTGTAATACGCATCTCATAAGTCTACACTGGCGAGCCAGGCTTCCGGCGTAATTAAATCTCTCGCCGTTTCTAATGAGAACATTTAAAAATGTTTGTATGTAACCGACTCATTTAATTTGGTTAAGTCCAAAAATGATGCGAATTACGCCATTTGGTTTCGGCCTAGAAAAAACATTAGAAATAAACTGTCCTTCTGTGTTTTGTACTCGTTCAATAATTCTCTTAGTCTCAAAAAGAGAAACCTGAAAATCAATTTGTAGTTTTTCTTCTGCGTTAAATTTATATGGGAACGGAACTCTTTTCTGTTTTGGTATATCTGTGAAGGGTATTTGATCCCCTTTTACAATTTCCAAAATTTCGCTATCATTTGTAATATTACACCAGTTGTGTAAACAGTTCAGGATATTTCCTGCCTTAAATGTGCTTACATATGTTTGTGTCTCTTCAGACACCGCGTTGAGGGTAGAAGTCTGTGTTGTCGACTCTACTTGGCTCCTGGCCGTGGGAACTGGGGTCTGGGTGTAAACTCCCTTTTGTACCCGCGGTTCTCGTTCCACCCCGTGGTCTGTCGTTCTCCTCTGCCGCGTCCCCTGGGATTGAACCCGAAGGATGGACCTCCGCGTCCTGGCCTGCCTCCTCGGCGGAAGCGAAAATCCGAGCAGGGGCGTCGGAATTTGCCGGGGTTGTCGAACTTCTTACCCCTGTCAGTGTTCTTAGCGCTTTTCGTGTCTACCTCCACTGCTTTGAAGAGGTGCGCTAGCTGTCCCCCAAACATTTTGGTTTTGTCCAGCGGCTTACCGAGCACTGGCTTTGGTGGGAGGTAAAGTGTGTATTCTTTACCGTCATTGTCCGTAACTTTCTTAGACCTGGCAACTTCTTTGCCAGCATCTGTGGTCACCGACTTAAAGACGTTCTCGAAACGTCGAAACGTCATAAAGTTTGACGCTGCGGTAAGCAGCGCAATGCCTTTATCCATGGTGCGAGCAAGCGACGAGAATTTATTCTCGGCTTGCATTCTGTTTGCTACCGGAGTTATGGAAGTGAGAGCTCCGAGCACTGCTCTATGGATGGTACACAACGCGTTCTCGTAACGCCGTCTTTCATCCGAGAGATGGATACCTGCATCCATTTCCTTGCTGATGGACTCGGGAACGCCTTTGATTCCTGAGATTTGTTCGGTCAGCTTACTGATCACCTCAGCTGGTTTAAATGTGTGGAAATGTCCTTTTAACGTTTCCCGCATCATGGTTGTGGTACGCAACCTCTTTGCTTTCGCCAACGGGCATTTCTTTTTAATTTTTGCCCCTATCCGTGCATAGACACCCGCTCTTTCGGTGTCTGAGTCAGACTCCGTCGTGGACGAGTCATTTGAATCATCAGATGATGAGTCTTTCTTCTTCTTCTTTTTGTTCTTCTTGGTCTTTTTAACCCGCTTCTTGTTGACTTTGGTGAATTCATCACCTGAGCTACTCACGGGTCTCTTGAGCCTCTTGACTTTCAGTTTCGGAACCTCAAATGCTGATTCAGTTTCGTCATCCGAAAAGTCTTCCCAGTCGTCGTCTGGGATAGGAGGAGAGGGAACCCGTATAACGGGTTGCGTATGTTTGTACTTCTCCATAAGCCTGACGATCTTGTCCTCTAGGTCCTCGTCTCCGCTATCCTTATCCGAAGGACCAGCTCCTGGCTGTGGGGACGGTGGCCGCGTCTGTGGCGGCGACGAATCGTACCCTGAGGGCACGCGGCCTTCTGCCGCTGCCGGCGGAACTTTGTTGCGCTTGGTGGCCATCGGTTTCTGTAACAAAAAAGTTACTTAATACCGGTATCGTCTCAACATGGTCACAAAGTGAGCCCCAAAGTGGGTTGAGGTATTATTCGTATGGTATAGAGTAACGTGTTTACACCGTTTTGTATACAGGCGTTAAGCTAATGGTATGCCGTAGGTTTTATCGGTAGTGAAACCAACCAAACGGAGGGGCGGCCATTGGCACGCCCGCTCTCTCTGTTTCGTACACTTCTCCCACCCGCGGCATTCTGCGCCAGCAAGTTGAAGAAAATATTACGAAACTCGGAGGCTCGCCTCAAAAACCGGTCTGGGGAGTCTATAAAAGAAACCCAGGATCATCCCCAACAAAACCCTCTTTTAGGGTTCGGAGGAATTTCCTTAGGAGATGCAACTCGGGTTAACATCTCTGCCTGTCTGTATACAGGTTGCGCTATCAAGCGGTATCGGTTTCGGTTCTGTACATAAGTGTTCTAACCTTGTGTTTTTTATAACACCCAAAACATGTCCAAATCGGACCTGAGAAAGTTCTAAGCTTTCATAATTGGATGCTATAAACCATCCTTAGGAAGTTTATCGCGATTTTACAATACTTACAGTTGGTTAAAGTGTTGTAGTAGTTAAATCCTGCCAGAGCAGCTCAGCGAACGTCCTCCCACCGTGAGCTGCTTATGCTAATTGCTGGACCCGGATGTGCTTATCTCTCCCTAGCCTGCGGCTAGCCTGAGGCTATATACCGAGGTAAAATATATATATATATATATATATACACACACACACCTTGTATATATGACGTCGTATATACAAATAGCCTGAACTGAGACAAGTAACTATGTGTGCTCTCTGTGGCCTAGTGGTTAAGGTGTTGAACTTGTAATCCGAAGTTGTTTGGTATTGTGGGTTCAAACCCCATGTAGTTCACTGCTTTTTACATTCAACAACAGGTCACTATGCGATTGGTTAGGGGTGAATCTTTTATACAAAGTGTAGCCTGTGATGATTATATCACAATAAAAATAAATTAAAAAAGAGGTTAAAGTTGCATAGTCCGATGGTTTTGAATTTCTGTATTTTTTCTGAGATAAATATATTAGATCGATCACTAGTACAAACATGGAAAATTAGTTTTGGCAAGCTTGCCAAAACTCTGACACCATAGACTTTTCCAGTAACTGGTTCTGTTAAATTGACTCGGTATTGCCTTCTATGCAGAAACAAATGCTTAATAAGTGCATCAGTATCTAAGTTAAGCCGTGTTTACACGGGAATTGTGAAGCGAATTAGACAAAGCGATTTATATGAAGCGAAGTAGTGGCGCGTTTACACGAGTGAGTTTGAAAGTGTGTCGGCGACTGGGAACCAGCAGCCTTAGTGGTGAGCCTGTAGCCGGCGAGGACTGCTATTGGTTTAGTTTACACTCGTCGATTCGACGCCGATGAAGCTGCTACGTTAATATCGCTTGGAATTTAAGGTTAACTTAATTAAATTTCATTATTTGAGTATGTAATTCTGTTAAATATGATCGCATTTAATAGATTTCGGCCTAATCGGTCCCTAACACTGCCGGGCACCAGCGATTAGTTACAGCTGAGCCTGTAGCCGGCGAGCACCGCTATTTTACACTATCGCTGCCCGGGAACCAGCTGAATCGATTCATATAAACTACCTCGCAAGGTGGTTTACATAAAGTGAATCATATGAAGCGAATCAGCCCTAATCCGCTTCAATGGTGCGTTTACGCGGCGAATGTGAGGCGAACTAGGCAAGGCAATTTATATGAAGCGACTTAACTCGCCCGTGTAAACATGGCTCAAGATATGTCAAATCAAATCTAGATAATTGGTTTGGTTTTGAAAATTTGATATTTCATTGGACTATGCAGCTTTAAAATGGCAGAATTAATCATATTCACTGTAATTAGTAATGTTTCTTATTGCTAGAATCAGCAATAAGTATATTACTATATAAGAATATTTGTATTTAGTATTGTATATTGTTACTCGCACTGTTACTTGAATGTTGCATCCTGAAATTCAAATTTATCAATCCGTAATACAACTGTAACTCGTATGATTGTCATCAGGATTTGGATTGATAATACTTTTAATAGTTTTCTACTCCGCCTCAGGAGAGCTCTTCTTTTTTGGGGGGCGGGGGCGGGCGCCGGGTTCTTTAAATAATCAGCTGGATATTATGAAAGCTTACACATTTACTGTACGAACATATATATAAGCTGTAGGATACTGGAATAGTCACTGGTAATGTGGTATAGTTTAGTTATCATTTACTAATTCAGACTAACAGTTAGTCTAACTAGTAACTTGAGTCTGACTAACTCAAAAAGCTAAGCTTAACTTCCATCCTTAATATCGCCCACAAGAAAAATATAACCATTTACAACAAACGTGTGCTAATATTTCATGTTTACTGTAGATCTTTGAATTCAAAAACATTCATAAATGCGTGTATCCAATTGCTACCGGTAAAATGTCGCTGTAACTTACACGTTATTCCAACTTTGTATCTTTTGGGACAATCTCAAATTTGGGGCATTCCCTTTCGCTGGTCACCTGAAATTATAAGTTAGAATGAAGACACCGCGTACCAGCTATGGCGGCCTCGTTTTCCAAAAGGGAAGTCCCAAACACCAGCGCCCTCTCTACACAAAACTCAAGTCGAAGCTCAATCCACCAAATCCACGTCTAAAAAAACACTGAATTGAAAACTTCAGGCAACTCCTGGAATTCTGGACTATGAATTGTTTGTGAGATTAGCGTCTACGGATCACTAGTGTGGCAACATTTGTGAGATCAAGGAATGCCTGAATAAGTTAAACATGACCGTGTTTAGCACCGTGACGGCAACACTGGCGCCAGAGTTGGCTTCGTGTATGAAGGCCAAAGGCAAGCCATGGAAAGAGGCATTTTTCGATAGTCTAAAAGCACTTGTGGGCGTGGACTATTCAGTATACAGAAGAGAGAACCAGTGGCAAATTAAAGGCAGTTGGGGTGACATTAAAAAAGCGTTTAACATTTTATCTAAAGTGGCACTCATCGAGAAGGATGCTATTGCTGCGTATCACGCTGGCCTGGCGGAAGAGAATGCTCGGGCCGCCCGGTTGGCGTCATCCCTCAGTACCGACGGGTTCACACCAGACTCCCTGGGCTTGATTAAAAGGCGCAGAGGGCGGCCTCCGAAGAAGCGCCCCTACATTGAACCTCAATCCCCGCCACAAGTTGATATCAATACCCCACTGCTACCAAAACGCAAGAGAGGGCGGCCAAGGAAAGTAAAACTCGAGGATGTGAAGGTAGACAGTGAAGATGACGATATTATAGAACCTGTTCGCGATCGCGACCCATCAGCCTCAGGCTCAGTTGAGATCAGCCAAGCCCAAGGGCCATATTCCAACCTAGATAATACACCATTAAAGGAGCTCCCCCCAACCAAAATTGAAGCTACTTTACCTGTCAATTCCACTTCAAGTGATAACTCAATATTTTCTGGAAGTATTGTGACACCCGTATCAGATGGTGATGACCCTCTACCAAAAAAAGGAGTTGATAACCAGGTCACAAGTACACCAGCATCAATAGTCAGCGTGGATGAGCTTCAACCACCAATTATGACAGAAGATCAGAAGCAGAGCCATGATCAAACTGGCAATATCCTAACACAAGAGCTTCAGCCTGAATATGCAAACCACAATATCAGTGAGCAGCCTCCTGGCAATCAGAAATTCCAATCATTGAATGATCAGTTCTCTGATATTGCAATTGCAGTAGCAAAAGAAGCGATAGCCTGTTCTGGTGTTCAGGAGTGCCGCTTGCCCGATCCTAACCAGACGCCTGAATCTGTCGCCGAAGGAGCCTTGGTCATTCAGCCAAACTTCCATCTGCCTACCATGCCACCACCAGAATCAGTGGAAGATTCGCTTGATCCTGAAACAACAAGTACTCCCCAGTCTGCAAGTATTCTTGAATATCTGGGTATAAAGCAAAAGTATGGCATGGAGGCTGAAGACTTTGCAGATGATCATGACCAGTTTCCTAGTGAGCAAAGCAAAAAACTTGAAGAACTAATTGAGAAAATGCTAGAAAAAATGGACAAGACATTGAAAGATCCAGTGCCCCCAACGGGTTTGAAATACATATGTGTTGAATGTCCTTTTACTAGCCAGAAGAAGGCTCTCCTTCGGCTGCATATGCGACAAGTGCATACCGATGAAAGTGAAAAAGACATTAAAGATGACGTTGAGGAACCTACTATTTCTTCTGTTATACATCCACAGAAGAGATTTCTTGGACCTCGGAAATTGTATCGTTGTTTTGAATGTAACTACTCATCAAACTCTAGAAAACATTTGAAGGAGCATAAGCTGAGAAAACACAGGGAAAAGGCATTGAAATGTGACATATGCACGAAGCGATTTGCTGTTGAACGTGACCTCACCAGACACATGAAGGAACATGACAATGGCGACATGAGGTACCCTTGTGAAATATGTGGTAAAAAGTATAAACAACACTATGTCATGAAACGCCACATGGAAATTCACGATGCAGGTTACATAAAACCAACGTTTCCTTGCTCACAGTGCAACAAGTCCTTTGCTGCAAAACAAGTTCTTATTATTCATGTCAATGCTGTCCACTTGGGGAAACGCCCCTCGTATCCATGCTTAACATGTGACAAGTGTTTCACGACCAAACATTCACTCTCTGAGCATCAACTAATCCATAGTAACGTTAAGCCGTATGATTGCGCAATATGCAAGAAATCATTCCGTCATGAGAGCACATTGAAAACCCATGAACGATTACACACGGACACCAGTCAGCAGTACACATGCGAGTACTGCGGGAAAGCCTTTCGTTTACGCAGCTCGCTACGCATCCACCGCAACATCCACACCGGAGACAAGCGCTTCGATTGCCCAATATGCAAAAAGGTATTTACACAGAAGCAGAGCCTGCTCCGACACGCCAGGATCCACACGGGGGAGAAGCCTTTCCAGTGTGAGATATGTGGCAGTGCCTTTTACGACTACTCCATCCTGCGCAGACACGTGACCGGGGTTCACAAGATGACATGGAAATCGCCCACCCAGCACTACGTCCTGCCGTCAGGGAGCTACATGGAGGACGGCAAGATCATCGAGCCGCCAGCGTCCGAGGTTTCACAGCTCGTCACCACACCGCACGTGGGGGCCCTCGGGGACGGAATGCACACTTCTGGTTTGACTTTAGGTGTGCACGGTCATCATGAACTGCAACAACCGCAGCAGCAGCAGCAGCAGGACCCACACCAGTCACACCAGCAGCCTACTCAGTCCCAACAACAGGGCCACGTGTACCAGCCGTCCCCCATGGCACACACCCCACACGCACTGCCCGAGCCGGCGCACACCACACACGTACACACCTCCCAGTCACAGCCACACCCTACCCAACCTCACACCTCCCAGCAGCCCCCGCAGCCCCACAACCTGTCCATGCGGCACCTAGGGGTTGCTGATCATCTGGACAGGAAGATCGTGTCGGTCGGCAGTGGAGATGGAGATCACCAGCAGCAACAACAGCAGCAGCAACAGCAACAGCAACAACAGGCAACATACCATAACAGTCTCATCAGTCAAGGCATTTACCAATCGCCACACATCCCCCTGCCCAACACCCTGCCGAGTGCCATGCCCCCACTTAACCAGCAGCAGCCACTGCCAAGCCCGACCCCACCCCCCATGCACCACCCGCCCCCCATGCACAGCCCCCCACCCCCTCAGCACCCCATGTCGCCCCTGTCACCCATGGCGAACACAATGACCATGGGGCAGTACCAGCAGCAGGCACAGGCGCATGCCCAGTCCCACACTCCGCTCTCACTTCCCAGTGCCTATGCTCTGAACCAACATATCTACTACCAAAGTCACCAATAACCTGACCATCCAGGAAGAGCTAAGAATTATGCACTGGTCTAAAAGATTTCATGGGTTATTACTTGTATGTTCAGAGAGTGAATGTTTGGTCGTTATACACTTGTAAATACAAAGTTATTGATGTATGGTAATGATGTAAATATTCAATCTGGTTATTTTATTTTATTTTTATTTGTTATTGCTATGGCCTTGCTGATAACAGGCTAATTTGAAATATTAAGCAATTATTTGTACCTCAAAATGAAGTAACCGTTTCGTCGTTCAATTGAATGTGTATTTATTTAATTCGTAAGAAGTAAATGGATCATATTCCTGCTGCGTGCTTTTGAATTAACAGAATATCTCTGCGCATGCATCCCAGGGTAGGACAGTAACTTTTTCCCCCAATCGTCCAATAGGTCAAGTGACTGAATTTTCTACTTGCCTGAGTGACAAAGCTACTTGATCAAGCCCAAGTCAAAAACTGGCGAAGCATTTAAAAAAACATACTTTGAAGGTCCGATCAGAAAAATAATGACTTGCCCGTTCGGGCCGGTCACTGAAAACCTCACCTGCCCGACTGAGTAAACAAGGTGCCCCGGGAAACCACGCAGTCCCTGTCGTCTGTCCTACCTAGATAAAAGATTCACCCGGTACTTGTAGTACACGGGTGAATGACAACGTAGTCTAAATACGGGAGAAAATAGCTTTAGTATGGAACAGGGAGTAGAATGTCTGCCTCCAGTATCAAATGGATATTTATATAGGCACAGAGTTGGTGAAATGGGAGAGAATGCAAAAAGACAAGATGGCGGCCATAGAACGCCGTCGATTTCACTTTTAAATCTTATTAAACTAGATATTATATTATATTTTTCAACTCAAAGGTAGCGGGCTAATAATAAGACAGATGTAAAGAATAATTGTTGCTTCTTACATTGTGAAATTAGGCTCTCATTTCATTGACCCGTTTTTTCGACAGCTTTTACATAGGGTTGGTTTGCACCCCTACTGCAGCAGTTCGGGGTGAATCTTGTATCTATGTCCTACCCTGCACGATCCATATGACTTCGGTATTGTAATGCGAGAGGTGTACATCAATAACAGTTGTCAGATTCCCTCCAATTCAGTAGCACTGCTCCAAGCGGTAATCGATGTAAAAGGGATTCTGTCGAACCATAACCCAGGCCACAATTTGCCTTGTCAGCAATATCATAATTATCAAGCTACCTCGACTAAGTCTTGTGCTTGTCATGCAGTGTATGGAAAGCAGGGTAGATTCTCTCCCACAAGTAGCCATTGCCCCACTTTACCCACTTTTCGGTGTCACAGTGACCCGTCAGGGTAGGACAGTAACTTTTTCCCCCCACTTGCCCGATAGTGCAAGTGACTAGATTTTCTACTTGCTTGAGTGGCAAAACTACTTTCCCAAGCCCAAGTAAAAAACTGGCGATGCATTTGAAAAACGGACTTTGAAGCACATAAATTGTCAGAAGCAATTAAGAATAGACGGTGCTGTGGACAGTGGTTAATAAGTCAACTTGCCAAATCGGGCCGGTCAATGAGAACTTAACCTGCCCGACTGAGTAAACTAGGTGCCCCGGGGAACCGGGCAGTCCTTATTGTCTTACCCTGCCCGTGTTAATTCACACACTCTATCATTCATATCTCCACCCACTTGGCGATTGTGACACAGATGCAACCTCGAGTACGAGTGTATGGGAGCTGTGTATGGCTGAGTGGGCGCTTCTTCAACGACGGGTGAGCATTCTTACCCCAGATGGGAAGTCTCGGCCATTTTTTTTTATCAGTTCTGTCATAATATTTTCAAATCCAAAGATTTTATTATACATATCCAATTTAGATATTACTGTATTCATTCATAATAACAAATGTGGGTGTAGGTGCTTTCCCTCTTAAGAATGTTAAAGTTGCATGGTCCGATGAAACATATTTTTTTCAAAACCAAAACACATACTTACATTTGATTCTATATATCCAACTTAGGTGCTGGTGCATTAACTAAGGCTTTGGGGCAGCATATACAGAATAATCAGTGAATTTATTACCCCACATCCCATTGGGCACCTACTTTGAGACAGCCATTAGGCAGGGAGACCACTAACCAATTAGGTCAATCTCATGACCTATTAGTCCTACCCTCATTCCCAGCATCATATATGGCATTAGTCAGGTTCCACACTTCTTCTTCGCCCGTTAAGGCGTCAGCACCCATCCACACAAACACCTCTTCAGCCGTGTCATAGATGAATGTGTCGCCTACCGCCCAACTTTGGGCATAGGCCATGAACAAGGGCTCTCCAGTTTTCCCAGACCTGGGCCTTGAGTTTCTTGTTCACGATTCTGTAATGTTGTTCTTTTTATGGGGTGGGGTTGTTGGCCCCATGCCCAACCCCCAACCTAGAGGACCAGTTGCTGCTCTTCGTCTGTCCTCTACCATGAGTCCTGCCCGGCTTGGTTAAACCTGCCAGAGGGCTAGCCCCCGCCGTTATAGCTCTCATGGTCACGGAGGCACACAAGCCTCCCCACCACGACAAGGTAGCAACACATTGGGGGGAGGAGGTTTCACACTACCTACACATTAATAGGTCATGTAATGAGGAATGACCTATTAATGTGTAGGTTCCACACTACCTACACATTAATAGGTCATTCCTCATTACATGACCATCGTGAGATGTGAATCTGGGCAACAACAACAAGACTTTTGACAAGCTTGCCAAAATGATTTTGGGTTCTTTCAACTCAAATTGCTCCAAAACTAGTCATTTTCCATCAAAATGACTCCGGAATAATGAATAGTAGGTTATAATAGTCAACTTGATACATTTATCTCAAAAATGATGCAAAGATTCGAAAGCCATCGGACTATGCAGCTTTAAACTCATTGACTTTAACATTCCCTAGTTTAAAGAAAATGACATTTTGCAGTTGGCTTCAACTAGCGTAGATGAACTAATTATCTTGCATGCTTGCACTCCAAATATCCACAAAGTCAGTTAATTATCCTGTTATTTTGAACTAAAGCAGAGCTAGTTATAATTGTCTTTGAGCTCAAAATCTAAAATCTTGTATTTTAACTTTAAAAAACTGAAGTTTTCTCTGTAGACCTAACGGATTATGCAACTTGAAAATGGAATACCAGATTGTTTCTGATGACATGACACATGGTGCAATATGCCGTGTTTCAGTCATTGCCAGTATTATCACTACAGTTGCTTTTTTATACAGTAAAAGAACCTAAAGCTAAACTGACTGAAGTCAGTTCTTGGAAGCATATTTTTTGCTGTCGTTGTTTGTTGCTGCTAAATACTTTATTTTTGTGGGAATTATTGAGGAATGCAATTTGCTCATGTTATCTGCACAAGCAGCACAAAAGTAAATATATATATATATAAATAAGCAATTCTTATACAGTTGTGTTAAATTCTGGACAAAATATTCGTTTGGTTTGTTGGGCTATTTATTACAACTCATGGTAAGATTGGTCAGATGTGATTAGTAGGAACTGATGATTGGGTAAGATTGGTCAACTGTGACTGGCAGGAACTGATGATTGGTCAAAAGTGATTGCCATAAACGCGTTGGTCACTACGTCATGAAAGTATGTAAATTTTAATCACGTGTGCAGATGAATTTGTGATGGCCTTAGGAGACAACTGACCATTTTATACTCCTGGTCCCGTTTAGCTATGGGTAAGCACTGCTCTAAGTGCACTGGTCAGACATGTAGTTGTGGCTGTCGTCCTCACCCTGAGTGCCTAAGCCTCACCGTTACATTCTCTCATGGTTTTTGATGGGTTGAGTGGGGTTTACGTCCTAGCAACCTCTTTCGTATCAGGACGAGGTTCTCTAATGAAGAAAAGAATATAATCTTATTCTCTTAGATGATTAAATAATTATTAATGGGTGTGGTTTCTTTTACAACTGTCAAATACCTTTTCTAATGTCCTGAAAATTACCTCATATATATGTATATATACCATGTTTATACTAAAAATATATGCAATTTGTTACTGTAAAAAATGGTCTGATTTATTATAAGTCTGCCAATTGTTATAACTATATATATGTATAATTATTATATTATGTGCAGTAGTGAGTGAATGCAGTGTACACATTTTCACTAATAGAATGAATTCACCTTTAAAATGCAGAATGTATTTTGTGTGATTGGTTTAGCCTTATATAGTGTTACTATTAAGTGCCCGATGTATTATGTCCCATCTACTTGCTTTTGATCAAATTGCCTCCTCACTTCTTAAAAAAAATATATATGCCCTCAAAGATCTACACATTGGTTGTAGTAAGTGTAGTTTAGAATACTTAGCACGTATTTCATAATATATACAGAACACGCGGTTATAGATTGTACTGTGCGGCCAATAAATCTTTGAAATATAAACTCATTGTGGTACTGTCAAGCTGTTTACTTTCTCGATTGTATTTATTTATTGATTCAACACCCAAGAATACTAAATGCTTACAGGAAGCGTTGTTTCAGCTTCCAACTAGGTCTAGTCTAGATCTATGTCCAGTCTATATTGACCTTTCAACAGCAATAATTTAAATCGGTGTGGCGGTTTCAGGCTGTTCCCGTGCTCAGACGTGTACCTCGCTTCTGCGCATGCGTCAGAATCTAATAAGCATGGCCGTAATCGATTAACACTACCCGGGCGACTCGGGTCATCCGAGTCGTCAGAATTTCAAATAGAACACAGCGAGTGGAGTCGACAAATACATGTGCCGTGTGCAAAAAAAGAATAACTTAGATTAATGAAATGGAACTATAGCTAAACTAGGCCATCATAAAATACTTTAAATCCTATTTTGCTGTAGTTTTATCGGTTATTAAAAAAAAAAAAAAAAATTGTCCACCCGAGCGCGGAGAAGCGTATTCGATTATTCGACCCGAGTTTGTAGGATGTGCGCATGCGCCAATAAGTGGCTCGGGTGACCCGAGTTAATGCGAAATCTGCGCATGCGCAGAAGCAACGGGACATGGCTGAGCACGGGAACAGGCTGAAACCGCCACACCGGTGTCGCGGTTTAAATTCTCCGTGGGTTTACATTCTACGCGGGGGTTCTGCGCATGCATCAAATTCTAACGGCATTTCCGTCAAATTAATCCACTTGGGTGACCCGAGCGACTTTTTGGCACATAGGACTACAGGACGGTACCAGCACAAATGTGACGTCATCGCTCCTAGCTAACCGCAGCCAAGAGGTGGGTTACTGGGGTCGGGACTTTTTGCACACAGCACAGGTTTTTGTCAACTCCACTCGCGGTGTTCTATTTAAATTTCTAGCAACTCGGGTGACCCGAGTCGTCCGGTGTTGCAGTTTCCGCGGTATGCCAGTTTGCGAGGCACACATCCATTCAAATGCATTGTCAATGGCCGTGAGCAAATCTTCATACAGAAAAAGTCAAATATCTCTCAAATTACACCACCTAGAACAGATACAGAAAACATATTCAACAAAAAGATTATATTAAATTTATAAAGTTAGGGTTCTTGATTTCTATTAATTTTGAATAAAACTAATGTTTTGCACTGCGTGTACCATCAAACTCAAGGCATTGTCAATGGTTGTGAGTAATAATTCATACAGAAAAAGTGAAATATCTCTAAAACCACACCACCTAGAAACAAATAGCTTGGTACACATATAGAAAACATCTTTACCAAAAATATTATATTAAATTTATAAGGTTAGTGACAATGCTGTTCGAAGCAATGTGTCCCTCGCAAACTGGTGTACCGCGGAAACTGCAACACCGGGTCGTGTTAATCGAATACGCAGAACCCCGAGCGTAGAATGTTAATCCACTGAAAATCTAAACCACGAGACCGGATAAAGTATTTGGATACTTTATAATGCTGTCCCACTGGGAAATCAGACTGCCAGCACCATGACCTGATATCCCAGTCACATTATCCGGATACTGAGCCAACCAGTCCCTATCCTATCCTATTAATGCATAGTCCCTGGCTAAGAAGCAACAAGCATAAATTATTTAAGTCATTGGTTTGACTCGACTTTTATTTTAAATGGCTAGCTTTTGAGATATTTTAAGTGCAAATATGGTAAATTAATTTTTGCAAGCACACCACTCCTAAGCTTCTGCAGTAACAGGTTCTATTAAATTGCCTCAGTATTCCCTTCTATGTGGTGAAAAATGTTTAATAAGTGCACCAGTGGCTAAGTTAGATGTTTTTTTGAAGATTTATATTGTCTACCATGGATAAGTCTGAATAGACTTGTTTTCACCATTAGACAGTTTGTCGATAGAAAACCTGAGCCTACACTTTTACCCACCCAAGGGATTTTTAACCTCCCACACTACATAGACATGGTATGAGAGCAACTGGCCTTTGATAACACTGTAAGTTATACATAGCGGTGGAAATCCAAATTGGTAGATATGGGGGCACGGGGAATTGAACCGCTAACCTTCAGATTAGAAGTCTGACCTAGTAAAATGTCAGACACTCTAACCACTCCGCAACAGAGAACACCACATATGTAGAATGAAATCTAGATAATGGCTTTGATTTTGAAAATTTGATGTTTTCATCGGACTCTGCAGTTCTAAAAGGGCGAAGCGACAGTATTTCAAACAGCTAGAACAATTCTAAACACTACGGGCCTACTCCATCAAGCATTGTAGAAATTTACCCTTTTGGGATTCGTTCTCTTGCCTCCTGGCTGTTGCTGGACTGAAAATGAATCACCCTATTCTAGCAATGGTCATTTATAAAATGAACCAACTGACAACCACCTGTGCTGGGTGCCTGGCCATGCCGGTGACGCAGTTTCAGCGCCCGGTCAGTTTCAACGGCCCGTATAGACTCAAACTCAAGGCATTGTCAATGGTCGTGAGCAATCTTCATACAGAAAATACAGCAAAAGTGATATATCTCTAAAATCACACCACCTAGAAACAAATCGCTTTGTACACATATAGAAAACATCTTTACCAAAAAGACTGTATTAAGTTTATAAGGTTAGGGTTCTTGATTTGTATTAATTTTGAATAAAACTAATGTTTTGCACTGCGTGTACCGTCAAACTCAAGGCATTGTCAATGGTGGTGAGCAATCTTCATACAGAAAATCCAGGAAAAGTGAAATATCTCTAAAACCACACCACCTAGAAACAAATTGCTTTGTACACTTGTAGAAAACATCTTTACCAAAAACATTATATTAAATTTATAAGGTTAATGACGATCATGTTAGATTTTGACGCATGCGCAGGAAACTGACCGGGCGTTGAAACTGACCGGGCGCTGAAACTGCGACACCGGCATACAAGGAAACGAACGAGCTGATCGGGCTGCGAAGAAGGCCCTGAACTGTGATCTTGAACCATGTCTGATCCCTCACTCTGATCTGAAACCACTAATAGCCACCCACATAAAATCCAAATGGCAACATGAGTGGGATGAAAACATTAATAAACTTAAATAAATTGAACCATCTGTGGGAAAGCCACCACAGACTCATCGGCGGGAGCAAGTGGTCTTCAGCCGCTGCCATATTGGCCAATCCTTGCTTACACATGCTTTTCTGCTCAAGGGGGGAACCTCCCCCTGAATGTATTGGGTGTCAGTCCCTGCTGGCACTCAAACACATTTGACTAAGTTGCGTTGATTTTTTTGGCCCTGCACCAACAGTTCTACACTGCAGACAGTATGCATGACCTTTTTACTAAGGTAAAACAGGAAAACATTTTAGCCTTTTTGAGGGCAGCTGGACTGTACCACCTCATATAGTTTACTAAATAGATTCTATCAATCATTAATAAAACTTTTCTTTTTCTATGGGAATTTGTTTCCCTTGACCACAAATATATGATTGTGAGCTTTCTAATTTAATGAGTGTCTATTGGCACATAATTGATTGTCTGATTTTACATGTAAAAGCAATGGTTTGAACAAAAAACAAATATCTCTCGATGTGAATATGGCCTATACTGCCGACACGGCGTAAAGCAACCACCAATCAATCAATCCCTTTGGGAGTGGCTGCATGTATGATGATGCTTAGTCACATGTGATAGCTCCAACGACCAGTGCCTCGGTGCTGACAAAATATGTATTCAGACATAAAATTTACCCACCCCCTAAAATGCACATATGTATAAAAACAGGGGATTTAACTTTAAAGTCGCCGGCTATACCTCACTCAGCATCAAAAGCTCTCCAAACATACCTTTGCTTAGTTTGTTCAGTTCATGCCACTGAATATGTGGGAGGAGAGTTGAGGTCGGCAATGTATGAATGACATCATAGATGGGATTCCCTCATCACATGACCTAGAGGGGTTCCCCACACACAGGGGAAGCCATGGCAACCACCAAGATGGCAGTCACAGAAAGCTCTCAATTCAACTTTTAAAGTCTATTAATCTGCATGATTTAATCAATTATTCACACAAAAAGTAGCTGGTTATGATAAATAAACATTTGAACTTTATATTTATCATTTTAGATTGCAATTTCTAACATTTCTTTCTCTATATGGTTGTCTAAAAGTGTCAGTGCTGCTGGACTAAATAAAACACAACAGAAGCAACCCATGTCAGCACTCTCTCCCACCCCCCACCCCCCCACATAAACTGAAAACTGGCAAACGTATGCTTGGAGAGCATTTGTCGGAGTACGGGCAGTGTCTCAGCAACCTATATCTGGTCCCTATAAAAAAAAATCGATGCCCAGTTCATACACATGGAATAACAACACAGTAGAATACTTTGTTAATAGTTTATTCATTTTGCAATAATGTCAGTCTCAGTCTGTCCCATACGATAACGCAAAGAGAGCATCGATTGGGGTAGTGTGTGTGTGGGGGCATCCAATACACGTCACATGACTAGTGTGACGTCACATTCAAGTCAGACCTACTCCAGTTTCCATAGCAAACGCCAACTAGAGCCACCCCGAATCACTAATCTAAGCATGTATGACGTGTGAGACGCCGAACACGAGGGCTGTTCACGTATTTACGAGTGATAATACACATCATTAAGAATGCACGTCGGCCCCTGGGCTGCACACAATGCAGCGTCCCGTTAGTGACGTCACACACGTGGCGCCTCACTCCAGTCAGGTGGCCACGTGACTACAGAGAGGGGTACAGCTGGGTGTAACATATATAAAACCACAAACATACACGTGCATTGTGTTAAAACACGACTTGGTATTCTGATAAGGGGACAGTATTCCTCACATTGCACAATAACACAGCTAGCTGAATCCTGGGAACATCGAACTCCCACTTCATTCCTCTTCCGTTGTTCCTCCCCTTTTTGTTGTGTAAAAAAATAAGAAAAAAATGCAAGGAACACTGACCTCCCACTTCATTCCTCTCCCGTTGATTCCTTTTTTTGTGCGTAAAAAAAAAGAGGAGAAATTTATTTAAAGTTTCATAGTCCGATAGTTTTGGATTTCTGTCAATTTCGTAGATGAATATAGTAGGTTGATCATTATAACCTACCTACATTACTTCAGCTTAAATTAATTTTTATAATTTGATGTGCAACCATGCAAAATTAATTTTGGCAAGCATAACTCAAAGTTGAATCAAATCAAGATAATTGTTTTGTTTTTTTGAAAATTTCATCTTTTCATCAGACTATGCAGCCTTAAAGGCATTTAGCATTATTAAAGACAACCCAATAATTGTGTTTTATATTAACATCACAGGTCGAACGAACCTGTCCGATAAAAACGAGTGACTTTGAAAATCGAACACGTCGCAACAGCCAGAGGGAAACATCTACACTATTTGTTGTTATCTTAAAAAAACAAAAACAACGCAACTAAAACCATGAGGAGGATATAGATCAGATATTGCCATCATTAGGTGTGCATCACATGACCCTTTATACTCGTATCGTGCAGTGTGGCTATACTATTTCGATAACCGGATATGAACTCCCCTGAGAATATGCGTGGGTTGCGTTCCAGCTGTTCTAGGTTGCCAGTGGAGGTACCAAACAAAAAAAGTAGTATCTTTTAACAAATATAAATCTATCCACAATACTCGCCTGTCTAAGGTAGCTTTCTATGGTAAATAATATTTCTCTACTCTCCATTCTCCAACTGTTGTAACCAAGGGGTAAAATACATAACATAATTATTCATACAACGCCTTAGAATGGCTCCTGCTGGTGAGAGCGCTCTATTAAATTTACATTATTTATTATTATTATTTATTACTATGAATATTTCATTATACAATCGATCTATTCAACTCTTGCACACAATAATGAATTACACAACTGTGTCGAACACAACGCGCCGTTATCACTGCCCCTGCTTGCGCATGCGTGCCACCCAGGAAGTGAGGTATCCTTACCAAGAACTATACAGACTCAAAGGTCCCTTGCACATTGATAGACAACCTTTAAAGCTTTTAAACGTATATCCACATCCTATACTGACTTCCCATGGCACATTTCATATGCCATTATTGTGTAACTGAGGTTTATTTGCAGTTTCTGATATGCATAGGGCAGTGAGTTAATCATGGTAGATACAATAAGTAAATATGGACGCTTTCAGACAATATACCTACCTACACGGTCAATTTTCTCTCACCCATCTTTACCAAAATATTAGTGCATACATTTATAATTAGCTACAATCGAGGAAGGAAAAAATGGTGAAATTATGCCCCAAAAGCATTTAGGTGCTCATGATTTTGGTCAAAACAGTTCTTGATGACAATATCTAATGCAGGAGGCCTTCCTGAAATGTTTATTAGATCTGCCGAAATCCGGTGGTAATCATCTCAAAGCGATATAATAACCAACCACACTTGCCTTTAAGTGTTATTTTATTAGAAGAACTTAATCTTGCAATCATGTTACTCCATTTCATTCATCGCAACACATTATTTATCTATTTGATCACAATGGCTCATATGGAAAACAGCAGTTGGTACACCTGGGCTAAGAATAAGCTACAACATCTCTACTCACACCAAACACCCTAAACGACAGGGCCGCGTTCAGGGTCTGTCTCGGAGGCGCCTTGGAGATGGCCGTGACGTCATGCTAGTCTGAACTGCAAAAGCGGTTTATTGTCTCATAGATGGCCGCCCCCATAGACGGCGGCCATTTGCAATGGAAAAGCTGCACTGTGATTGGCTGAAACCACTGAATGTGGCGGCCATTTTCGAGGCGCTTTTCCTCTCCAGTCTGAAAAGGGAGGCGTCTCCGAGACACACTCTGAACGGAAATAAGCCAAAAAGCATCGCCTAGACCCCTCCGAGACGGACCCTGAACGCGGCCCAGGTTTGCCTATTGTGATCATGTAACAATGAGACCATAATTATTCTTAATTGTGAAGATACAGTAAAACCTCTCTAACCGACCACCTCCACAGATCGACCACTCCCCTATATCAATCGCCTTATTTGGGCCCCAAACGATCGCGTATACAATATTATTGTCACGATAAAAGAAACTCGATAAACCGACCACCTCCCTAAATGGACCATTTAAAGTCGGTCCCATGGTCGATTTAGAGAGGTTTCACTGTAAGTGTCACGATACATACTAGTGTGTTTGCAGAGGCAAGCGTTGGCCCAGTTTCACAACCATTGGATACCAGCATTTACGTTGAAATAAAATTATATTTTGACCAAAACTCGAGTGCACCGCAATTGAAGCGGGATGAATCTGACCTGGTAGGATATGTTCATGTGTAGCCAGTCTGTATGTCACCTTGCTTGTCACACATTTAATCACGTTCTGTTCTAAATAAACCATACACTGTGTTTGATTTCTCTCTCTGTATAATCAGTTTGGTGCCCAGGGATGGGTAACTGATTATTTTGGTCATTTTGCAGATAAGCATTTTTATTTAGTAGCATTTTAAGATTGGTAATATTACTGATTTGCTATCATATGACAAGCATCCTGTGTCCAGTCACTGGCCAAGTAAGCTGTTGATAACCAGTTTAATATATTACTAACACTAGGGTTGCATATTATTAGTATCTTGTGTATGAGTCACTGGTAACTGCTGATCAGGATGGCTATACAATTAAAGTCTTATGTCTGGTGACCGGCAAAGTTGCTCCCGAACAATTCAATATTACTAGTGTCTTGTGATTGGTAATGTTGGTACGAAACAGCTCCATATCATGTGTCTTGTGATTGGTAATGTTGGTACATAACAGTTCCATGTCATGTGTTGTGATTGGTAATGTTGGTACGAAACAGTTCCATATCATTTGTGTGTGGTGACCGGTAAAGTTGTTACCGAACAATTCCATATTACTAGTGTCTGATTGGTAATGTTGGTACATAACAGTTCCATGTCATTTGTGTCTTGTGATTGGCAATGTTGATACATAACAGCTCCATGCCATGTCTTGTGATTGGTAATGTTGGTACGAAACAGCTCCATATCATTTGTGTCTTGTGATTGTTAATGTTGATACATAACACTTCCATATCATTTGTGTCATTTGATTGGTAATGGTACCTAACACTTCCATATCACTAGTATTTTGTGACTGGTAATTGTACCAAACAGTCCCAAATTACTAGTATTTTGTGATTGGTAATGTTGATACCTAACAGTTCCATGACTGGTAATGTTGGTACCTAACAATTCAATGTCTTGTAATGTTGGTACCTAACAATTCAATGTCTTGTAAGGTTAGTGCCTAACAGTTCCATGTCTTGTAATGTTGGTACCTAACAATTCAATGTCTTGTAATTCTGGTACCTAACAGTTCCATGTCTTGTAATGTTGGTACCTAACAGTTCCATGTCTTGTAATGTTGGTACTTAACAGTCCCATATCTTGTAATGTTGGTATCTAACAGTTCAATGTCTTGTAATGTTGGTACCTAACAGTTCCATGTCTTGTAATGCTGGTACTTAACAGTCCCATATCTTGTAATGTTGGTACCTAACAGTTCAACATCTTGTAATGTTGGTACCTAACAGTTCAATGTCTTGGTACCTAACAGTGCCATGTCTTGTAATGTTGGTACCTAACAGTGCCATGTCTTGTAATGTTGGTACCTAACAGTTCCATGTCTTGTAATGTTGGTACCTAACAGTTCCATGTCTTGCAATGTTGGTACTTAACAGTCCCATATCTTGTAATGTTGGTACCTAACAGTTCAACGTCTTGTAATGTTGGTACCTAACAGTTCAATGTTTTGGTACCTAACAGTGCCATGTCTTGCAATGTTGGCACCTAACAGTCCCATATCACTAGTGTTTTATGATTTTTACAACATAACAGTTCCATATCACCAGTGTTGGTATTGGTAATGTTGGTACCTAACAGTTTCATATTACTTGTATCCAGTAACTGGTATTGTTGCTACCTAACAATTCAATATCACTAGTGTTTTGTGGCAAGTAATGGTGGTACTGAACAGTTCCACATCACTAGTGCCACGTTACTGGTAATGGAACCTAACAGTTTGATATCACTAATGTTTTGTGATGGCAATGTTGGTACCTAACCATTCCATATCTTTTGTGTCTTGTAATGTTGGTACTTGACAGGACATCTACTGTCTTGTAACTGGTAATGTTGATACCTAACATTTCCATATCATTAGTGTCTGATGTGTGGTAATGCTGTGCATGAACGCTTTAATATTATTGACGTCTTCTGTTGTAGTTGCTGGTAGGCTCATCTCGGTGTACAACCATCTATTCCTTACTTCTTACTCTTTTTGTGTCTGATGACAAGTTAAGCGTGTTAATTCATAAAGGTTAGAAATCATATCCTACATTGTGCAATATCATGAAAATTCCACGATGAAAGTGTTTGAAGAGAAGAAGAAAAGGGAATTGGTGGCATGGGCGATAATAGTCACAAGAACAGTTGAATCTTCTCCAAGGATAGTCTGTACTGACTGGTCAGTGGAATGCAGCTGAGATAATGCTTGGATAGTATCGTATGAAACATGACTTCCGAGAATTTTCTGTGATTCCTTGACAGTGTTAAACATATAGGAGAACATCTGCACTTTCATGGAAATTCTCCACTTGCATCGACTATTCTGACTGACCGCACTGTTCCCCGACAGTTCTAAGCCCATAAAAGCCTCCTGTGTCTTCACACAAATTTATTCCTTGCTTTTCTGTTTGTTTGGGTTTCATGTCCTAGCAACATCTAAGCTCATATCAGAATGGCATTCTCAAATATCCATGGCATTTTGTAAAAATTAATTGGAGATTATCAACCACGGAGGAAATTGCGAAATTGCAGAGATTTTTCATCCCGATATTAAAGCTGCATATGCCGATGAAGTATCAAATTTTCAAAACCAAAACAATTATCTAGATTTGATTCTACATATCTAACTTAGATACTGGTGCACTTATTGAACATCTGCATCTAAGGGAATACTGAGTCAATTTAATAGAACTTGTGTTACTGCAGAAGCCTATGGTGTCAAATTCTTGGCATGCTTGCCAAAACTAATTTGACATGTTTGCACTCTCAAAACGTAGCCATTTAAAATAAGTTACTTCAAACTAAAGTAAGATAGATAATAATGGCTCAATCTAATATATTTGTCTCACTCTCAGATAAATGACAGAAACTCAAAACCATCGGACTATGCAATTTTAAATACAATGCAAAGCCTTGTGCTTGTGGCATGCTACTCTGTTGTTGAGATCATCAGGCATACAAAGGATACTGCTTCTTTTCGCCACGTGGTTCCAGCCTTGGAGGTGAGAGTTGTCGGCTCGACTTCAACTCGCCCCTCATGGAGGCCATCTCAGCGAGGCCGAACTCAGGCTCCGGAGGTGGTTGTCGAACAGTGCGCTCTTTTGGAGACCGCACCTTCTCCACCTTCACTTTAATCCCGTCACCATTGGCAACGCGTGAGGACCGACCTGCAAGAAACCAGCGGTCAACTATGTTTATCCACTATTGATTGTAAATTATATATCAGCACCAAGATAAAGGTAGCCGTGACAGTACACGCTTAGAACCTGCTTCACAGGTTATTTTAAATATATATATATAATAGAACCTGTTACTGCAGAAGCCTATGGTGTCAAAGTTAATTTTGCAAGGTTGCACTTCAAATATCTCAAAAGTTAGCCATTT
Source organism: Branchipolynoe longqiensis (assembly GCA_030323885.1). Classification (NCBI taxonomy): domain Eukaryota; kingdom Metazoa; phylum Annelida; class Polychaeta; order Phyllodocida; family Polynoidae; genus Branchipolynoe; species Branchipolynoe longqiensis. Next base: position 93,610,825 of record CM059191.1, read on the forward strand.
AAAATAAAAAGTTACTTCAAACTAGAGTAAAGGCCCTGTCACATTACGCAAGCACGTGCCAAGACCTAAAATCACTTTTTTACGTCGAGAAGCATCAAACTTTTCGGCATGGGGGGCAAAGTTGGACGCATACATACCATATAGATATCATACGGCCAATGTATGACCAACATATGGCTTATGTGCCTCCCGGCGAAAAACGCTCGAATTATGCTCACGGTACGTTCGCAGAACACCGGTGAACATTATATACGTTATTCGATCGCCAGAACTATGCCTCATACGCTACATACATCAAGACACGTTGGAGAAACGCTAAACATACGTTAGACGTACATTGTCAGTATGCGGACTGTACGTTCCCACTGCCTTTAACGTAGGTCAGCGTAGTGCAACATAGTGAACAATGTTTGTCTAACATACGTCTAACGTACATCGACGAACGCCTAACGTATACATAATGTATGGCTGACGTAAAATCCAAACGTTGTCGAACGTTGTCGTACATCAAAAGTTTTGTGCATGCACAAAATGTGCTGACCCCCTGACATGTGATGCCGTATCCTGACGAACGTCGACGTACATTGACGTATACCAACGAGCGCATAACGCATAAGACATAGCGGCCAAAAATCACATACGTCAGCGCGATGCATTGTAATGTGACAGCCCCTTAAGGTAGATTATAACGATCAACCCAATAATATATTTATCTCAGAAAAATGACAGAAACTCAAAACCATCGGACCATGCAACCATATCATTAAAATTTGAGCCATATATTATTCCACATTAAAATCTATTACATCCTACGATGCAACTTTAACCCCGACCGGGGAGCGAACCCGCGCCAAGCCAATGCTTTGCTGGCGTGACTAGCTATTTGAGTGGAGGCTGGCTGCACTTACTGGTGGAGGCTGAGGGCTGGTCGTCCCGGTGCCGCTTTCCGCCCAGCTCTGCCACGTGCTCGTCCAGGTAAGACTGCTAACACACAAAGGGGTCATTAGTGTGACATCGGGAGGAGCTAAAGCCACAACAGCCGCATTTAGCTTTACACAGCAAGGATCTCAACATAGTAAATTATACATATTCTTATATATATACATTCTTTAAAAAAAATATATTAAAAAAAATGTTTGTTGTGAGTTAAATTGATGTTATGGACGTGAGTTACAATGTTGTTATGGGTAGATGTTACATGATTAATTTTAACGGCTTTCTCAATTTATATAAGATCAAAGTAAAAAGATGAAAAAACTAAATTTAAATTCTGACCTATGCACAACATATAGACCTTCATATGAATATTGATTCTGCTATTATTTGGAAAGTTGTTTGCTTTTATTTGGAATGTTTTCACTTTTGCTTTCCATGTTCTAAGATAACTGCCAGCATTTGGAAGATGAGAATTAGCTAAGAAACTCCTTAGTTTCTATCAATTTGATTCTTAAATATATCTTAGAACCTACATCAATGAATTGGGATAAGAGTGTGACTCTCCACTCAGCAAAATACTTTGCAGCTAGCCCCGATAATATCAGGACTGCATTTTATATTTTGCATTATAAGATAACCGTGCGGGAAGGATCTACATATATAATTGAACGATTTCTCCGGCTGTAAAAAAAAACACCAACAAAAAGCGCAGCTCTTTTAGATCTGAAAATGAAACAGGTCTTTTACTCTATTAGAACTGACAATCACACGGCTGTTTTAGATCTTTGACAATGAGAGCTGTTTTAGGTCTGACAATGACAACTGGTTTAGATCTGACAATGACACAGCTGTTTTAGATCTGACATTGAAACCGCTGTTTTAGATCTGACAATGACACAACTGTTTTAGATCGGACATTGAAACAGCTGTTTTAGATCGGACAATGACAGCTGGTTTAGATCGGACCATGAAACAAGTTATTTCGCTCTTTTAGATCGGACAATGCAGCAGATCTTTTAGATCTGACATTACATCACCACGCCCCCTATTGGAGACTGTGCACCAACTCACGGCTGAGTGTCGCTTGCGCTCCTTGCGCTCCTCTCGCTCAGCCAGGCGGTCGCGCTCCCAGTCTGCAGGGGCCACAGCTCTCTCAACGCGATCGTAACCAGGGCTCTGAGAAACAGACAGCACCCTGATTTTATGCTATATGACCACGTGGTTCTACACGTGATTGTATGCTATATGACCACGTGGTGCCACACATGACCCGGGTCATTAAGTAACGCCCCAAACTTCACCCGAAATCAAACTTCGCCTCCTTTGTAGTTGATCGATGGATTGATTTTGTTTGGGGTGTGGGGTGGGTTGGAGGGGGGGCGGGGCAGATTTGTTGATTAAGCCAGGGAAATTTCAATCACGGACAATTGGGTTTCCTCATTCCACCGTTCCTAGCCCTATCATAGTAATGTCAAGCACCATGCTATGTAAAGGCAGGTCTACTCTCTTTTAGTCATTGGGATATATATTATATGTATGTGATGCAGAACGCATCATGCGAGTATAAAAATACAGAACGGAAAGGTTCTAATTATTGCTATTACTTGATAGTACTAATATTATTGATATTACCGATTGCCATAGGTGAAGTTCCTGGTGACCGGCCTGAATGGGCAAGTCGTTATTTCCTCCACATGTCACATGATGCATCAATGTTAATATAAATATATTCATGGATAATGCTGTGCTGGAAAACATTTATTATGGATACATAATGATGTGTGTGGACGCAAATTGTACTTATTAACCACTGTCCACAGGGCTGTCTATTCTTAATTGATTATGGCAATTTATGTCCTTCAAAGTCTGTTTTCAAATGCAGCGCCAATTTTTTACTTGGGCTTGGGCAAATAGCTTTGTCACTCAGGCAAGGAGAAAATTCATTCACTTGCCCTATTGGGCAAGTAGGAAAAAAGTTACTGTCCTACCCTGAGAGTACAGTTCTTATTGAAGGTTGTGACACGCTATGTAAATCAAATCAATGTGCGCTACCAACTTGGCATATGCACAAATGACTGCCTTTGGTTATCCCAGGCATGTGATTGGGTGCAGGAAAAAAACCTGAAATCTTTTTTAGGTTATCGTGGGGACACAAAGCATCCCACTGAGTCGTGAGAGGGATGCAAATAGTGTATTTCAGAGGTGTCTTGGCAGCCAGAAAAAAAAACGGAATTAAAAAAAACCAACAGAATTTCGGTTTCGGCGGCCAGAAAACCCCCCCAAAATTCCGGTTAAAACTGGAGAGATCACATGCCTGTTATCATTTTTTTTTAAATCACTTAGAATAACAGGCAAGGGAATTTAAAGTTTGTTTGTCGTCTCAGTGGCACACCAGGCGACTTAAAAGTTGCATAGTCCGATGGTTTTGAGTTTCTGTCATTTTCTAAGATAAATTATATTAAGTTGATCGTTATAATCTACCATACTTTAGGTTGAAGTAACTTATTTTAAATGGCTAACTGCCTATATTTGAAGTGGAAATTAATTTTGGGAAGCATGCCAAAACGGACACCATAGACTTCTGCAGTAACAAGTTCTATTAAATTGCCTCAGTATGTGATGAAAAATGTTTGATAAGTGCACCATCTAACTTAGATATGTAGAATCAAATCTAGATAATTGTTTTGATTTTGGAAATTTTATATTTTCATCGGACCATGCAACTTTAAATTAATACCATTAATAAATGCCTAATGTTCTTTACCGCCGTATCGTCCACACTGCTTGGTACCACACACCTATTTCTTAGGCACAGTTCTCTTGAAGACAGCTATTTAAGATTTTAATATATTAAAATTGAGACCTATTACAGTGAATTCTTTTTGTTTTGATTTACAAAATTAGAACGAAAACAAAGAACCAAGTAGAATTAGCATCAAGCCAAACATACACATATTTAAAGGGAAAATCATTAAATGTCAGCATTCTATATAGCAAATCTCCATGTCCCATTCAACAGACATGAAGTAGACAAGCGGCATGTGCTGACGTCTCAACCTATTCATTCCAGGTGGGGATCATACTGTGTTCCCACTCTCTTTCAGGATTCTTTTTTTAAATGACTTATTAGGTACTTTTTAGGACCATTAAAACTGTTTTTTAAGGACCAAAATGAAGAAATTCCACAGCTTTTTCAGCATGCAATAATATCAGGTTCTGAGTATGCTCCGCTAGTCACATTTCCCATCAGGTGACGACAAATTCCAATGTAATCTTTGGAGGAGAGCCAAGACTGGCCCAAAATTGTCTGTCTGCAGTAACCCTGACAAATTATTTCAAAATGACAGCTTTCAAAGAACAAGTGCTCAACCTTGATATAAACTATTTTTTTTTTTATTTATTCTTTTCCTTTTACACAAAATATAGATCGATTTTAGAAACAAGATGAACATTTCGAAAATATTGTTTTCCTATATTTTGATTTCCATAATTTTGTATAACTTTTAATACTTTTTGTATAATTGCAGGACTTTTCAGTGCTGAATCTTTGACTTTTCAAAAGTTAGTAATTGTTCGTCTTTTTAGGACCAGTACAAACTCTGAGTGTATGTATGTGCTTCAAACCCATGCAACTGCCCCGTCAGGTTAAATAAAATACAATTAAGAAACAAGAAGAACCAAAGAAAAGCCCAGCCCACACAATGTATGCTGTGCGCATGCCCACCTTGTGTAGCTTTTCTCTGACGTCTGCCCCATGGTAGGAAGGGTCCTGCTGAATTGGGAGTATAACATGGCACCACACGTCATGTACTGACAGAGAAACAAATTTAACTTGCCAAACATATATATACCAAACCTGGCAAAACACCCAGCCCATTTGAGTTATATGTAGCTACTTATTAAAGCTGCATGAAAACATCAAATTTTCAAAACAAAAAACAATTATCTAAATCTGATTCTACATGTCTAACTTAGGTAATGACGCACTTATTAAGCATTTGTTGCTACATAGGACATACTGAGTCAATTTAATAGAAACTGTTACTGCTGAAGTTGTCAGAGTTGGTGTGCTTGCCAAAACTAATTTGACATGTTTGCACTTCAAATATCTCAGTTAGCCACTCAAAATAAGAGTCACTTCAAGATAGGTCATAACAATCAACTTAATATATTTATCTATAAAAAAAAAGACATAAACTAAAAACCATCCGACTATTCAACTTTAAATAGTTTATTTTTTGGTAGCCTTTTTTGCGTGTGCTAAATGAGATCAATTTTGTGAATACTTTCAATCTTACTATTCTTTGTAGCCATCACACCCCTCCCAATAAATCAGATTAGTTTTCAATATTGTTCTCCTAATTACTTTGAGAGTAATAATGCACACGAATTAGAATTCACGAAATTTATATAATTGTAATCCTCTTTTCAGTTTAAACTTTTAAAATATTTGTTATAAGAACAAAAAAAAAAGAAGAAATATCTACATACTAAGTCTAAGACAAACGAAAAAAATAAGATATTAAAACTACATAACCTATGTTATAAAATTATAATTTCTGTTTTAATTTGAATTAACTTAATTAAACTGAACACAAATTTACCAATAATAGCAACGAGTACTATAAAATGAAATAACCAAGAAAAGAAAATCATCAAAAGGGCAAGTATGGAAATATGTCACCTAGGTCTTCGGGCATGCCGCAGTTGCCAAAATGAGACACCAGGTGGAGTAACAGTCAGTCAGTGAACGCAGTGCCCCCTGGTGTGTGCACGTGGAACCTCTCACCCCCAGGGCGCACTGGCCGGACCCTGCATCTTGCGGTCCCCACTCCCCGAGCGCTCATCTCCAATGTGATATCAATGGTCTCCATGTCGGTAATCCAGGCTTCTCTGAGCAGGTGACAATTAATGTCGTAAATCCAAGGTGTAGCTCCCTACTCAAAAGTTACGCAACCAAAGGCTACTTTGAATTTATTCGATACAAGATAATGATCGTTAACATTCTGAATTCAGTTGATGCTGGATAATGACGGTTGACATTCTGAATTCAGTCGATGCTGGACAGTGGCCGTTGACATCTTGAATTTAGTTGATACTAGATAATGATCGTTAATATTCTGAATTCAGTCGATGTTGGACAATGACCGTTGACATTCTGAATTCAGTCGATGATGGATAATAACTGTTGACATTCTGAATTTAGTCAACGCTGAATAATGACTGTTGACATTCTGAATTCAGTCGATGTTGGATAATGACTGCTGACATTCTGAATTCAGTTGATGGATAATAACTGTTGATATTCCGAATTTAGTCGATGTTGGACAATGACCATTGACATCCTGAATTCAGTTGATACTAGATAATGATCGTTAATATTCTGAATTCAGTCAATGCTGGATAATGACAGTTGAAATACTGAATTCAGTCGATGCTGGATAATGACCGTTGACATACTGAATTTAGTCGATGCTGGATAATGACCGTTGACATACTGAATTCAGTTGATGCTGGATAATGACTGTTGACATACTGAATTCAGTTGATGCTGGATAATGACCATTGACATACTGAATTTAGTCGATGCTGGATAATGACCGTTGACATACTGAATTCAGTCGATGCTTGATAATGACTTGATATTCTGAATGTAGTCGATGCTGGATAATGACTGTTGACATACTGAATTTAGTCGATGCTGGATAATGACCATTGACATACTGAATTCAGTCGATGGTGGATAAAGACCGTTGACATACTGAATTTAGTCGATACTGGAAGATGACTGTTGACATTCTAAATTTAGTCAATGCTGGATAATGAATGCTGACATTCTGCATGTTCAGAACGTAAGAACGGCAATACTGGTCCACGAATGTAAGAATACCATATGAGATAAATCTACAAATTTCTTGGAAACTGGCATTTGAATCCAGTAGTTACCTTGGTATTATGATATATATATATACAGCACACTTCTTGGATATATAAGTGGAGAGTACTTCGTGTATATAATTCAGAGTGCAACCAGCGCAATGACTACACTCATGCCTATCCCATAACAAGTTATCAAAATATATCGAAGTCACTATCTTCGGAATTTTCTTGTGGGTTTTATTTGCCTAAAAATATTGCCCGCTGATTGTATTTCATGTATAATTTCGTATTTCTTAAATGAATTGATCATATCATTACAAATTTAGCGATACATTATTCAACATTCAAATCTATTATAATCCAAATTTACGAGGCATCAGATAAAATACCAAAACTGGAAATGAACTGGAATTTATTTCATAACCGGGTATTACTTATGACTGTAAAACTATTGGAAATATTCATGGAAGATTTGGGAACATGATAGTGAGAGTTCATACACATTTAGGGGATTTTTCCCCCCAATAATATCACATACAACGTTAGGTTTCATGAAGTGCCAGCCTCGATTACAGCTTTTAAACTAATGAGATAATAAAATATTAAAAATTAAAAATCATACAAATTTTACTTAAATTTACAACTCAACAATAGATGAAGTAAGTTTAGTTATAATGTCCGTTATCTATAAAAATATAGCTGATTTTGTTCCTAGCCAAGGATAACTGTTGTTTTACTCAGATGAGACTAAAGGTTTGTCAAAAGCCCATGCTAAATACTGCTGCCTATGTGAGTTAGTTCGGTGACCAGCTGTCTAGTGCGTCCTCAACGAGCTTCACATCCGGGTCGTGGCTTCTGCAGGGGTGCTTGGGTAATCCGCCAGATTCCTAAATGTCAGTGTAGGTACAGTCTAATACATTTCATTGATAGGGCAGGTGCTATTGTAGTCGAAGCGCATCATTGCTAAGGTAATCAAAGCACATCCCTTCTAATATGTTGCGATGGTAAAGGTGTCTCCGTGCCAGTGCAAGGTTAAGGTGGGTGCGTCCCATTCAACGCGTTGCTACAATGGATGAGCACTACTTTCTATATGTTGCCAGGGTGGGCATGACCTCAGAATTCATTGCTATGGTGGGTGCTGGTTCCTTCCATCCGTTGCTACGGCTGGTGTGTTGTTCAGGTGGTGGCGCTCTGCATTTAGTGCTGGACCTCTGCACCTCTAGGACAGACAGCCTCCACGAACAAGGCATTGTAACGATAGGCACGTTGCTCGGCTAGTGGCGTTGCTCGGCTAGGTGGGTTGCTCGGCTAGGCGCATTGCTCGGCTAGGGGCGTTGCTCGGCTAGGCACGCTGCTAGACTAGGCACGTTGCTCGGCTAGACTCCATGCTCGGCTAGACTCCTTGCTTGGCTAGGCATGTTGCTCGGCTAAGCGTTTTGCTCAGCTAGGCGCGTTGTTCGGCTAGACTCCTTGCTCGGTGTGTGGCCAGGTTTGGTGCATCCTGCTCTGCAGTGTCGCTGTCTTGTCCCGTTCCAAGGACCATGCCTGATCAGTGCTGGTGGTGCGGTTACTGCTCCTGCTGCTCCAGCTTCGTGAGTTGTCGTCTCCGTGTCAGTTTCCACCATCCCTCATGTCACCCAGCCTCTCCTGGCTCTCACACCCCGTCATCCTACCGCCTACCCTGTTCCACCATCCATGTCGCTTCCTCGTCCTTTATGCTTCTGGTTTCCTACATGGTGCTCTATTACTGACATTATTAGATCTTCTTAATGGAGACATTCCCCTCTCAAGCACATTCTCTGTAAAGACCCATCTTCCACTGAAGGTCACCCACTCACACAGCTTTGTGCATAGCTTCATGGCTTTACACACATTGCATGCCAGTGTGAGGCAGACTCTGGGGCGGCAAAGCGGGGACTCCGGCTGGGCTGCGCCCACACCACCTCGTACAATTTGTACAGAGGCTGCGGAGCTGTACTCCGCTAGCACCACCACCACTAACAAACATCACCGCAGGGAGGAAGCACAGTCTCTGAATGCTGTGAACCATCAACATGGAGGCCTGGTCATTTGCTTCCATGTTCGCTTTCAAATTTTGCGACTGGTTCAACAAATTCAGTGGCGGCACAGTATTTCTGTGACATATCTTTTTACTTTCTTTCTTTCATACACTGACACACAAGGGAAGAATCAATCAGAACGAGGTCACATCCACAGTGAAGCGGCATCTGAAGGAAGACCGTATCCTGAGTGTCGCTGTACCAGAAGTGCGGCTGTACCGGAAGAACAGCTGTACCTGTAGTGCAGCTGAACGGGGCGTGCGGTTGTACCGGAAGTATGGCTGTACCAGAACTGCGGTTGTACCGGAAGTGCAGCTGCACCAGAACTGAGGCTGTACCGGAAGTACGGCTGTACCAGAAGTGTGGCTGTACAGGTAGTGCAGGTGTACAGGAAGTGCGGCTGTACCGGAAGTGAGGCTGGGTGTTACGTAAGGTAAGACTGGTTCCTGGCGCTGGTTGCCGAATCGTGGTTCGTTGTGGCCGACATCAAGAGGCAGACATCCGTGTCGACAGGTGCTTTTTGGGGATGATTTTCATCCTCAAAACAGAGCACGCGCCTTTCACATACTAACCTTTACAATATTACTGGTGCCCTCTATCTTTCGACGTTTCGCCTCTACAAAGATATTTAAAAACAAAGAAGCAGGTATTAGCAAAAAATGCTTAAAAGAAAATGAGATTACTTTTTATTTTGCAAATTCAATTGATTTATTTTTTAATAAATAATTAAAAGAACAATCTATAATACTTAATAGATAATTGTGATTTGGAACAATTCCAGACACCAATAACACAAATAAAAATAAAAATAAAATAAAACTAACAATACTAAAGCGACCAGATTAGATTATATAAACAAATAACATGCTGCATTGACATATTTTGGGCCAATACAATAACATTAAAATCTGAAATTAAGCACAGTGATAAGATACGGGCTACAAGAATATCAAAAGGCGAGTGGTTCAAATCTCAGCTGTGTTTGCATTTTTAATGATTTAAAAAACATTCTGTTTCCTTCCCCCAAATAACTCTTCAAAAGCTTCTAGAAAGAAAACTGCCTTTGAAACAAACAAATAATTTGAAACAGACAGAAGTGCTAGAAATGCAGAAAGCTAGTGTCCTAACACGCAGTAAGAAAAACCCGTCTCCTCGCCCTCCCCCATCCATCCCCCCGCGCCCTCCTCCACTCTCCATCTCCCTTCCCCCTCCATCACCATCGCCCTCCTACCTCCATCAGGGATGAAAGTGGTCTTCGGGAAAAAAAAGCGGAAATGCTGATATTCTCTCATAGGCTTAGCATTGTCAGGGAATCCCTGAAAATTCATGGAAGTCAGGTTTCATACATATTGGTATACGGTGATAGTGCTGCGGCGTTTGAAGCACGTATTAGTAGTATACACTGATAGTGCTGCGGCATTTGAAGCATGTATTAGTAGTATATGCTGATAGTGCTGCGGCGTTTGCACCACATTTTGGTATACGCTGATAGTGCTGCGGCGTTTGAAGCACGTATTAGTAGTATACGCTGATAGTGCTGCGCCGTTTGAAGCACGTATTAGTAGTATACGCTGATAGTGCTGCGCCGTTTGCAACACGTATTAGTAGTATTCGCTGACCCTGCTGCAGACTTTGCACCACATATTAGTATACGCTAATGGTGCTGCAGCATGAAACAACGTATGGGTGGGTTGTTGGAGTTTTACATCCTGGAAACATCTAAGGTCATACCAGGACGGCCACAACATATTAGTATACAATTATAGTTACCGCAAAAATCCCGGAAATCCGAGAAATCGCAGAGATCTTTCATCCCTGCTCCATCCCCCTCTGCCCTCACTCCTCCTTCGCCCTTCACCCTCCCCTCTATCGTCCTTCACCTCCCCTCTTCATCCCCCCTCCCCCCCCCCCCCCCCCCCCCCCCCCAAAGGATACACAAAGCCAACATGAGGGGCAGGCTCACCTTTCTCCTCCAGGTTTTTGGGTGATGGCTCTGCGCTGCGGCGGTGTCCATGCGACCCGTGGCTGCTGCTCGACGCCACACTCGACTCACGCTCCAAGTCGGCTGCGCGCGGCTCCTCCTTGGGGCGGCGATCCTTCTTTTCCTTATGCGTGCGGTGCTCTTTCTCGGCCGCCTTGAGCGCCGCCTTCTCCTCGCGGTGTGCTGCCTTCTCACGCTCCTTCTCGAGGCGCTCCTCGCGGTGCTTTTCCCGGTGCTCGTCCTGCACAGCCATCTTCTCCCGCTCGCGCTCTTCACGCATCGCCTGCTTCTCCTTCTCCTTGCGCTCCTCCTTCTCCTCTCGCCGCTTCTCCTTTTCCTGCTTCAAGTCCTTCTTTAGCTCTTTCGGCGTCTTCTCCTTCTCTTCGCCACGCCTCTCCGGTTTGTCCTTCTCTGGTTTCTCCAGCTTCACTTTGGGTTCTCGCTCTTCCGCTTTGTCCTTTCGCGATTGGATTCTTCGCTCCTTCAGCATTTGCACCCTGAGTGGAAGAGATAGCCCACAAATTGTCACTTTAATCTCAGCAACCTAGCATTATCCAAGCAGCAGTTTCTTTATTGCTTAAAGATCTGGGATTTAAATATGCATTCTTTCCCTGAATATTCACTGTATCTTAACACAATATTCTAATTCTAGAAATAAGTAGATTATAATGTATATATTTATATTTATCTATAAATGCGACAGACTCAAAACCATCGGACTGTGCAACGTTGACATTTTTAGAATTTATTGACTTGTAATAGTCCATTCATGAGCGTCACCACCATGCAGTGGCGACAGGGACTGCGCCGCCCACTGTTGCTTGCCTATGGTGACAGGGGGCGGGAAGCTGGCCAGAGGGTGGGTCCTTGGGTGGACCGCCCCCCTTATTGTAACCGGCTAGTGACTGCCCCACCTTGAGAGGTTACCTGCGACCTGGTTGGTCAGGGGGCAGGTCACTTGGTGTGAGGAACCAGCTATACGCAGCCGATCACCGACTTTTCAGATGTCAGAAAACAATGCTTACTTTTGATCGGCGATTTCCTTGCGCTCTGGTTTCAACGTTTCTGTACTGTTTGACCTTGACACAGTTCGCGTCTCTGGCTTCACCTCTTTGCCCAGTGCTGGTTTACCTTCGGCTACCCGCTTCTCCTTCGCATTTGCTGCAAGGGAAAACAATATACTGGATTAACGAGTCGTTAAAGTGTGAGGCAAAACAAGTATTCGGACCACAGGTGGCCCCCCCCCCCCCGCCTCTAATCCCTTTTCACTGTAATCCAAAGAATACAATAAAATTGTCTCCCCTTGAAAATCAACCAAAGCAGATGCCCGCATCGCCCCCCCCCCCCCACCCTCTTTCTTTTACAGATGGTGGAAAATTAAGTGGCATCGACCTATTAAAGTTATATAGTCCAACGAAACGACAACACTTCCCTAGATTTGATCGTACATATCCAACTTGGACTTGGATATTGGTGCACTCATTAAAGATTGATCTATCACAAGCCTATGATATCCAGCATTTCAGAGGGCATACCAAGATTTATTTTGCATGTTTTCACTTCTAATATCTCCAAAGTTAGTCCTCAATTATAAAAGTTACACCAATCTAAAAAGCAAAGCACACTATAACGATCAGGTTAATAATATATTGATTACAAAATATATATATGCCAGAAACACGAAACCATCATATTATTCAACTTTAAATTCATGAAAAGGGGCATTGGGGAAGTTGTCACATAATGTCCCTACAGGATTTTCCCCATTAAAATTGTTAACTGTATTTACCGACAGGAACACGATAATATGACATCTGATGCATCTGAAAATATACGTTTGCTCACAAAAGCAATTATTCAAGTTAACACCTAATACAATTCAACTGAAATCCGAAACACATTGAAACTACACCTCAAAGCATTCGTACAGCCGTTTGAAAATCGGATCTGTAATTTCCCCCTTTTAAATACTGACAATCTTTCGAGTAATTCCGGCGTTCAGCTCAAGAGCATTTTTTGCCCCCCACAGAACAACTTAAAATAATCACCAGAAATGAAAACAGTCTTTAAGATAGTATTCAACTTCAATGTTGTTGTTTGTTGGGGTTCTAAATCTTGGCAACATCTCAGGTCATAGAATCAGGATGGGAATCAGGATTTGTGAAAATTGGAGTGAGTTAAATATTGGAATTTCCCACTACAAACCTAGAATTGCAGAGGGCTTTAAAAAACCCCACAAAAAACCCAATATATTAAAAATTGCCTCCACCCGCCCAGCCTACTTTAAAAACAGGTAGAAATGTGAAAGGAAAGTGCAGCTTCTTGTTCTCAGGACTCACTGTCCAGTTGGTCTTTGCGCATGGCTGCCCCCTCAGCGTCCTTCCCGTTAGTGGTACCGTTCACTTTGACAGAAGTCTTCGGAACCTAAGGAAACAGCACACACATTGATTCACTTCAACAGTTACACAGTGCTGCCTCCTGTGATACCGTGCTGCAGGAACTAATACCCCATTCACACTACTGCTGGCGACCACTTTCCGACCATAAAAAAAAGGTTGGTTGCAAGTGGTCGCAAAATGGCCCTCAGTGGTCGCTGACCTCCTTGCGACCATTTTAGTCACAAGAAGGTTGCACCTACTGAACTAATAATCTTGTGACCAAAATGGTTGCAAGGAGGTCAGAAAACATTGCTTTGATCGCAAGGTCACCGGTGATTGTGGATTCTTTGGTCCAAAGTGGTCGCAAGCAGTAGTGTAACTGGGCTTAAGACACAGTGTCATGCTCGAACACAATACATGGAATATTTTTTCATCATTAATATTAGGAGATAATACACTATAATTGTGCCCACTGACACTCTATTTGATTTATTATTAAACTGTAATGATTTTATGGCCTTGTGTCAACAATTTCTCTGTGCAAAACGCATTCGTGATCTTTTTGCCAACGTAAAATAAGAAGAGATTTTAGCCTTCTTGAGGACAGCAGGACTGTAGCACCTCATATAACTCGTTAAAGAAATCCTTAACGACATAGGAAGAATAATATCGTTGAATTTTATCTAGGATTTAGTTTTCCTTGCCAACATCTTTTATGACTGTGGGCTTTAAACTTCATAACTGTCATTTGACATATAATTGATTATATACTTCTACATTCCCTGTAAAGTGATGGTTGAATAATAATAATAATAATAATAATAGGATGGTTGAATAATAAACATACGCCAACATACAAGTTGAACACTTCTCACCATAAATATTACTTTTGCTGCCAACATGGTGTAAAATATTCCGATAATGATGCATTGGTGGGGGAATGCAAATGTTCTATTTGTGAAACAGGTATACATGGCCAGGTGCATAGATATGTTTATGTAGTTGCTGGTGGTGCTTGATTGATAGGTAAATAGACACTGTGGTGCTATTAAGAAAGTGTGTAAGGGGCACTTAGAGCTCTACCCACTACCCCCCCCCCCCCCCCCCCCTGCTAGTCAGGATCACCACACGCATGCTCAAGGCAGGTGGTGGCCAGGGGAGCCACACAGTTTGGTGGTGGTGGGCAGATCACTGTAAACATGGGGACCAGGAATGCTTGTTTCTCATTGGTGGAGCTTGAAATGCTTGTTTCTCATTGAGAGAATGGGGTGGGGTGATACACTATACTGGATCCATGTACCATATAAATAATAAACCTGAGGGCTTGACTCTCTCTTCTTTCACCCTTTTTACTCTTTCTTTCTCTTTGCCTGTATTGATTTCACTATAGCCTGCCTACACAACCATAGATTCGAGCCGTAGACTTTACAATGGTGTTAAATAACCATCAATCAAATCATTTTCTTTTCCTTAATAAATACAAACCTTTATTTAGTGAACAACTTACATATATTTTTTTTTCACAAATAAAAAAACCCCATTTATTCAGTAAGCAACTTCTTTTGTCAGCGCCGAATCACTGATCTTCTGGCCATTTTTATGCTTTACGCTCGCATTGACTTTGGAATTGACTTTCTAAAAGAAAAACTAATCGTTCTCAAGTAAGATATTTCATGATCTAAGTGACAACAGAGGGCGCCATTTGATTCATTTTTCGTCCCGGCATTGGTAGAAATAGTTTGTTTGAAGAGAGTAAACTCACTGCGTCCTTGTCTCGTTGGTGAAAGTCCAACTCGGGAATCCATGCCTTTTTCTTCATCTTCAACTGACCACAGTAGCTACGAAGAAGAGTAAGTTAAAACCAGATTCACCAATTGTCACAACATAGTGAGTACAAAAACCACGAAAATAACTACAACACAAACAAACACGCACGCACGTGCACAAACGCACTCACACACGATAATGTACACACTCATACACACACGATAATGGATGGTGTGATAACATTAATATTACTATAATTGTCATTAGATATTAGATTATATTGTAACTTAAAACCAAAACCATTATCCCTACAAACACATGCAGCTTTCCTAAATACAATTGAATATTCAGAAGTATTAACGGTATTCCACCGCTACCCCTCCTCCCATCCAAGCCAATTCACTACTTTTCCGAACTAGTGACAACTAGTTGGCTCTCAAAGGATACATGAAGTGAATACAAAGATTAGGAGATGTGTGTGGGTTGAGGGGATTACCCGCAAGTCCAAGACCAGTGCATAGATGTTTGTGTGTGTGTGGGGTGGGGGTTTGAGTGGGTTGAGTGAGGGGCTTACTCCTCAGTTATTTGTTGGAGTTTTAGGTCCTAGCAACAATCAAGGTCATATCAAAAAGGGTACCGACAAGCACTATAAATGTGCACTAATGGCGAGTTTATCGTGCTGCTCCACTAGGAGACCAGGCGGTCGGCACCATGACCCAATAACCCACACAGTCACATTGTCCTCACACTGTGCTGACCAGTCTTTGTCCTATCCGATTATTACAGAGTGCTATGCTAGGTAGCGACAAGTATCAATTTTATGTCATTGGTTTGACTCGACTGGGAATCGAACTCCCGATCCCCCACAGGGGAAGCCTGCGCTCTACTTATTCGGCCACCACATCCGGTAGGGTGGGCTGAGATCGAGGCTTACCCCATGATCAGTGCATATATGTTTGTGGGAGTAGGAGGGGAGGAGGTGGTGACAGTGGATGGGGACTTACCCCATGACCAATGTGTAGATGTTTGTAGGGGGAGAGTGAGAGTGGGTTGGGGGACTTACCCCATGACCAATATGTATATGTTTGTAGGGGGAGAGTGAGAGTGGGTTGGGGGACTTACCCCATGACCAATATGTATATGTTTGTAGGGGGAGAGTGAGAGTGGGTTGGGGGACTTACCCCATGACCAATGTGTAGATGTTTGTAGGGGGAGAGTGAGGGTGGGTTGAGGGACTTACCCCATGACCAATGTGTAGATGTTTGTAGGGGGAGAGTGAGAGTGGGTTGGGGGACTTACCCCATGACCAATGTGTAGATGTTTGTAGGGGGAGAGTGAGAGTGGGTTGGGGGACTTACCCCATGACCAATGTGTAGATGTTTGTAGGGGGAGAGTGAGTTGGGGGACTTACCCCATGACCAATATGTAGATGTTTGTAGGGGGAGAGTGAGGGTGGGTTGGGGGACTTACCCCATGATCAATGTGTATATGTTTGTAGGGGGAGAGTGAGAGTGGGTTGAGGGACTTACCCCATGACCAATGTGTAGATGTTTGTAGGGGGAGAGTGAGGGTGGGTTGGGGGACTTACCCCATGACCAATGTGTAGATGTTTGTAGGGGGAGAGTGAGAGTGGGTTGGGGGACTTACCCCATGACCAATGTGTAGATGTTTGTAGGGGGAGAGTGAGGGTGGGTTGGGGGGACTTACCCCATGACTAATGTGTATATGTTTGTAGGGGGAGAGTGAGAGTGGGTTGAGGGACTTACCCCATGACCAATGTGTAGATGTTTGTAGGGGGAGAGTGAGGGTGGGTTGGGGGACTTACCCCATGACCAATATGTATATGTTTGTAGGGGGAGAGTGAGAGTGGGTTGAGGGACTTACCCCATGACCAATGTGTATATGTTTGTAGGGGGAGAGTGAGAGTGAGTTGGGGGACTTACCCCATGACCAATGTGTATATGTTTGTAGGGGGAGAGTGAGAGTGAGTTGGGAGACTTACCCCATGACCAATGTGTATATGTTTGTAGGGGGAGAGTGAGAGTGAGTTGGGGGACTTACCCCATGACCAATGTGTATATGTTTGTAGGGGGAGAGTGAGAGTGAGTTGGGGGACTTACCCCATGACCAATGTGTATATGTTTGTAGGGGGAGAGTGAGAGTGGGTTGGGGGACTTACCCCATGACCAATGTGTATATGTTTGTAGGGGGAGAGTGAGAGTGGGTTGGGGGACTTACCCCATGATCAATGTGTATATGTTTGTAGGGGGAGAGTGAGGGTGGGTTGGGGGACTTACCCCATGACCAATGTGTATATCTTTGTAGGGGGAGAGTGAGAGTGGGTTGGGGGACTTACCCCATGATCAATGTGTATATGTTTGTAGGGGGAGAGTGAGTTCGGGGACTTAACCCCATGACCAATGTGTATATGTTTGTAGGGGGAGAGTGAGAGTGGGTTGGGGGACTTACCCCATGACCAATGAGTAGATGTTTCTAGGGGGAAAGTGAGGGTGGCTTGGGGGACTTACCCCATGACCAATATGTAGATGTTTGTAGGGGGAGAGTGAGAGTGGATTGGGGGACTTACCCCATGACCAATGAGTAGATGTTTGTGGGTGGGAGGGTGTGTGTGTGTGAGAGTGGGTTGAGTGATGGGCTTACTCCATGGCCAGTGTGTAGATGTTTGTAGAGGGGGGGGGGGTGGTTGAGTGGGTTGGGGGACCTACGCCATGACCAATGAGTAGATGTTTGACCCATGAGTAGATGCTTTTGGGGGGGGGGGGCAGTGAGAGTGCATTGAGTGAGGGGCTTACCCCATGGCCAGTGCGTAGATGTCGGGTCGCTTGTTGCGCTCTTCCTGTCGCAGTTTGTCAACTCGCCGCTCCAGGGCCTGCCCAAACTTGAGCACCTTCGGATAGTGCGGCATGATCTACAAAGCACAAAGCAGATGACACGCGTGGTCAGAGCGAAGGTCATGGCACAGTGCGAAGGTCAGAGGCAGTGAGGAAACGCGTGGTTGGTGACAGTAACAGTACTACAAAGCACAGCTTTACAGCAAACATCATTACCTCTTAATTAGTAAATACATTTATCAAGACTATATATGTAGAAATTCCATATCAGCAACACCACCATGTAACTCACACACCAAACACTGTAGCATTGTACAGCGACAATGATGCATAGATGATATAAAGTTATGGCTGGAAGACCAGTGCAACGCACTGAGAAATTATATATGAATAAATCAAATTCATTTACCGCCCCCCCCCCAAAAAAGAACATGGGCTGATGTACTCATAGAGGAAACCGATGTGAAAATTTTCCACGTTATTTTTATTTACATTCGTTGATTAAAAGCAAGGAAACTTCAATTGTGGACAATAGTTCCTGCCCATTCCACTGCTCATTGTCCTATGCTAGTAATGCAGAACGCCATGCTAGATAGCGATTTTGTTAAATCTTTGGATTTACTCGGCATAAGATCGAACCCACGGGAAGCTCGGGCTGTCCTCATTCGGTCACCGGGTTGGGTGGGTAGTTAAAGTTTAAGAACGCACCCTGGTCAGCAGGATAAGAGCATTCCTGATCTGGATGTAGTTGCGCGACTCCAGACACGCCACCATCGCCTGGTAGTGGAAAAACAAAGAACACAAGTTACGGTAGTTCAACAGTCGTCATCTCCATCGTTGTTAACGCTTATCTTGTGAATTAGCAATTCCACCGTATAATGCCTATGTCAAATAGAAGAAGATGGCCTTCTTCAAAAGGACCTTCCCCCACAGCCCCCAACCTATGCACTCACTCACCTACACGCTTGGGCAATTTGCGGTCCAACAGTAATTACATTATCCTCTAATAGTTAATTTATTATGGAAAAGTACCATACGGTATAATGTAGAAATTCACTATTAAACAATAGTTGTTGTTATTATTATTATTATTATCATCAGCATTACTACTACTATTATCATTACTATTATTATTATTATTATTACTATTATAACTATTATTATTATTAATTCATGAGTATATATTTTGAGAATATATATATTTCCTTTTCATACTTCATACATCAATTTATTATCCAATTCTTTAATTTTAAAAATACCAAACTAAGACAGAAGCAGTGCAATGGTGACCTTTGTGAGGGAGAAGTGCCACTTGTGACAGACGTGGCGGTAGTTCTCGTAGTCCAGGTGGTCCGCCTTGGTGTTGCTCGTGTTGCACTGGTTACTGCCCTTGTTACGGAACACCGTAACAAAGCCCGGGTAACTTTGACATTCCTGTAATCATGGCGACAATGTACACTCTGAACAGGAATACACCCGGAAGTTTAATTCAGGGTCTGCACAAATGTGAAGATATGGAATTCAAGGCTGTTTCAAGGCTGTTTTTGATAGGGAGTTCAAGACTATTTTCATTTGGATTTAAGGAAAAAAACAACAATGGCCATCTTAAAGTTGCAGTCCGAATGTTTTGAATTTCTGTATTTTTTCTGAGATAAATATATTAGATCGATCACTAGTATCTACTTTACATTAGTTCAAAGTTACTTTTATTTTGAATGGTAAACTGAGATATTTTGAGTGCAAACATGGGAAAATTAGTTTTGGCAAGCTTGCCAAAACTCTGACACCATAGACTTTTCAAGGCCTTGAAATGGGGAAAATGAAGTTCAAGACTTTTCAAGACTTTCCAGACCCCGGTACGCACCCCGTAAATGTACAACACTGGCAACATTTAATCACAAAATAGGGATATTAGATGCCCCAAAACTGGAATCGCTATTTAAGATTCATTCACCTGTGAGGGCACCACGTGGGTAATCAAAGCGCCAGGCCCCTGAGATGGGCGGGGAGGTGCTCGGGGACTCACCTTCTCATAAATGCTCTTGTCGCTGTGCCACCGCATGATGCTGTCGAGTGCGGTGCAGAGGAAGCGGCCATACCGGTTCACCTCGTTCTCAGTGCACGTCGTCACCGAGAACGTCACGTCGGAGAAGATCTGCAGCACAGAGCGCATCACACAGAGCGCGTCAAGTCAGCTACTTATACATACAGGAGGAATTTAGTTTGATATATACATTTTATGGTGCGACTTTAGTGTGCGGTCTACCGGGACTTTAGCCCTAACGCTAACCTCAAAGAGTGAATTAAATAGACAGGTAAAGTCAGATGGAGTCTTCTATGATCCTTATTTAAGTAATTTTGTAGGGTTAGGGGTATGATTGATGTCTCAGTAGCACTTGCCAAATTGAACTTGTGCACCGACCCGGTGTTAATATGGGTAAGTGTGTCACGTCTAATAGATTCAGGACAATTCTCTGCACTCACCCGATGTCAATATGAATAGGTGTGTCACGTCTAATAGATTCAGGACAATTCTGTACATTCACCCAATGTTAATATACAAGTAGGTGTGTCACATCTAATAGATTCAGTACACCTATGTGCACTCACCCGATGCTAATATCACCCGGTATTAATATCTGAGTAGGTGCGTCATGTCTAATAGATTCAGGACAGTTCTGTGCACTCACCCGATGTTAATATACAAGTGGGTGTGTCACGTCTAATAAATTCAGAACAATTCTGGTATGAACCCGATGTTAATATGCGAGTAGGAGTGTCACATCTAATAAATTCAGAACAATAGATTCAGGACAGTTCGGTGCACTCACCCGATCATAGCATATGAGCGAGCTGAAGTTGGGCGTCTTGAGGTTGTGAAGCGTGTGGATGAACTGGGCGCAGAACACGGCGTCGATGGACGAGAAGCAGCAGCGCGGGAAGATGCAGTGCTGCAGGAAGGCCACAACCGACATGTTCTTGGTCGACCCTGAAACTACACACGCTTTAGTAACAAACACAGATGAGTGCAGTCACAAAGTGAGCAGCACTTATTATACCGTTCAATACATAGCGAACAGAAAAACTGACCCAACATCAACCGCAGACCTTTAAACGTGTATCTGTGATTTGAAAGGGAAGGCAGAATTTGTCAAACCTCAAAGCCGTGTAGCACTGCAAACACTTCATACAACTGAAATATTTTTTCCTTTTCCCTTTTTCCTCCTTCAAAAGCAAAATAACATCTAAGGTCATATCAGAATGGGTACCGACTTGTGACAGCGCACTCATGGTGACTTTATATTTATAGTGCTGCCCCACTGGGAGACCTGGCCGCCAGCACCATGACCTGATATCCCACTGATGTCACATAATCCTGACACCGAGCCAACCAGTCATTGCCCTCTCCTATTAATGCCGAGCGATTGGCTAGGAAGCGACAAGTATCAATTTTGTACGTCATTGATGTAGTGTGTGATTTTGTTGGTGTGTGTGATTTTGTTGTTGATACGCTTGACTGGGAGTTGAACTCCCGACCTTCCACACAGAAGGCCTGCGCTCTACCGATTCGGCCACCGCGTCCAGTACAACACATGGATAAACTGACCCAACATCAACTGCAGACCTTTGAACTCGTATCTGTGATTTGAAAGGACAGGCGGAATTTGTCAAATCTTAAAACTAGATGGCACTGTAAACACTTCATACAATTGAAATATCTTCTTTTATTTCAAAACAAAATAACAAACGAAGACACGATAGGAAAAAATATATCTCCAAAATCTTACAAATATCAAGCTATTAAAAGAAAATGAATTGCAATTAAATCAAAATCTGATTAATTCCATCTTTGAATTATTTTTCTCTCAACATTGTCGTCTCGTGGAAGCGAACATCTTAGATGCGCACTTAAATTTGTAATTCTTCATAATATATAAAAATGCAACTTTTGAACAACAAAGGGCAACTTCCAAACTGACTTACCTATAGTCCCTTTACCAACAGAGAAAAGAAAAAAGTGGATATGTAGACTTTGTATCGACAACAAAATCACACACTACACGATTTGAAAATATGCAACAACTTAATTTAATCAATGAATGCTTTTTGTTGTTTTTTTAAACCGCCATTTTTAAAACCTGCAAAAATAACAAAATATATGTGCCAAAATATAGTCGCCAATTTGCCAAAAGATGAACAACTGCTACAATGACGACACCTAACTGACCCCCTGGAAATGCTCAGTGCGCCCCTAGACGCCAGTAATCACGGGGGCTCTAGATAAAAGATTCACTCGGTACTTGCAGTAGGGGTGAAAAACGAACCCATTAGAAAAAGTGGCGAAATGCTGGGTAAATGAAATCGGCACATACATTCTTAATTTAAAAATTAAAATATATTCTTCATATACATCTTCACATTTACCCACTACTTTTGAGTTGAACAAAATAATAAACATGTAGATTAATCGACTTTAAAAGTGAAATTGACAGCATTCTGTGGTCGCCATTTTGTCTTTTTCCATTCTCTCCCATTTCAAACTCTGTGGCGATATAAGTAGCCATTAGATACTGGAACCAGGAATTCCACTTCCTGTTCCATACTAAAGCTATTTTCGCCCGTATTTAGACTACGTTGTCATTCACCCCTACTGTAAGTATGGGGTGAGTCTTTTATCACGGCGGGCTGTACAAAGGGACTTAAGACTTTGCTCACGTGCTGGGAACCATGCGTCCTTGTCGTGCTTGAGACGGGCGAGCACGTGGTTCACGTGCTCCTGTTGCCGCTTCTCCTCGTCGGCCAACTTCTCCACTAATGCCAGGCACCGCTCCTTCTCCTTCTTACGCTTACCGGGAGCCTGCAATGCACGTAGGTCACCTTTCACTACTGGACCTTCATGTTTTATCTCCGACAGACCGTGCTGAAGAGACTTCGCTATAAAGGGTCTTCCCGCATCAACATTTTAAAATCTGAACATGAACATAATATGAAATGGCTTAATGAAATTTATTAATAAAAGTAATCAGCAACCTGCTAGAGGTTTGTCATTCGTGAGGCAAGCAGGCGGCATGGGCCCAATCGTTCTGCACAGACTGATGTGCGAGTAATCAGAGCTTAGGAGAGATAATGCACAGGATGAGTCCGAATAAGCAGGCAGTGATGAGGAGTGGCAGAGAGGAGATCAGCGCTCACCCCCCAGATAAGAGGGTGATTGGGTGGGGAATCGATGTGTACAGCACGGAGAGCAGAGGTGAAGTGGCGAGCGGCGGGGCCTAGAAGGGCCGAGGAAAGTGAGAAAGTAGGGCAGCCTCGTTTGCAAATTAACCATGTTAGCGTTGCCAACATGTTTAACCTGTACACCTGCCTGT
This sequence comes from Branchipolynoe longqiensis, assembly GCA_030323885.1. Lineage (NCBI taxonomy): Eukaryota > Metazoa > Annelida > Polychaeta > Phyllodocida > Polynoidae > Branchipolynoe > Branchipolynoe longqiensis. The sequence goes on from CM059191.1 coordinate 93,634,048, forward strand.
GAACTCAATAGTACAAAAGGCCGCACAAATAAGAAAAAAAACACTTGTCATAGAAATTGTTCATTTAAGGCAATATCCCAACTTTGCTAGTATTAAAAGCCACATCGAATTGCCAATTCTTACATAACCTGCGATATCCTACCTTTGCTAGCATTAAAAGCCACATCAAATTGCCAATTCTTACATAACCTGCGATATCCTACCTTTGCTAGCATTAAAAGCCACATCAAATTGCCAATTCTTACATAACCTGCGATATCCTACCTTTGCTAGCGTTAAAAGCCACATCAAATTGCCAATTCTTACATAACCTGCGATATCCTACCTTTGCTAGCGTTAAAAGCCACATCAAATTGCCAATTCTTACATAACCTGTACACCAGCTTGTTAACTCAGTAGAACAAAAGGGCGTGTGAATAATGCTAGGTACACACCTACCGTTTACGACGCGATTCGCGCATACGACCTCATTAGTCGGTAGGTGGGTGCGGGACCATAGCACGCCAGACGTCCGCGATTTGCGATTACAACTCAGTTTTAGGCCTTAAAACTGAAATCGCAAGCAATTCGAAAAACGAATCGGGACGATTGCAAATCGGGAGGTGCGTGCGGTCGGTCGTATCTTAAACGGTATATGTGTGCTAGCTGCCGACCGTTCGCCTCTGAGTTTTAACGATCAACTAATCGCCGGGCCGGAAAAAGGACACGTGACAGTGTCTTAACCAAAATATTCTAATCGGCGGCTATATATTAATATTTTCTAATCGACGAATGTAAACTAAACAAATACGTAGCAGGCGCAAGGAAATTCCGCCGGTTCGGCGACTACATATTAGACCCAAATCTATTCAACGGCGGTGATATTAATGTTTTCTAATCGACGAATGTAAACTAAACAAGTACGTAGCAGGCGCAAGGAAATTCCGCCGGTTCGGCGGCTACATATTAGACCCAAATCTATTCAACGGCGGCGATATTAATGTTTTCTAATCGACGAATGTAAACTAAACAAGTACGTAGCAGGCGCAAGGAAATTCCGCCGCCGGCGATATTAATGTTTTCTAATCGACGAATGTAAACAAAACAAATAGCATTGCTACAGGAAACTGCTAGATGGCGCTGATGGCGACGTAGTTCGCGCTAAACCCACCAGGTGCGTGCAGCGCAGTCACGAATCGGCGCAAGGAAAATGCTAGATGGCGCTGATGGCGAGGTAGTTCGCGCAAAAACCGCGAATCGGACGTTATATGTGCGCGTCCAGTCGGTATATGTGCGCATCCCTTATCTTCGGTTTTAATCGCGATCGGGTCGCGTCGGGCGCAAAGTTTTAGTGCGCGAGTCGTAAACAGTAGGTGTGTACCTAGCATAAGAAGGAAAGCACTATGCGTTATCTCACCATCTCCTTGCTGTCTTCTATTTGGACAGCCTGTAGTCTCAGAGCCTGCATCTGCTTTTCGTAGGCTTCTTTTGGTACATGGAGGTCGTACATGGTGAGCGTCCAGAATGTAGTGTAGAACTGGGGACTGAAGGAGATCACACACAACATTTACAACACAGTCCAGTCTCAGACAGCCAGGGGGTTACTAATGTTCACAGTTCCCAATATCCACACACTGGCCAAGATGATTAACGATGATTCGATTGACCATTCCTAACCCATCTTAAAGTTGCATAGTCCGATGGTTTTGGATTTCTGTATTTTTTCTGAGATAAATATATTAGATCGATCACTAGTATCTACTTTACATTGGTTCAAAGTTAATTTTGAATGGTGAACTTCTGAGATATTTTGAGTGCAAACATGGAAAATTAGTTTTGGCAAGCTTGCCAAAACTCTGACACCATAGACTTCTGCAGTAACAGGTTCTGTTAAATTGACTCAGTATTGCCTTCCAGGCAGAAACAAATGCTTAATAAGTGCATCAGTATCTAAGTTAGATATGTAAAATCAAATCTAGATAATTGGTTTGGTTTTGAAAATGTGATATTTCATCAGACTATGCAGCTTTAACCACTGTGGGGGCCTCTGGAGTTGATATTCACATTACGGCCCTGCTCATGAGGAGTCAATATATAGACATTTAAGGTGAGACTGATAAGTGTTACATACATTCTGTCACATTTCTCTGAACATAGGCTAAATATATACTTCACACTTAATTTGAACATCTACTTCACGGAGATATTTGATCAATGTGACGTCCTCTTAAAGGATGCACTTTCTATTTTCTATAAGTATAACTAGTAGATTATGTGGTTATAGCAGCCAATGAGGATGTCATCAGAAGGGCTACCAAAGCAGATCCTCTATTCTCAACTGTCTTCTGGTTACATAAAGCGAGAGTGCCCTCGTCTCCGGTTCAAGGATACCATCAAGAGAAACCTGAAGCTGAGAGACATTAAGACCGACTCATGGACGCAACTCTCACAGCAGAGAGCTAAATGGAGAGTGGCAGTCAAGTAATGAAAGCAGTCTTTGTCGCATCGTGACCGACAGCATGATGATGATGATGATGATGATGATGAACTGCCAATGTGCCATGACAACACATTATGACTGTCAATATGTGGACATGGCTGTAAATATATCATGACTCGATATGTTGTGACTGGGAATGACTCTCAATGCACCATGACTGCCAATGCACCGTGACTTCCAATATACTGCCATGACACTTCAATATCTGGCCATGATTATCATGACTCAAATTTTGTGACTGTCAATCTTTTTAAATTAAAAAAATATAAATTGTGATTAAATTGTAAACCTATCCTTTTCTCATGCCACATCCCGCTTCAGAACCCCCCCCCCCCCACCACCACCAAAAAAACCTTGAAGAAAATACTTTCTATGGAATAGAAGTGGCAAGTCGATAGCAGAATGTTGGAAAATGCAGGCATAAATTAGTACGTGTCTTCAGCGACTGTGCCAAAGGGTGAACCCCTGCTATGTCACGACGATTATTCAATCTTTGTTTTATTTGATTGTCTCACCGATGACAGGACACCTCCTATGACAGGAAAACATTGGTCGGGATGCAAAGTTGTCCATTGAAGACAGGTATTACTGTAAACGTTAGGGGTGTATCACTACAAGGATTAACCAAATTGGTTTCAGAGTCTGTACACATGTGAAGATTCAAGGCTATTTCAAGGCTGTTTTTTTTAAAGAGGAATTCAAGACTATATTCATTTGGATTTCAGGAAAAAAACAACAATGGCGAATCGCGATTTCAGACTGATTTAGATCGGTGGGAACAGTGTAATGGAATTCAAGGATTTTCAAGACTAATTACCCAAAATAGGTTGAATTCAAGGCTTTTCAAGGCCTTGAAATGGGGCAAATGAAGACTTTTCAAGACTTTCCAGGCCCCGTATGGACTGTAGATATGACACAGCCTATCACACATACATAGATATATAAATACTTTCTAAAAAGGTAAATCAAAGCAGCGCCACCACCCACCTGAGATCTCCCCACATCTTGGCGGGGAACACTTGCTGGATGAGCTTCACAACGTGGTTCATGACGCCGTCTGAAGACTCGATGTACCGCTGCACCTACAACCACCAGTTCACGTTACACGCGCAGTGAACAGTGCACAATCATCATGCACGAGCATTACGTGCCGCTCTACCATATCTCTATGCTTACAGGGTCCATACACATGTGAAGCTATGGAATTCAAGGCTATTTGAAGGCTATTCAACGCTGTCTTTGATAGGTATTCAAGACTATTTTCATTTAGATTTCACGAAAACACAACAATGACGAATGGCGATTTTGGACTAATTTAGATCAGTGGGGATTTCGGACTAATGTAGATCAGTTTAATGGAATTCAAGGCTTTTCAAGACTAATTACCCAAACTAGGTTAAATTCAGGGCTTTATAAGGCCTTGAAATGGGGCAAATGAAGTTCAAGACTTTCCAGGCCCCATAAGGACCATATGCTGATATTGTTTGTTGTACATATTTGTGTAATGCTTACAGTTTCTTGCTAGATTAATTGTTCATTTTACTGTGTTTAACCAGTATATGACCTCTAATAGCCGATGTAGGGGGGGGGGGTCTTTAAATAAACAAACAAACCAACAGTTTGCCTCTCACACATCACAAAATGGCTGTCAGCGTTGGATGGTTGGTTTTTGGAGTTTTACGTCCTGGCAACATCTAAGGACATATCAGGACGAGTACCGGCTTGTGACACTGTGCACTCATGGTCACTTTATAGTGCTGCCCAACTGAGAAACCAGGCCACCAGCACCATGACCTGATATCCCACTCAGTCACATTATCCTGACACTGAGCCAACCGGTCCTTGCCCTATCCTAATAATGTCAAGTGCCAGGCTAGGAAGTGACAAGTATAAATTTTTAAGTCATAGCTGTCAGCGTTGTTAAATGATTGTCAGGGTTTCCTTGTTTTATATTCGCCACTTCACATAATTTCCTTTACATGTACATTCTTAATCTGGACCAACCTTTGAACTTGATATTTCCTTTTCCTTTTTATCTCGCTTTCTCATCTCCTCATATTTTGCCTGCAACATATATAGATAGAGATCATTATCAGTCAGACATACTTTTTGCAATCAAGTGCTTTACACAGGACTTCAAACTAAAGTAAGGTAGAATATAACGATAAACCTAATATATTCATCTCAGAAAATTACAGAAACTCAAAACTATCGGACTATGCAACTTTAAAATCGCTATCATTCTGCAAGCAATTACACCAATAATTAATTGTTATAGCAACATTTTCACCAAGAATCAAAATATCTGAACTCAAAGCATAATACAACAATATGATAACACAGGAACATTAATTAACGGTTGAATAAGTTCTGAATGATCCTCCAAACCACTATGCCAGTAATAAACGCGTGGGTTTCTAACCCAACTGTCGAGTAGTGTTCTGTGTACCGCTTGTTTCGGAGGGAGCCCGTTATTCAATACCAAAAGAGGTTGGTTGATTGTTGGAGTTTTATGTCCTGGCAACATCTACGGTCATATCAGGATGGGTACTGACTTGCAACAGTGCACACTCATGGCAACTTCATAGTGCTGCCTCGCTGGGAAATCAGGCCACCAGCACCATGACCCGATATCCCACTCAGTCACATTATCCTGACACTGAGCTAACCAGTCCTTGCCCTATCCTATTAATGCCGAGCGCCAGGCTAGGAAGCGACAAGTATCAATTTTATAAGTCGTTGGTTTGACTCGACCGGGAACCAAACTCCCGATCTCCCACACAGGAGGCTCGCGCTCTGCCGATTCGGCCACTGCGCTGGCTATACCAAACTAGGAGACAGGCGACGACTCACAGCGATGTTGTTGGCGTACATGGTCCTGGACAGGAGGAAGGCAGTCTCCGGCGCCAGGTGGTACTGGTCCATGAGCACGTCGACTGGAGGCAGCCGCTTACAGAACTCCTCCAGGGTGAGTGACGTCGACAGGAAGCTGGTGAACTGCACGAACGTGTCTTGGCACTGGAAAGTTTGTTTTATTTAATGACGCCTCTAGAGCACATTGATTTTTATCATCGGCTATTTGGATGTCCAACTTATGGTTAAACCCACTGCCGCCACATAGGCTACTCTTTCCGATAAGCAGCAAGGGGTCTTTTATATGGACTTTATTCCCCCCACAGACAGGCAGCAGATACACAGCCTTTGATGAACCAACTGTGGACCACTGGTTGGAACAGAAAATAGCCCAAACTACCAATGGGTCCACTGAGCAGGATCAATCGGTTGACCCACACCATCACAGGTGGACACTCTCCTGCCTGAGCTATGTCCCGCTCCGTCCTGGCACTGGAACCAAGTCAGCACCCACACAGGATGCAATGTAGGCAAGCGCTTTGATTTTGAACAAAAAAAAGTCATGCCACATTGGAGTCACACAACTTTTAACTTCCAATACTCGGGAAATAAGAAGGAACTGCTATTAAATGTCACAAAGTTTTCTTGGCGTCTCTTCATTGTCACTATATCATTCACATTTTATATCAAGATTGCATTTAATCAATATTCCGGCGATTACACTGATAACAGGAATTTAGATGAGGGGTGGGATTTCACCTTCTTAATCAAAAGAATTACTCCGAATAGTGATGAAGAAGCAGTGGTGGAAGTTAGTCAGACGGAGGCGTCCACCAGTCTGCGCATGTGAATGCTCTTCACAATTAGCTGTTCACAGACATGGTTTGTGCAGCAGGTGTTTCCTGCAGTGTGATGCTAGTACCAGCCTCCTCACCTGATCAAACAGCTTGCCGACCAGCTTCAGATGCCGCTTGTCCTCCCCTTTAGCGCCGTAGCCGAACACTATTCGGTACCGTTCCTGCAAGCCAGATGGATATATGTGTGTGTGTTATAAATATGCACATATTATTTATTTAAACATGTATATTAATGGGGATTTTGTGACCTTCTAATAACGATTTAAATTTGTTATTCCTTTTCCGACAATTCTTTCCTATTTTTTTTTTATTACGCGAAATTCACAAATCTGTTTCATAATAATCATTGATTGATTGGGATTGGGACCCAACAACAAAACCTTAGAGCAAACTTGTAAGTTGATGAACAAGAAGCCACTCCCCTAATACCCCAGTCACACTACTGCTTGCAACCACAAAAAAGGGGTGGTCGCTAAGTAATTGCAAAGTGGTCCTCAGTGGGTGCCGACCTCCTTGCGACTATTTTAATTGCAAGGACGTTGCAGCTACTGCACTAAAAACCTCCTTGCGACCAAAATGGCACCCAGAGGTCACCGACCATTGCTTTGGTCGCAAGGAGGTGGGTTCTTTGATTCAAAGTGGTCGCAAGCCGTAGTGTGACTGGGGCTTAATTATTTGCACATGCGTTACTTTGAAACAGCAGTACCTTCCTACTCGGATGAATGACACTAGTGTCATATGAAGTTACTAGAAAATAATTCCATAGAAACAATAACTAAAATTAATTCAGCAATTTAATTGTATTTAACCATCAAATATGGTAGTGTGGTTGTGGTCACCCAGCCCCCCTTTTGTGTGTACACCTATATGGACCTACAAACTAGTGATTAAACATGAATCTTATTGCATATTGCTTATTGCCCCTGTGTAAGAGGCCGTCCAAAGTTGTAAACATTTTCACGGTCGTACAAAGTGGGTCGGGGGGGGGGGGGCTGTCCGTAATGTACAACTTTTATCATTTAATAAAATGTTGGTATTTAATTTACACTAAATGGTGTAAATTAAATCGTATGTAAAATGTAGATCTGTACTACTTCAGGATGGAGGGGGTGGTCTGGAAAGTAGTACTCTTTGTACGACCGTAAACATGTTGACAACTGTGGATGGCCCCTAACATGATGTTTCGGTGAGTGGCGGACATACCTGCGCCATGAGCAGACACAGCGGGATGGCCAGGTCGTGGTCCAGCAGCGCCTCCTTGAGGCGGGACGACGACCGCTTTGTATTGCGCACCTGGGTGAAGCAGCCGCCCTGCGGAACAGAGAACACACGGCTAGGGGGCGCTCTCAGCGAAAACAGCATGTCACGTGGTCACATGACGAGAGAACCTCCAGCAGCAGGTCACCTGTTCACGTGACGAGAGCACCGCCAGCAGCATGTCACGTGGTCACGTGACGAGAGCACCGACAGCAGCAGGTCGCGTGACAGACAGCAGCAGGTCACGTGACGAGAGTACCGACAACAGGTCACGTGGTCACGTGACGAGAGCACCGCCAGCAGCAGGTCACGTTGTCAGGTGACGAGAGCACTGCGAGGCAGCATTCGCCTTATTAAAGATAGGCTGTACACAATATAAACATCCACCAGTACCTGTAGCGCACCCCAGAACAAATTACTGGCAATTACATCCACACTCTCCTTACAACGTAAACTATACATACCCCATCCGCATCCCAAAACAAACTACGAGCAATTAAACACCTCCTAACAAAAAACAGCTGCAAACAATATATACACCCATCATTACCCATAGGCCTACTCCATCCCAGAACAAAGTACCAGCAATTAAACGTTCAGTCTCCTTAGCAAAGAACAGGTGTAGACAATATATGCATCCACAAGTACCCATACGCCCAATAAAAAGGCCGCAGATGTTTCATCATTTAACTTTCAGCACCCTTTGATATTTAGTTTTTTTGTTTTTACCCTGCCGATAAGGGCTAAGTACTACCCAACAGCCAACACCCACAACAGGCGCAGCACTGACTATGGCGAAAGGCATGGCTGCCAACATTAGAAAATGAAAACCCAGAAGAGCTTAAGGTGGCAGCCGCGGGGTCTGGGGGTAATAACCCAAAACAATTTAAAATCTTAGATGCTCTGTGGTGCATTTTGGACACATCTGTGATTAGATTTCTACATTCTTTTCCATGTTCTCCGAAATAATCTGTAAGATTGATATAATATTACTATATTAATGGTATTGTACGGTGTAAGCTGATGATGGGACAGACAAATATTGTACACCTTACGGTAAGGTCATGATGGGACATAAAATATCGTACACCTCACGGCTAAACCGTAAGGGTTGGCAACCGTGGAAAGGGTCAGTTTGTCTACTCACCTCGACCTTCAGAAGGTCACCGCCGCTCATCGCCTCCAGCTGGTCGTCTGTGATCTCGTCCGTCACCTCGATGCCCGCCATCTTTTGCACCACCTCGCGCAGGATCAGCAGGTCGTAGCTGGAACACGCGGCAGATAGGGGTCGTTTTCAGAAACTGTGTACCACATATTTGGTTTCAACGTTTCATTGCTAACGATTTTTGCCTTTTTTTGTTGTTGGGGGGTAGTAAGTCAAATAGATATTGTTGCATTAAGCAGGGATGAAAGTGGTCTCCAAGAAAAAAAGCGGAAATGCTGATATTCTCCCATAGGTTTTAGCATTGTCAGGGAATTGCGGAAAATTCCCCGAAGTCGTGTTTCATGTATATTGGTATACACTGATAGTGCTGCGCCGTTTGAAGCATGTATTAGAAGTGTATGCTGATAGTGCTGCGGTGCATGGAGCATTTATTAGTAGTATACGCTGATAGTGCTGCGGAGTCTGCACCACATATTAGTATGCACTGATGTTGCTGCGGGATTTAAAAATCCCGGAAATGCGCGGAATCGCGGAGATCTTTTATCCCTGATTAAGTATATGTTAACAATACTACATGTATTTAATCTATCCCACAAAACATATCCAAAATATGCTTATGTGATTTAGTGCTAAAGTGAAAATGAGAAAATATCGACAGCATGCATCTTACCAAACAATTTGTTCCCACTTTTTTCTTGGAAGACACAATCTTTTTTACTTAACTTGGTCACAAGGATGTTTTTAGTACAGTAGCTGCACCCTTCTTGTGAACAAAATGGCGACCACTGAGGACCACCTTGCAACAACTTTGCGACCTCTTTATGACCACCCCTTTTTTGTGGTTGCAAAGTGGTCGCAAGTAGTAGTGTGACTGGTGCATAAGGACCAGTAAGGCGCCTTACCTCTTGCCGGCCTTCAGCTGGTTAACCACGTACTGTATCAAGCCCGCCAGGTCTATCTGGTACTTCTTGAAGATGGCGCCACTAAAGCTCGCCAGGCCTAGAAAACAGACGCAAGTATCGCATTGACTTCACAGTTTTAGGATTCTTGACAATCACACTTTAAAGAGTGGGAAATATACTAACCTGCCCTCTGGTGGCAATGGTATGAAGCAATGCTGTGGTAATGGCCACAGGACAGTGTGCTCTGTGGGAAAGGTCTTATAGAGGATTTCCACCACCAACTTGTCCCCTGAGGGCAATGGCATGAAATAGTGCTCTGGCTAGGAACTCACTGTCCATGCTCCGCCGCAAAGGTCATTTTCAAAAATGCTACAAGGTTTTGCATCATAAACAAATGCATAATTGTTTGGGTACAAAACCACTTTATATCATGAGATAGCAAGTCTTTCAGGAACACATCATTGTAAAACTGTATCTAGACAAGCAATTGGGAATGTCTGGAAACTGCATTTTATCTGAAGAAATTCCACAGTGTGACTGACCATGTGGCGCGGCCGTTCGGGACGAGGAAGTCCGGTGGCAGTGCTACCGGTCACGTGCATGAGGTCAATGAGGCGTAATATAGAATAATCGGTACATATATAACAAGTAATTCCCTTCCGCACCTTTACACTCACATAATATGCTATACATCACATAAAATATCTTACATTTTAGACATAATCTGATTAGTGGTTCATTCTTCATACAATCAAAACAAAAATGATAAAATTTAAGGACTTTCCGGTTTGCAAGAACTATGGACAATAATGGAACCTTTATGCTTGCCCTCTATGCCTGTAGAGAGTGCTTGTTCAAATTATGTAGAATATATTCCTGAGTATACAGTACATTATGAGTTGTTCCACGTGAACTAATGGGATCCGTGAGAAACCAGTAATGAGTGGAGAGCTCTATTTCTAAGATACTTACTCTGTAACCATAGCGATATATTGGTATCGTCCGTCTTCAGTCGTTCCCGCTCTGGGTTGGCCAGCGCTTCAATGATGCAGTCTTGAGGCTACGTCAAGGTCATTAATGACAGATGTGCAGAAACCTGAACGTGGTTGCTCCATGTTTCCTATTTTTGTGACAGCGGCTTAGTCAATGTGGCTGGTGTTTGTAACATTAGTCTAAGGGGAGTATGTGTGTTCCGCTGGTCCCTTAGGAAGGACTGAAGCTGCGACCCAGTATGAGTCGCAGCTTCACTTTACACACCAGAAGAACGGGGAAGGTGGTGAATACACAGAGTGGTAGTTTATCCAATGTAAAATCTTTGCTAGGACAATTTCACTGCAATCTACATTAGAAATAAATGTATGGCAAGAACCTTGATCAAGTTTGGTCATCAGGAGACATGTGGTTAGAAGTGCAAAGTGAGCTTAAAGTATATGGTCTACAGTGAATGATAGGGCTGGGAGTGGCACCACCCAACTTCCACTGCGCAATTTGTAGCTGCGACCCGGTGTTCTGGGTCGTAGCTTCACTGCTTCTAGGGGGACAAGCGGAATTCGGAATACCCAAATGCGATGAAGTTGATTAAGCGCCATTAGCAGGGTTTAGTCAGAGTACTCATCCCTGTTGATTTTATAACGTGCAGTCTGATTGGTCATGGAAACATTTTGTTAATATTTGTTTTTATAGAAAGGATACATGAAAGAACGTCGTATGCCAACGATGTGAGGAACTTCATTGAGTCGACGACAGGCCCGATGAAGTTGTCATACTTCTGGATTTGGGATAGAATCTGTGTAAGAAAAATAAAAAAAGATCAGGTGACGTTGGTGTAAACTACGGTACAATGCGCTGTTCGAGCAGCAAAGCAACCCAGACACTGGCAAACAAAACAACACTCATTCTGACAATCGTAAAAAATTTTTATATGGGAAACACAAATGCGAATTACTCCATGCCGCCCACTTTAGTAATAACTGAGATGATTCCGAGAACAAGGCCAGGGCCACGTTCACTGTACGGCTCCGAGTCGACTCTGTAAGGTCTTTTTGGCCTATTTGCATTCAGGGTATGCCCTCGGAGACGTCTCACTTTTCAGATAGGAGGCAAAAAGCGCCTCGAAAATGGCTGCCAAATTCAGTAGTTTCAGCCAATCAGAGCTCTTCTTTTCAATTGCAAATGGCTGCACCATATGGAGGCCGCCATTTTCGAGGCACCCGCCAGCTAAAGTCGTTCAAACTAGCGTGACGTGAGGAATTTCGCCGAGGCGCCTCCGAGTCATACCTTGAAAGTGGCCCAGGCAGTGGGCATGCTAAGGGGTCAAGGTCAGTTGGGGACCCAATTAGAAGGTCAATGGCAGACTGATACAGGCTCCCTTACTGGTTGCGAAGTTTCCTTTGCCTAAGTAGGTCATATGCTAATATAGGTCATAAAGCTGCAAGGTTTACTTACGTATTCAAAGAGCACCACAGGATTGTTGTGTGACAGCTTGCCTATTTGCCGGCCGAGAGGTTTGACATTCTCCTTAGCCAGTCGCCTATGAGAAAGAAGATAACATGCTCCATGTCAGTGAGCGGTGCACTAGATGGGTTAGCTACAGACAGTGTTGTCCCTTCCCAATAACTACAGGCTACCAAAGGGGGATCACATTTCAGCGCCTTCAATTCATTCAAAATCTATGTTGCCCCAACTTTGTTTTGTTCTTGTTTAACGTCCTAGCAACATCTAAGGTCATATCAGGATGAGTACCGACTTGTGACAGTGCACACTCATGGCGACTTTATAGTACTGCCACACTGTGAGACCAGACTGCCAGCACTATGACCCGATATCCCAGTCAGTCACATTATCCTGATACTGTGCTAACCATTCCTTGTCCTATCCTATTATTGCAGAGCGCCAGGCTTGGTAGCAACAAGTATACATTTTTATAAGTCATTGGTTTACTTAGCTGGGACTCAAACTCCCAACCTTCCTCACAGGAAGCCTGCACTGTACCTATTCGAGAACCGTGTCCGGTCCCAAGCCTTGCAATATTGTCCTTCTTTTATCAATTAGATCTCCAAATTCAACGGTTGAACCTGGATGCAATTAGTATCGCTCGAACAATGTCACAGCTCATTCTCATCCCATTTTATTGTTCTTGGGGACAATCCAACTGTATCACCTCTTGTATAATTTGATCTACCTAGCAATGCTTTGTGAAATAAAGTGCGCTGTCATTTGACACACATTTGGTCATTTCAAGAAATTGTGTGCAAATTTTAATGTAAGCATATAAATATGATGAACACATTTAACCAACACCCCCCTAAATCCAAAAGTGACAGGTTAAATTCTCCTAACTTATTACTGTGAAAATGGCTATTGCTTTCACAACAGCATTAAATCAACAATTAATCAATCAATCTCATCCCATCTATTTCATCTCATTTTTGCTTGTTTAGTTCTCAAATGGGTCTATTAAAGTCCCCAAAAGAAGGGTGCGTAAATTACCGGTTAATACTTTATGACCGGAAAAAAGCGCATTGGCGGTGAAAAAAACACCCCATTTATATTTATTCTGATGAATAAACCATTTACTGTTTGTCCTCGACCCCCCCCACCCCCCAAAAAAAACCCTACAAAAACCCCACTTCAAAATGTACCAAATAAGTTATAATTACTACTACTAATTACTTACTTCATGATGTACTTGGCTCTTTCAACACAATCAGCCCGCACATGTATTAATCTTGGGTGTCGGGTGTATGTCTGGTTCTTCCATTGCCCGTACAGACGGTATCTAACAAAGAAAACGCCACATGAAGTGAGTCGTAAGCACAGTGATAGTCAACAAGGTGTTGGCACTTTCAATACAGTCAGCCCGCACATGTATTAACCTTGAGTGTTGGGCGTATGTCTGGTTCTTCCACTGTACGTACAGACGGTATCTAACAAAGAAAATGCCACAAGGAGTGAGTCGTAAGCACAATAATAGTCAACAAGGTGTTGGCACTTTCAACACAGTCAGCCCGCACATGTATTAACCTTGGGTGTCGGCCATGTCTGGTTCTTCCATTGCCCGTACAAACTGTATCTAACAAAGAAAATGCCACATGAAGTGAGTCATATCACACAGTTGGACTTGGTAGGAAAGGTTGAGGCAATTTAGACAATATAGATATTCTGAATACCGCTGATACCTCAGGATAGACTGAAGCTCGGATCGCAGCCAGAGCTTACATGGTGGAAGGAGGGGGGTGAGATGGTAACTACACCTACACACAGTGTTTTTAAATTTGTATTATTTAATGCCAAGTATTTGCTGGGATAATTTCACTGTTCGAAACAAATGTATGGTAAGAAGCCTACCACGCTTGGTCATCAGGAGGGATATGTTTAACGGTGCAAAGTGAGTTCAAAGTAAAAGGTCTATAATCAAGGCTAGGGGTGGGAGGGCATCAACCCCAACTTCCTGTGTGTAAGCTGTAGCTGTGACCCGGCATGCTACTATTGCTAGGACTATTATCTGAGATCATGTTAAAAAAACAAAACAAAACAAAATAGATACACTGTAATTAGCCTATGTTAACTCTATTGCAGACTTTAAAAATGATACCTCCATCTGAGTAAATTGGCTACATTCGTAAAGCCTCATACAGCTTTACCTACATAGAGGGTTCATACCCATTTTCACATATCAAATTCCAGGACATTCCAGGACATTCCAAGGACCGTTCAGTCAAAATTCCAGGACGTTTTTAGACTTTTATTAAATTAAAGTGCCCCGAAACACAGCTGTATTTATTCATAGTCGATTCACTGGGTAAGATGTGAATTGTGAATAAGCATGAGAAATAATAGTGACTATATGTGTGGTTTTAAAATAAAAATCAAGAGGCAAGATAACGAGTCCACAAAAAAAAATCACTTTTAATATAAAACATCGCTGATTGAAGTTTGGGCATGTTGGCAAAAATACGCTTAAAAAAAATATGGTCATGATTTTCCATTTTCAAGGACTTTCAACGATCATTAGAGAAATTTCACGACTTTCCAGGCCTGGAATCCTGAATTATCAAATTTCAGGACTTTTCAGGTTTTCAAGGACCCGTACGAACCCTGGATATACCGTTAAGTACAAACACACAACAAAGCCAGCTCATTACCTGTACTCGTATTTGAAGAGCTTCAGGAAGCTCCACATCTCCTCAGCCATGCAGCAGTTTCCTGGCAGCAGTGAGAGGCTGGGGAACATGGTCTCATCCATCAGGGTCAGGAACCCACGGAACACGTCCTCCACAGCCTCGGGCGGCTTCTCCAGCTGGGCGCGCTGAAACAGTCGGCCACAAAATAGGGTTGGTCACACATTTTTTGTTGGTTGCAAAGAGGGTACAAGTGGTCACAAGGTAGACCTCAGTGGTCATCGACTTTCTTGCGACCATTTTTGTCGCAAGGAGGTTGCAGCTACTACACATCCTTGTGACTAAAATGGTCGCCGGAGATCAGTGACCATTGCTTTGGTAACAGTGTGGTTTTTGGTCCAAAGTGGTCGCAAGGAGTCACAAGCCGTAGTCTGACTGTGGCTTTACACATCAGCAAAAATACAACACCTGATCTGATTTCGGTTTTAGTCCGCGTTTTTAAAAACACACCTTATTTTGCTGATTTACAGTATTTACTTTGATTTGGATTATATTTCAACTGTAATTCTGTTTAAAGTAAAACTGATGAGCTGCAATAATTAAGATTGATGAGAAGATGCTATAAATAGGTAAGGAGAGTCGGATTCCTCAAGGCCCTCCCAACACCGCCGGAGATATTTATAACAGTTGTTTGTTGGGGTTTTACGTCCTGGCAACATATTAGGTGGTATCAGGATAGACACCGTCATGTAACAATGAACACTCATGGCGACTTTATAGTGCTACCGCACTGGGAGACCAGGCCACCGGCACCATGACCTGATTTCCCACTCAATCACATTATCCTGATACTGAGCTAACCAGTCCTTACCCTATCCTAATAATGCCGAGCACCAGCCTAGATAGCAACAATTATCAATTTTATAAGTCATCAGTTTGACTTGGCCGCGATTCAAACTGCCAACTTTCCACATGGGATTCAGCCACCGCGTCCAGTCATAGAAGAAAACCCAATTTTCAAAAACCACCATATTAACAAATAAAAAAGAGGCTTACCTTTTCCATGAAGGCCTTGCCCAGCCTGAGCAGCTTGCCCATAAGGAGGGTGTCACAGGACAGGCTGGGTCCCAGGTACCTGAGCACCGTGAACACGTACTCGGGCAGCTGCTCGAACGTGTCCAGCGTTCCTAGTGCCAACGCCCCGGCCACCCTGGGGGGCGCGCGTCTCTTCAGCAGCACCTCGGGCAGGCCAGAGTGGCTGCAGCCGACCAACAATAGGCGTTAGTCATGTCTGATTGATTGATCGATTGGTGGTTGCTTTACGCCAGCAAAGACCATATTCACGGAGAGAAGTGTTTAACTTGTATTCTGACCATTTTCGTTTAACCATAACTTTTACATAGAGTGTAAAAGGCATACAATCAAATGTCTCAAAAGACATTTATGAAGTTGAAAAGCTGACAATTATAAAAGTTTGGCCGAGGAAAATAATATTCCCAGTAAAAGTAATTCTTAGTAAATACGTGAAAATTGCTCTACCGGGGACTTACGTCCTAGCAACGTCTAGGGGAACTACAGGACGGGTACCCACATCTGACTGCTCACTGACGGCGAATCATTATTTCAGGGATCAAATTGATCTCCAGCAAAAGAAAGGAGGAAATCTATGGTAAGATTATCTGTAAATAATATTGCTCCAATAACAGCATGATTTGATCGGATTATACAACTTGAATAAAGAGTGAATGCCGACTTGCATGAGTTAACAAGGGACGCGGGCACTCACGTGATGTACAGGGGTTCGATGGCAGCGTGCACCAACGCGCACAGGGCTGCCGCCACGGACTTGTTGCCGGCGGCGAAGAACGGCGGCAGGAGGTCGAGCAGTGCCTGCGCATGCGCCCAGTCGCCGATAAGCAGCAGGGCCTCGCACAGGCCCAGCTTCTGATTGTTCAACTGTCAAAGCACACAAGAAGAATCGAGCTAGTGCTTAAAACAGCAGCAGCTTGGTGGCAGCTATCTATAGAGCTTACCTTCAAATTATATTAAAAAAGTATCGAAAACAGCAGAGATATTTTAATATACAGTAAAACCTCTAAATCGACCAACCATGGGAGCGACTTTTGGGACCTAAATAAAGCGAATGATATAGGGGAGTGGTCGATCTGTGGAGGTGGTCAGTTAAAGAAGTTTACTGTATTGGAAAAGAATATCGAATAAGAAATAAACAGAAGCTACTGTCTATCAGTTTTCATTTAAACAGAATAATAATTATAATAATAATAACATAATTTGTTAGGTCTAAAGCATTCCGCTTGAGCACCCAACTGGCAGTGGACGCTTAGTGTCAAATATGATTCTGTTCCAGAACCCAGATGGCAGTGGACGTTGCATGTCAAATATGAATGATTCCATACCAGAACCGAGTTGGCAGCGGGCGTTTCATACCACATATGAATGAATCCATTCCAGAACTTAGCTGGCAAAGGACGTTTCATGTCAAATATGATTCTGTTCCAGAACCGAGCTGGCAGTGGACGTTTCATGTCAAATATGAATGATTCCATTCCAGAAACTAGCTGGCAAAGGACATTTCATGTCAAATATGAATGATTCCGTTCCAGAACCCAGCTGGCAGCGGACGTTTCATGCCAAATATGAATGAATCCATTCCAGAACCCATCTGGCAAAGGACGTTTCATGTCAAATATGAATGATTCCATTCCAGAAACTACCTGGCAGTGGACGTTTCATGCCAAATATGAATGATTCCGTTCCAGAACCCAGCTGGCAAAGGACGTTTCATGTCAAATATGAATGATTCTGTTCCAGAAACTAGCTGGCAAAGGACGTTTCATGTCAAATATGAATGATTCCGTTCCAGAACCCAGCTGGCAAAGGACGTTTCATGTCAAATATGAATGATTCCGTTCCAGAACCCAGCTGGCAGTGGACGTTTCATGTCAAATATGAATAATTCCGTTCCAGAAACTAGCTGGCAAAGGACATTTCATGTCAAATATGAATAATTCCGTTCCAGAAACTAGCTGGCAAAGGACGTTTCATGTAACATATAAATGATTCCATTCCAGAACCCAGCTGGCAAAGGACATTTAGTGTCAAATATGAATGATTCCGTTCCAGAATGCAGCTGGCAGTGGACGTTTCATGTCAAATATGAATGATTCCATTCCAGAACCGAGCTGGCAGTGGACGTTTAGTGTCAAATATGAATGATTCCATTCCAGAATGCAGCTGGCAAAGGACGTTTCATGTCAAATATGAATGATTCCATTCCAGAACCCAGCTGGCAGTGGACGTTTCATGTCAAATATGAATGATTCCATTCCAGAACCCAGCTGGCAGTGGATGTTTCATGTCAAATATGAATGATTCCGTTCCAGAACCCAGGTGGCAAAGGACGTTTCATGTCAAATATGAATGATTCCGTTCCAGAACTCAGCTGGCAGTGGACGTTTCATGTCAAATATGAATGATTCCGTTCCAGAACCCAGCTGGCAGTGGACGTTTAGTGTCAAATATGAATGATTCCATTCCAGAACCCAGCTGGCAAAGGACGTTTCATGTCAAACATGAATGATTCCGTTCCAGAACCCAGCTGGCAGTGGACGTTTCATGTCAAATATGAATGATTCCGTTCCAGAACCCAGCTGGCAGTGGATGTTTAGTGACAAATACAAACCCAGCTGGTAGAAAATGGTTGTCTCAAATACGATTCCGTTCCTGAACCCAGCTAACAGCGAATGTTTTGTGTCAAATATGATTTCTCATACCTATTTGAAATAATAATAGTAATAGTAATTATAGCAGAAATGATAATGACAATAATAATAGTAACGAGATGGAAATAATAACAGTCGTAACAATGATACTGATGGTGATGATGATGATGATAATTCTAATTTGCTACCTGTTCGCTCTTGACATCCTTGTCCTTCTCCTCCTTGTCCTTCTCCTTGTCCTTGGTGTCGTCCTTCTTGTCGGATGACAGCACGACGACGCTCTGTTTACGCGCATACTCCAGCGCCTCCTTCTCAGTCTGCTTCACGCGCTCAGCCATGTCGGCGTCAGAGGGCGACAGCTGCAAAACACAACCATACCACTGCCTTAGTACAAGGCTCAGTCATGACGCATCCATGTGAAGTAGCATACAATTGTACGTGTGGAGGAGGGGTATCACTCACATTAAGGTTGCACAACCTGACGATTTTGAGTTTCATCCATATTGCTGGTTGGTTAGTGGAGTTTAATGCCCTGGCAACATTTAAGGTCATATCAGGACAGGTACCGACTTGTGACAGTGCGCAGTGGTGGTGACTTTTTAGTGCTGCCCCTCTGAGCGATCAGGCCATCGGCACCACGACGCGATACCCCACTCAGTTACATTATCCTGACACTGAGCCAACCAATATCTTCAAGTTAGCCATTTTAAATAAAAGTTACTTCAAAGTAAAGTAAGGTAAATTAAAACAATCAAGCTTATATATTTATCTAAGAAAATGACAGAAACTCAAAACCGTTGCGCTATGCAACTTTAATATATATGTACATGTATATATAATGAAAATATATATAATATTATATAATATATATTAGATTGATTGTTAAATTCTAATGTGCATAAATTTGGAGTGATGTTTATTATAAATGACTAAGTTAGGAGAATATTTAAGGTGTAGCAATGCAACATAAATTTGCTGTGCACACCCACATGCTGGACCTCAGCAGAGTCAGGTCATCTTAAATCGAATTAATACTCCTTTTATGTCGCAATACACGTTTATTTAATAAGTACACCAGGATCTAAGTTGGATATGTAGAAGCAAACCTCGGCAAGTGTCTTGGTTCAGACAATTTTATACTTTGATCGTATTATTCCACTTTAAGGCAAGCATGAAAAGAACCAGAAGAGTGAATGTGTGTGTGTGTGTGTGTGTGTGTGTGTGTGTGTGTGTGTGTGTGTGTGTGTCTGTGTGTGTGTGTGCGTGTGTGTGTGTGTGTGCGTGCGTGCGTGTGTGTGTGTATGTGCGTGAGCATGCGCATGAGTATTATGTGGATATTTGAGGAGGTAGTGTAGTGGGTCCATAATGCCACTTTGATGCTGTACCAGTGAACCCGGATCGCGTAGCTTCTTTTGCGCGGTTATACTCTGTGGTACACCCCCCCCCCCCCCCCCGCCCCCACCCCCACCCCCCATCTCACCCCGACTTGCATCAAGCGAGTTGAGGCCGTGGCTTATTATCTGCTAATCAAAGCACTCCGGTGTCAATTGATTGTGGTGTGGGCGCTGCCAGTAGGATAAGAACGGCAGCCATTCTGGTCTCCAATGTTCAATGGTACACTCGGCAATGGAAACAACGTGCCATTCATGGTGGTAAAATGTACCAAACACACCTGGCTTTGGAGAGAATGTCCGGAGTTCTCCGGTCGATACTGCCCGGATAAAGCAACCTTTAAAAAACTCTCGCATCTCTTGTCAGCGAAGGGATGGAATGCGGTTTACCATCCGAGCAACATGTGACGTCAAAAAAAGAATGGGCACCGGACTTGTGACAGTATACACAAATGGTGGCTTATAGTTCTGCCCCTCCTGGGTACTATGCATTTTGCACCACAACTTGATAGTCACCTCAGTCGCATTATCCTGACAATGGGACAAATAGTACGGACCCTATTCTATGAATGTCAGACGCCAGGCAAAGGTAGCGGCAACGATACATTTCCTAAGTCTTTACTTTGCTTCTGTGTGTGTGTGTATGTGTGTGTGTGTGTGTGTATGTGTGTGTATGTGTGTTTGATGTGTGTTTGATGTGTATGTGTATGTGTGTGTATGTGTGTGTATGTGTGTGTGTGTATGTGTGTATGTGTGTATGTGTGTTTGATGTGTATGTGTATGTGTATGTGTGTGTATGTGTGTGTGCGCGCGCACACACACACAGTTAGCCATTTAAAACATTAATTATCTAGATTTATTTCTATAGATACTGATGTATTCATTAAGCATTTGTTACCACATTGAAGGGAATACTGAGTCAATTTAATACAACCTGTTACTGCAGAAACCTATGGTGTCAGAGTATTGGTGTACTTGCCCAAATTAATGTTGTCACGTTTGTACTTCAAACATCTCAAAAGTTAGCCATTAAAAATAAAAGTTACTTCAAACTAAAGAAAAGTAGATAATATCGACCAACCTAATATCTTTACCTCAGAAAACGACAGAAACTAAAAATCATCGGTCTACCCAACTTTAAGGAAACAGAAGCCTAGTGTGGCCTGGTTATAGAGCCGCTTCACGTACACAAGAGTAAGCAGGTTTTCATCGATTAAGAACCGTCACCCCTTGACATGTCCTTAGTCTAAAAATATTACCTGTTGATTGTCGATGACACTTAGTTTGTCAGGTAAAAACACAAACAGGTGTGTGGTCTTGTGTATATATGTGCGAGTGTAAGTGTGTTGGTTGTTGGAGTTTTACGTCCTGGCACCATCTAAGGTCATATCAGGACAGGTACCGACTTGTGACAGTTTGCACTCATGGCAACTTAATAGTGTTGCCCAATGGGAAATCAGGCCGTCGGCACCATGACCCAATATCCCACTCACTCACATCATCCTGACACTGAGCTAACCAGTCCTTGCCCTATCCTATTAATGCCAAGTGGCAGGCTAGGAAGCGATAAGTATCAATTTTATAAGTCAATGGTTTGACTCTATCGGGAACCAAACTCTCGATCTCCCACACGCGAGGACCGCACTCTGCCGATTCGACCACCGCGGCGTGTGTGTGGAGGTGTGTATGCTTGGTGGTGGCCGCTCTAATCAATCAACACCAAGTCCTTGCCATTGTTTTCCAACCCTCTGCCTCATACAGGATGTAGCTTATTTTCTTCAATGAAATTATTTATCACATCTTCAGCGAGGTTAATTTTCCATAATAGCAATTATAGCACTTTGTGATGCAAACAATGCACGTTACCTGTCTTCATTCACACGTCTGGTAATTGATTACAACCACAACCAGCGCAGCAGAGTATCATAATTTTACTAATATCAATTCACACCTCAATTTACCATGCTATCACTCTACATATTGCCAGAATGTAAAACCCCAACAAACAAACAATCTCCATTTCCACACACAGGAATTGTATTGATTAAACTGTGTTGGTTCTTTTTGGGCTTTAAAAAAAAAAGAAGATATGGTTATCAGTAGAGCATCGGCCAAAAGATAATCAAATCCACCCAACCATAGTTAAATGGTTAAACGAATGGTTAAATTAAATTTTTATTAAATTCAAATTCAACGAGTAAATGTAATGAACGAGGTGGTCCGGTTAGATATGCTGTCAGTATGATCTAATCTGGTCATCAATATAAACTACAAGTTAGAAAATTACATGGTATGCATACATATATGCCGTGAATGCTTTGAGCTGATATTGATTTTTCTTTGGTGGTATCACTGATGTCAACATATATAAATTCCCTTCCACGCCTTTATACTCGCATAATGCTTATATGCCACATATATGTCTTAAGTAAATCAGAGATGGCCGATGTCCTGATCTGAACCCATGTTGATGGCATGTGAGTATTTCAATATGTTAGAGAAATTTTGTTAGTCTAGTCTATTGGTCATAATCGCCCCCCCCCCCCCATCCACCATATAATTTTGCTGGCGAGGGAGTAGTGAGATTGGTCCTATATGGCACACTGCTGATTTAAACCTGTCATTATTACTCCTGCTAGGTGAATCAAGGACACAAATAACCAGCTCAGTTTGTTCAGGTCAGAGGTAAAGTTTGTTTCCCAGAAGTAACCAGCCTCATCCGGATTTCTAGGGGGAGCGGAACGTAGCTGAGGCGGTAGACTGTCCACCTGTGATGGTTTGGATCATCCGATCGATCCTGCTCAGTGGACGCATTTGCAGTTTGGGCTATTTTCCATTCCAACCAGTGGTCCACAACTTGTTCATCAAAGGCTGTGGTATGTGCTGTCCTGTCTGTGGGAAAGTGCATATAAAAGATCCCTTGCTACGTATCGGAAAGAGTAGCCTTTGTGGCGGTGGCGGGTTTCCTCCAAAGAAAAAAGTCAGAATGACCATATGTTTGACGTCCAATAGCCGATGATGAAAATCAATGTGCTCTAGAGGCGTCGTTAAATAAAACAAACTTTCCTTTAACCAGAGCTCTATAACGCCCTGGGCCGCCACACACTCGTGGTTAAAGACTAATCTAGCCCCCTGACAAAGTATCACGATCCAGCGCTCATGTAGTGACAATGTAATAAATGTTGAGTGTTGCGGTGGTGTTTTTGAAGCACTTGCCCGAGCACGAAGCTTATTCACGATGTCCTGAGACAATTTGCATAAACCTGGCTATTAGTATTACAAAAAGTAAAGCTTGTTTTATTTAACGATGCCTCCAGAGCACATTGATTTTCATATCATCAGCTATTGGGAGGGAGGGGGGGAAGGACTGGGAAAGGGAGAGGGAAAGGGAGTGGAGGGGGAGAGAGGGAGAGAGAGAGAGAGAGAGAGGGAGAGGAAGAGGAAGAGGGAGAGGAAGAGGGAGAGGGAGGTAGTCGGTGTGATAGTGATTAAAAATTAAACCGTGGCTGAAACGTGGCAAGCGCGGGCCTTGTGTGCAGGAGATCGGGAGTTCAGTTCCCGGTCGAGTCAAACCAATGACTTATAAAACTGATACTTGTCGCTTCCTAGCCTGGCGCTCGGCATTAATAGGATATGGCAAGGACAGGTTAGTGCAGTGTCAGGAAAATGTGAGTGGGATATCAGGTCATTGTGCTGGTGGCCTGATTTCCCAGTGGGGCAGCACTATAAAGTCACCACGAGTGTGCTAGTGTGTTACACACAAGTCGGTACCCGTCCTGATATGACCTTAGATGTTGCCAGGACGTAAACCTCCAACAACCGACTAAATCATGTGCACGGGACAATGCTCACATGTCTACCTCATAAATCTGCACGCACCCGTGTTGATCATTAAAGGCCTTATTATCATGTTAGCCATGTGTTAACCCCACCCCCCTCCCTCAACATGAGCTGGTTCTGGTGCTTTCTACTATTCTAGTGGAAATGCATAAGTAATTCATTCCCATCCACCTCGGCCTAGGGTGTGCCTGTTCAGGTGGTAGTTAACTCACTACCGCCACCTGGTGGAATCACCCCTTACCATCGCGATTAATATTCACATGTACCATTCGCCGGGCCATACCGTTACCATGACAACTGCACGGCATCTAACAAAAGGGCGTGCATGTGCGTGGAGTGTGGAAGTTCCGGGTGGGGTGTTATCATATTGGTGAGTCAGGAGCAGGGGACAGGTCCATACTGGGTTAGCATTTGAGCGTGAATCGGTCACACCACCCGCCATACAACATAACTCTATACACACCACTAGCATTACTCCATACATCATTACTCCCTACACACCACTAGCATTTCTTCATACATTGTTACTCCCTACACACCACTAGCATTACTTCATACATCATTACTCACTATACACCACTAGCATTACTTCATACATCATTACTCCCTACACACCACTAGCATTACTCCATACATCATTACTCACTACCCACCACTAGCATTACTTCATACATCATTACTCCCTACACATCACTAGCATTACTTCATACATCATTACTCCTTACACACCACTAGCATTTCTTCATACATCATTACTCCTTACACACCACTAGCATTACTTCATACATCATTACTCCCTACACAACACTAGCATTTCTTCATACATCATTACTCCCTACACACCACTAGAATTACTTCAAACATTGTTACTCCCTACAGACTACTAGCATTACTTCATACATCATTACTCCCTACACACCACTAGCATTACTTCATACATCATTACTCCTTACACACAACTAGCATTACTTCATAGATCATTACTCCTTATACACAACTAGCATTACTTCATACATCATTACTCCTTACACACCACTAGCATTACTTCATACATTGTTACTCCCTACACACCACTAGCATTACTTCATACATCATTACTCCCTACATACCACTAGCATTACTTCATACATCATTACTCCCTACACACCACTAGCATTACTTCATACATCATTACTCCTTACACACAACTAGCATTACTTCATAGATCATTACTCCTTATACACAACTAGCATTACTTCATACATCATTACTCCTTACACACCACTAGCATTACTTCATACATTGCTACTCCCTACACACCACTAGCATTACTTCATACATCATTACTCCCTACACACCACTAGCATTACTTCATACATCATAACTCCCTACACATCACTAGGATTATTTCATACATTGTTACTCCCCACACACCACTAGCATTACTTCATACATCATTACTCCCTACACACCACTAGCATTACATACATCATTACTCCTTACACAACACTAGCATTTCTTCATACATCATTACTCCTTACACACCACTAGCATTACTTCATACATCATTACTCCCTACACAACTAGCATTACTTCATACATCATTACTCCTTACACAACACTAGCATTACTTCATACATCATTACTCCCTACACAACACTAGCATTACTTCATACATCATTACTCCCTACACACCACTAGCATTACATACATCATTACTCCATTAGACACCACTAGCATTACCCCATAACATTAAAACAATAATAACACACCTCCTTTAATCGATATATTACATTTTGTTTTGTTTTAATACTTTGGTTTACCCTATAACAAGAAAAAGTGGGTCTGATATCAGTGAACATACTTATAACCTAGTCATCTTTATCTATGACTTAGACCTACCTCCAATAGGTGGTATAAACTATTAGAGTACACCTTTGTGGTATTGGAATGTTTCGGTATCTCAGTACCTACTCAAAAACCCAGGTACCATTCCAAGGCGACCCCCTGCGAATGTGGTGATGAGATCAATCAGAGGTAATGGAGCACGTCACTGGTAGATCAACCAACCAGAATGTCACCACATTGATTGTTGGTTGTATTTTACGTCATAGCAACATCCATGGTCATATCCGGATGGGCACCGACTTGTGACTGAACACTCATGGAAATGTTATAATGCTACCCAACTGGGGGACCAGGCTGCCGGCACCATGACCTGATATCCCACAGTCACATTATCCCGATTAGTTCTTCTCCTATCCTATTAATACCAAGTGTCAGGCGAGGTAGTGACAAGTATCAATTTTATAAGTCATTGGTTTGATTTGGCTGGTATTCGAACTCCCGACCTTCCGTACGGGAAACCTGCGCTCTACCGATTCGGCCACCGCGGTCAGAATGTGTCTAGACGAAGCAGTGTTGATACAGCAGCAGCCTGTGGCTGCTTTGCCATGGCACCATGTGAAAGTTGTCCCTATGCAAAGTTGGGCGTGGCAAGCTTCATCACCTGGTGTGTGTGTGTGTGTGTGTGTGTGTGTGTGTGTGTGTGTGTGTGTGTGTGTGTGTGTGTGTGTGTGTGCTTCTGTGTGTATGTGTGTGTGTGCTAATCTCTCCGCAACAGGTGAAATGTGTTGTTAGCACCAACCTGCGAGACACGAAGGGACAGGTCGTGCCTTGGATAACGCATCACAATACAGACACATTCTCTGACACAGCAATTATGGCCATTCCCCATATTTATGTTCTATTACAACCCCCCCGTCTCTCGCTCTCTCCATCTCTCTCCCTCCCTCTCTCTTTTCGTCCGTCTCTCTCCCTTTCACATTATGAGTATGGAAGCAGCCCCCTGGAGCCCCCTGGAACCCCCCCCCCCCCCCACACCTACACTCCCAACCTAAACCCATCTGTTCGCTACATTTATTTAGGTAGACCTCCTCCCCTAAAAAGAAAATTGTTGATAATGACTGGCGAGGTGCTGGCAGTATGGTATTTCAGTAAGGCAGCACTATAAAGTAGTCATGAAATGCTAACACAATATAGTTCCTGCCATAGGACTTCAGTTACCAGTGGTCCATAACTGGTTCATCAAAGGCTGTGGTATGTGCTCTCCTGTCTGTAGGAAAGTGCATATAAAAGACCCCTTGCTGCTTATCGGAAAGATATGGTGGCAGCAGGTTTCCTCCAAAGAAATGTCAGAATGACCATATGTGTTCAATAGCCGATGATATGAAAATCAATGTGTTCTAGACGCATCGTTAAATAAAACAAGCTTTACTTTTAGGACTTCAGTTGTTTGCTGTGATGTAACAAGATACAAAGTTCAACGGTAGCAACACTATGGACTTGCGGAAGGTGTGGGGCGGACATCAGGGTGACTGAAGTCCTTGGGGGGGGGGGGGCAGGGGGGAGGGGGTGATGCTGTTGACAGTACTCATTTGGGAGCATATGATTGTTTCTGAAACTCAGGATGACACTCATTTGTGGGACGATGAATATGGATTAGTTGGCTTTGTGAGACAATCACAGCGATAGATGCGAAGTGTTTGGCATGCACAGCACTTATGAGGTCAGAAGGTAATGACTGTTACTGCCACCGCCACCACCATGCCATACCTTTTCCCACCGTCAGGAATGTCACCGTCACCACATCACAAGAGTTAAAGCTATTTTCTGTTTGGATGCTGCAACAATCACTACATGGACCGATCCAATTTACCCCACACGCATTCATGTGAGAAACCCCAACTCCTTCTGCACATGTGGAATCATGATAATGCGTCTACATTCATTTCCTTTTTTTCTCTACATCAATATAATACACACCATAGACCGCTTCCATTAAATGCAATCTTAGCTTTTGAGTAAGAACAATGACACACTAAATTTAAATGGTGAATAATGACTACCTTAGATCTTCCAGGGATTATTAAAATCACCGGTATTGCAGTGGTCAGAAACTTGTCATGTTTTGTGAACCCACTTAATATGCTAAATAGGATCATAACCTGTTGCCAAGGTTTCACAAAGTCTTTAGGTTGATTGTGAGTAGAAAAGATCATTAAGTGCATAATTACACGGTAAGTTAATTAAGTATGCAAGGACACTGATCAGTGAGCACAATGAATCAGTCAATAGAGCGGCCTGGTCTCCCATTGGTGTAGCACTATAAAGTCGCCATGAGTACACATTGACACAAGTCGGTATGTAAAACTCCAACAACCAACCGACCAAGGTATCACTTGATTTGTTTGTTTGTTTGTTGTTTTACATCCTAGCAACAGATAAGGTCATATCAGGACGGGAACCGACTTGTGACAGTGTGCACTCATGGCGACTTTATAGTGCTGTCCCACTGGGAAACCAGGCTGCCGGCACCATGACATGGTATCCCACTCAGTCACATTATCCTGACACTGAGCACACCAGTCCTTGCCCTGTCCTAATAATGCCGAGCGCCTGGCTAGGAAGTGACAAGTATCAATTTTTAAGTCATTGGTTTGACTCGACCAGGGTTCGAACCCAGGACCCCATGACCTACCAGCACGGGAGACGGATGATCTAACTCATTCGGCCATCCCGTCTGGTATCACTTGAGTAGCTTAAACATCTACCGATCCATGTGCCAGCAGATCTGGCCATGTTGCAGTGGCTTACCTGAGGTGGTGAAGCTTTACCCGGGCTTTACCCGGGCAGAGTCTTACCTGTCCTCCACTTATGAGCAGTTATGAGCTGGTAAAGTGACCACACAGGTAAGTAGCACTCAGTGACTGACCATTGCACCACGTGGGATGACAGTGGCGCCACCACGTGGGATGATAGTGGCGCTGGCACACCTGTAGCCCGGCACACCCAGCCAGGCCCAGTGTACGTATCGGATTTTGGGCGTGGTGACGCAGACACTGTGTGCTTTACTGCTGGTGACATACAGGCGTGACTGAGGCTGCTACACAGTACCACTTACTGCTTACTGCGCAACAGCAGCTAGCTGCCTCACAGACACACGAGTAGAACCAGCAACAGACTTCCGTCATGGACATATGGGGAGAACCAGTAACTGACTGCCTCATGGACACACTCCTGGAACCAGCAACTGACTACCTCACAGATACACGCCTAACACCTGCAACTGACTGCCTCAGACACACACGCCTAACACCTGCAACTGACTGCCTCAGACACACACCCGGAACCAGCACCTGACTGCCTCACAGACACACGCCTGGGAACTGATACACGCCCGTAAACCAGTAACTGACTGCCTTACTGACATACACCTAGAATCAGCAACTGACTGCCTCACTGACACACACCTGGAACCAGCGGCTGACTGCCTCACTGATACACGCCCACAACCCTCAACTGACTGGCTCACAGATACACAGCTGGAACCAGCAACTGACTGCCTCACTGACACAAACCCGGAACCAACAACTGACTGCCTCACAGATATTACGCTTGAAATCAGCACTACCTACATGTGTCGACAGTCGGACTTCTGGGGATCGGGATATGATGCATTTTGTATACGAATACTGTATGCGCCACACAAATGGCACGAGTGCGCATTAACATAGCAGCTGAAGACACAAATACCACCACAGCTCACAAGTTCACAAGCTCACAACCATCCTTCACCGGACAGCGGTCCAGAGCGACTGCTTAGCTCCACTGGCAGACATGGTGTCAGTCAAAGTCAGAACTAACTAAAGGGAGGATAATTTCACAAACTTGTGGATTACACTTAAAACATGGCTGCAACAAACTATATTGGTGGGTTGTTGGAGTTTTACATCCTGGCAACATCTAAGGTCACATCAGGACGGGGCAACAAACTAGAAGAAAAACAAACAAACCGAGCAACCACAAACCACATTAAAAGTGGATGTAGGACACAGGATGGCGCAGAATCTGTTTTAAACGCTACCCACTGACTTTGCCACCTAGGAGCTGATGACAAAAATACCCCACCCTTACCTAGTGATGGTGTCTACAGAGCAGTACTATGGGCTGAGTTGCTCATCGATACCCACCCCCACCCCCACCTCCATTGCCCTTAACAACTAGTCAGTGACAGCCGGACATTACCTGCAGGCGGTTTTACCTGCAGCCTTCCGGGTCCCGCCACCCACACCATTAAGTGGTGTGTACCGACTGGGGAGCAGTGGTGCCCCCTATCCGGCAACAGGGCTGAGAGAGTCCACATCAGAATCATTAACGACGACTCACAGCGTGGCAGTGTCACACAGCAACGACTGGCGGAGTATCAGGCTGTCCAATGATTCTACGTCACGACTGGCGGAGTATCAGGCTGTCCAATGATTCTACGTCTAACGCCTGGAGTGGGAACCGCAGATGGGTCATCTGTGGTAAGTGAAGTGCACACCGCACATACAGAAGGTTTCGCCAGCTCCACCGTCACAACCACATGTGTGAGCCATTTGGAGCGCTCTGCACCGTGATATATAATATACATATATAACATCCCCTCACTGATGTCCACACATCTTTTGGCGAACTGCCCACCACAGCATGTCGAGCGACCAGTGGACAGCTCCGTCGGTCACCCCAACCATGCCGGACAGTGAGGAGCCCTTCACCGCCGCCGTCTCCCAGTCCGCGTCGTTCGTGTGGGGGAACCAGAGCCACGAGGCGCCCACGTCGTGGCTCCTGTGGCCCACGGCTAACTCGA
Organism: Branchipolynoe longqiensis; assembly: GCA_030323885.1. Lineage (NCBI taxonomy): Eukaryota > Metazoa > Annelida > Polychaeta > Phyllodocida > Polynoidae > Branchipolynoe > Branchipolynoe longqiensis. The sequence continues at coordinate 93,664,325 of CM059191.1, forward strand.
CCGGCACCAACCCGGGAGAAGACCTCGGTGTCACGACGGCACTCCTCCCGGCGTGGGTGGGCTTCCCCCTGCTGGCGGCGGCCGCGCTTGGAGTGGCCGGCAACCTGGTGGTGGTGGTGGTGGTGAGCTGCTCACGCCGGCTTCACACGCCCTTCTATCTGGTGCTCATGTCGCTGGCCATCGGCGACGTGCTCAAGGCACTCACTGTCGGACCCATGGCCATTCTGCGGGTGGTATTAGGTGAGTTACTGCTGTTGCTGCTGCACAATGTTGATGCATGCGCTAACAACCTTTTTTAAAATACTTTTCACTCTGATGCTGTCCTAGAAAGACATCGCGGTGTCAGAATCGGTAGAGCTCTGGCCTCGTGTGTGGGAGAAAGGGAGTTTGGTTCGCAGTCGAGTCAATCCAATGACTTATAAAATATATACTTGTCGCTTCCTAGCCTGACGGCCGGCATTAATATGACAGGGCAAGGGCTGTTTAGCTCAGTGTCAGGATAATGTGACTGAGTGGGATATTGGGTCATGGTGCCAGCAGTTTGATTTCCCAGTGGGGCAGCACTATAAAGTCATCATGAGTGCATACTGTCACAAGTTGGTACCCATCCTGATATGACCTTAGATGTTGCCAGGACAAAACTCCAACAACCAACCAATATAGTTTGTTGCAGCCAAGTTTTAAGTGTTATCCACAAGTTTGTGAAATTATCCTCCCTTTAGTTAGTTCTGACTTTGACTGACACCATGTCTGCCAGTGGAGCTAAAGGCGCTGTCACATTACGGCGTATGGCGGGAGCGTATGGCGGCGTAGCGGCTTACGTCATATACGTCGCCATACGCCGCATACGCTACGCATACGCTACGCATACGCTACGCATACGCTACGCATACGCTACGCATACGCTACGCATACGCCGCCAGTGCCGCAACACGCCGGCGTATGTGAAGCCTATGATGCATACGCCGCCATACGCTTTCATAAATCCGTCCGTCCAAATTTTTTTGTGCATGCTCAAAAAAACGCGACCTATGAGGGCGTATGGCCCATACTGTCAAAAAATGTCACAGCACGCTCCCATACGCTCCCATACGCTACGCATAACGCTACGCATACGCTACGCATACGCTCTTCATACGCTCCTCATACGCTCAAACACACCCGAAAGTGGCACCCGATGGCGTACGTAGGTTTTCAATACGCTCCCGCCATACGCCGTAATGTGACAGCCCCTTAACCAACCAACCAGCCGTGAACCATGTGCTTCTTCTGGTCGGCAACCATGTTAGTGTACAGGTACACAATGTAAACAAAATAATACTCTTCACATTTAGCTTCATCACACGATAATGCAGTAATCACTAACAAAATTCTGTCCTAGATTTACTCTCAAATGCAAGTACTTCAACGATGTTTTTGAAAGTACCATGGACAGTATTTCACATGACTCAATTCGCAGAGAATTCAAGGTGGATTCAACTGCACCAGACAGGTAATGCGCATGTCCATTGATTCAGGACTAGGTTTGGCCTTAGTATTGAGGGCCATGGGATAGCTCAATCAATCAATACAGGTAGCACTTAGTGAATGGGAGCCTTTCTAGCGGCCAGAGCACACGCCATTGTAGTATCAAACGCAGTACTCCCATGATCAGTCATGTGGGGGCGTGTGCCTGTGTATGTGTGTATACAGGTATATATTTGTGTATGTATGTCTGCAAGCATGTGTGTATACATGCATGCATGTATGTATGCATATATATGTATGTGTAAGTATGTATTTATGTGTATGTATGTATGGCTGTGTATGTGTGTATGTGTGTATGTATGTATGTATGTATGTATGTATGTATGTGTGTGTGGGTGTGTATGTATGTATGTATGTATGTATGTATGTATGTATGTATGTATATGTATGTATGTATGTATGTATGTATGTATGTATGTATGTATGTATGTATGTATGTATGTATGTATGTATGTATTGTTGTTTGGTTGTTTGTTGTTTTGTTGTTTGTTGTTGTTTTACGTCCTAGCAACATCTAAGGTCATATCAGGACGGGTACCGACTTGTGACAGCGCGCATCCTGGCGACTTTATAGTGCTGTCTCACTGGGAAACCAGGCCGCCGGGACCATGACCTGGTATCCCACTCAGTCACATTATCGTGACACTGAGCACACCAGTCTGTATTGCCCTATGTATGTATGTAGGTATGTATGTGTATGTGTGTATGTGTGTATGTGTGTATGTATGTATGTATGTATGTATGTATGTATGTATGTATGTATGTATGTATGTATGTATGTATGTATGTAAGTATGTATGTATGTATGTATGTATGTATGTATGTATGTATGTATGTATGTATGTATGTATGTATGTATGAGTGCATATGTTTGGTAGATAAACTAATCTCTTCAAAACCAGAGTAATTCATACAAACCGCCTTCATACTAAAGTAAACCAAACCACACCAGAACTGACATGTTGCCATTTTTGTGAGGTTATGTGATAGCTATACAACAACATAGAACCCTGAAACAACCACTGGCCCCTCACTGGACGCTGTGGCCGAATCGGTAGAGCGCAGGCTTCCCGTGCGGAAGGTCGTGAGTGCGAATCCCAACCGAGTCAAACCAATGACATACACAATTTATACTTGTGGGGCAACACTATAATAGTCGACATGAGTGCGCACTGTCACAAGTCGGTACACGTCCTGATATGACCTTAGATGTTTGCTAGGACGTAAAACCCCAGCCGACAACCAGTCACCCAAGTGTTGATAGCGATAAAACTCCTTGAGTCGGCCGGCACTGCTTTGTGGCATTCAGGTGACGTTCGTCCACTGATCGATTCGTCCAAGCCTCACAACAGTCACGTGACCATAGTAAACTACACACACTCAGGTGCACACAAAAGCACACACGTACAATCGTGCACATTGACACATGCATAGCTACTGGCTACAGAAACATACTATTACCATTTTTGCTAAGTCGATTCTAATGGATCATGCAGTGGCATTATCTTTGAGCGTGCATGTTTCAGTTTTTCACCTTTTGTATTGCATTTCATGTAGGCAGATAAAGTTGCGTAGTCCGATGAAAACATCAATGTTTCCGAACTAAAACGATTATCTAGATTTTATTCTACATATCTAATTTAGATACGGGTGCACTCTCAGGGATGAAAGTGGTCTCCGGGGAAAAAAAGCAGAAATGCGGATATTCTCCCATAGGTTTAGCATTGTCGGGGAATCGCGGAAAAAGTCCGGAAGTCAGGTTTCATATATATTTGTATACGCTGATAGTACTGTGCTGTTTGAAGCATGTATTAGTAGTATATGCTGATAGTGATAGTGCTGCAGCATTTGGAGCATTTATTAGTAGTGTACGCTGATAGTGCTGCACCGTCTGCACCACATATTAGTATACGCTGATGGTGATGCGGGATTGAAAAATCCTGGAAATCCGCGGAATCGCGGAGATTTTTCATCCATGACTTATTAAGCATTTCGACAAACTGTCTAATGGTGAAAACAAGCCTATTCAGGCTTATCCATGATAAGCAGTATAAATCTTCAACAACAACGTAGATGTGAATATAAAGTCAATTTAATAGAACCTGGTACTGTTGAAGGCTACAGTGTCAGAGCTTTGATGTGCTTGCCAAAATTAACTTTGCAAGCTTGATCTTCAAATAGCTCTAAAGTCATCCATTTAAAAAGTACAATGTACAAAAGTAAGGTAGATTAGAACAATCAACCTAATATATCTATCTAAAAAAAACACGAAAAAACCCACATAAACTCAAACCATTACAGTATGCAATTTTAACTACCCACATGAAATGCAATACAAAAGGTGAAAAAATGAAACTTGCACGCTCAAAGATAATGCCAACGCATGATTTATTATAATTGACTTAGCAAAAAATAGGAACCGTTAAATAATATTGCATATTGCCCTTTGTTGGCTTGTGTGTGTGTGTGTGTGTGTGTGTGTGTGTGTGTGTGTGTGTGTGTGTGCGTGTGTGTGTGTGTGTGGTGCTTCTTAATTGACTTAGTATTCCCTTTTATGCGGTAACAAATACTTGGTACACCAATATCTAAATTGGATATGTAGGATGAAATCTAGATGAGTGTTTTGGTTTTGAGAACTTGATATTTTCATTTGATATTATCAAACTTTAATAGAGGGGATACAAATTGTATATAAAGTAAAGTACTCAATATATTATACTCTACGATATACCATGCCATCCTGCACTACACCACCACATACTATGCTATACTGTGCTGTCCTATACTATACCTATACAATACTATAATATACTATGCTAAACTTCCCTGTACTACCCTTTTATATCCTAACCCATATCATTCTGCTAGGGCTGTCAAAATAACTATTTTCAGTTGTTTCAAGTGAGTGTAAAAGTGTGTGTTGTGTGAACATGCCTGAAGTTAATTTTTGTTTGCTCGGGAGGTGGGGGAGGGGGGAGTAGTGGGTGGGTGTGTGAAGGTAAAGGACATGTTAGCAATCAGACATAACAGTTGATGCGGTGTCTTCCAGGTGCTGCCTTCCCGTGGTGGACCTGCAGCCTGGCAGACCGCCTCTACCTGGGCTACGCCTGCCTCACCCTCGCCCACATCCTCGTCGCGCTGGTGCACGTGCACCTGGCGCTGCGCAGCCCGCTGTGCTTCCGGCGCTTCCCTGACGCATGCGTAGTGACTGCGCAGCTAGTGGCCGCCTGGACCCTGCCCATCTTTCTATCAGTGCCGCAGCTCGTCCACACCGAGCCGCCACACAGCGCCACCTGCCGGCCACTGGGCACGCTCTACTTCACCACCAGGGTCCTCCCCGTCCTCGTCGTGCCGCTGCTAGTCGCGCTGGTTGCCAGCGGCCTGGTTACCATCACCATCAACGCGCAGCGCCGGGTGGCGAGGCACGTGAAAACGCAGGAGCAGAAAGTTCACAGCGATGGGTCCTCCAACGGGTTCGTGACCTACGAAAACTCCATCACGAGTGAGGAAGGGGTGATCGTGTCCGCTGGGCCGCAAACAGCTAATGGTCACGTGGTGGCGCCACAGCAGCGTGACGTCATTGTACACAACACAGCAGGAGAAGGGTACAATGACGCTGAGACCAAATCAGGACAAGGAATTGTAAAAGCTGCTTGCCACGAAGATGTTAGCCCGAGGCCTGGAATGGATAATCAACATCACGAAAACCCTGTTGTAGAGGAAGAAGCCAATATTGCAACTCCACAAACTTCAAGTGAGGAGAGCAGCTCAGTGAAGATGGAGTGTGAAATCAGAAGGAGCAGCACCCATGATGACGACAACCTGGAAAATAAAAGCAGCAGTCCCACTGACATCTCCACAGACGAAACATGGGCAGAAAATCCAAATACTGGGGACCATCACCGCACAGACGCTCTCCCCACGGATGGCTGTCAGGAAGTGGAGGCCAGTGATCATCCACAAGAAGACGGGGTCGAAGCCGCTGTCAAAAGTGTTGAAGAGGAAGTGGAGAATGAAGCCATAGAAGCAGTGAATGAGAAGGCTACAGGGTCAACTATGACCTGCCCGGGAGAGGTGAATGTAGTCCACGTGAAAACTAAAGTAGGCAAGGAAGCCCTAAATGAGCCTCTGGATGAGGATGACATCCACCTCCAGCTGACTGCATTTCTCAACTGTCATCCCGGGTTAGTGACTGGAGGAGACAACCCAGCTTTTACTCTTGAGGATCACTCCGATACACCTTTGTCGGACTCCATCAAGGGCTGGAAGTTGTCTGAGGAATTTGAGCATGACAAGGAATCGCCAGGAAGCGTTTTGCGACAAGGACTCCAGGTGAGTACACATGAGAGCAGCTCAATTAACTCATCATCAGGGATATCATGCACTAACTCTGGGCACAGGTCCATCCTAAAGCGCAAGAGTAGCAAGTGTGACAATAAGAAGAACGTCAAGTTTGATCTTCCTAGCAGTGAGGAGCGCCAGCTTGCATCAACAAGGCCACGTTTGCTCAGCTGCAAGTACAAGATGAAGAGGAACAACAATGTGAGAGGAGTCCAGCAGATTGGCCGTACTGCGCCAGGCCCACTAATCGACACCGGCGCCATCCTTCAGGAAGTCAAGGAGAGCCTGGCCAAGACAGCTGACATTCACTACCTGGTTCATGGACAGTGGAACCAGGGGGGTCGACTGACCTTGTGTATAAAACAGCAGGGCAGTCATGCGCGAATCCTCTTCACCATGCTGATGACGTTTACAGTATGTGTGTGCCCATATGTGGGCATGCTTATAGGGCTATCCTTATGGCACCCAACAGGCGATTGGACGGATTCCATCATCAGTTGGTTAGAGTGCCTGGCCTCTTTACCTTTCATCATCTATCCAGTTATATATTTCATTTTATCGATTGAATTTAGACAAAGGCTCAAGGCCATGCTATTTAAGAATTAGCCAAAGTGCCTCGTGCAGAGTGTGCACCATATCTACAGTCCTCTCCTGCCTTCCTTAATATTCTAATAATTCATCAAGCCAGCATATCTCTCAATATGCTGGCTTGATACATTATGTAGTCTTAAATAACTTATCAATAATTGTGAAGATCTTGTTTTAGTTTCAATTGCCTAGTCTTATTCTCCTAAAGCATCTTAGGACACACACAATGTATTACATTCCTCATATAGTCCTGCTTGGTTATTGGAGATAGATGCCATAGCTGCCAGTCAATTGCTCAACTGCTGGATTGCTAATAGCGGCTGCTGGATTATTTCATTCAAACAGTCTTAATTGCTTAGTTACCACCAATTTACCTCATAATATGACAGTAACCCACACCCAGTGTCATATAGCACATTCTCTCCACCCCCCACCCCAAACCCCCTTCCCACATATAATATATATCATTCCTGCGATATAGTAATATATAGCAGTGAGAATAGTTACCTTCTTTATATCCACACAATGCATCGTATAGTACATACATAATCCCTCACACACCATGCAATGACAACTCATATTACCTTTATAACATAAAGGCATCTTAGCGATGTTATGAATATGACCCAAAGAAAATACTTGAATGTACTTAATGGTAAGATTTGAACAACTGTTCTAGTTTGGAAGATTTGCGCTTCTGAAAGCATCTCGCACTGTGACAATCATATCGACTACTCCATATCGATATCCAGATTTACACACCTAGAGTTGAAAATGGGCACAAGATATGATTATTGCTATAAAATATTTACACGCTTAGAGTTGAAAAAGGGCACGAGATATGATTATTGCTATAACGAAAAATGACTGCTATATTTCTATTCCCGAATGTAGATGTAATGACGTGCAATTTCAATCTAATTAACGCGACAATGATTCTTAATTAATGTGGTTATTACTGTACGAAGTTACTACATTTATATACCATATACCGTACATGGATGTCAGAATCGCACAGCCAAGACATACTATTCCCATTGTGGTGCGGTATGTTTACAATATTGTCACCTGATATAGCTATCTCCCAGTATTGTGCATGTTTTACTCTGTCGCCATGTCTACATCGTCATCCATATGTAGTAAACATAGAGCGCTGCCACTGGATTTAACCAAAATGAAGCATAACATCTTGGTTTTTTTAAAGTATCAAAATTGTGCACTCACTACGGAGTCACTCTGAGAGCACACTGTCAGGTGCATGTAGATATTCATTATAATATGGTTTCAGATATGACCAAGACAGAACACCCCACTGAGACATAACCCCAAAGACCAACCCCAAAGGCCAATTTCAAACCAATCCACATCCGGTATCATCTGATATCGCCCACATTGCAGTGACTAGCAAGTGTAGTGAGGTGCACTCACCTCCACAGGTGAAATACTACATACACAGGAAGAATGGAAAGTTGATTGCACCAGGGAACCTAGATAGCCTAATGGTTAGGACACTAGCCCCATAATGGCATCAGTGTGGGTTGGTACACGACTACTACAATCTCATCAAATTCTTAATTCTAAGTCTGAAGAGTTTTCAATTACCAGATTGGCAATTTTATACTTTAGAAAAAAGCATAAAAGAGTATATACACCTTAAAAAAGTATGAACAAGGATAAAAAGTAATTCTTCCTTGAAAAAAAGGATAATACATTAAAAAAGTAAAAGGTGGCAGCACTGTTCATACCATAAGAACAACTCAATGTTATCCGAAAAATGCTTGAATTAATTGTCAGCTCTAATGGGGTGAATAATCTTATCAAAGAACTTTTTGGCCTAACAGATCCGCCACGAGATGGACTAATGATTGTTTACAAAACATGATTAATCACGTCTAGTGTCAAGATAGGGCATGGATATCATAGATCAAAATATTTAAATTTAAAAGTTGCATAATCCGTTGGCGTTGGTTTCTAGCCATATTGTTTAGATACAGTAAAACCTCTCTAACCGACAACCTTCACAGATCGACCACTCCCCTATATCGATGGCTTTATTTGGGTCCCAACAGTACCATTGCAACCATATTTCAACTCCCTAAACCGACCACCTCCCTAAATGGACTACTTAAATTCGGTCCCAAGGTTGGTTTTACTGTACATACATTTGACCAGGATAACAGTATATACAAATATTCATAATTAAACAAAAAAATACTGATCATTTGAAGCTAAATCATTGTTCAGAACAGTTCTTTGCACACAGAAAATTCCTTTGCGCTTATGTATGTAGGTATGACCTAGATTCAGTCGCCCAGTGACCTCTGCTAGTGGTATACCATGGTAATTATTTATTATACCATCAACTATGTTGGTATGACCTAGATTCTGTAGCCCGGTGACCTCTGCTAGTGGTATACCATATAATTATTTATTATACCACCAAGTATGTAATATGACCTAGATTCAGTTGCCTAGTGACTTCTGCTAATGGTATACCATGGTAATTATTTATTATACCACCAAGTATGTAGGTATAACCTAGATTCAGTCGCTCAGTGACTTCTGCTTGTGGTATACCATGGTAATTAATTATTATACCACCAAGTACGTAGGTATGACCTAGATCAGTCATCTGGTGACTTCTGCTGGTGGTTTACAATCGTAATTATTTATTATACCACCAAGTATGTAGGTATGACCTAGATGTGTGCCCTAGTGCGTACCTTGGAAACTCCCTTGAATGTGCAGACCTTTCTGTGTGTGTACGCGTTTTCTGGATGCTGTATGTGTGTGTTTTCTATGTGTGTGTTTTCTTTAAACCTGATGTTGACCTATATTACACATATACAGACTTATCTTAATGTCAGTGGTTCGTTCCTCTAGCTCTGTCCTAGCACTATTACTACCACTACTACTACCAGTACCACTACTACTACCACCACTATCATTACTACTATCACTACCAATACTACTACTATCACTACCATCACCACTATCACTACCCCTACTACTACCACCACCACTATCACTACCACTACAACTACTACTACTACCACCAATACAACTACTACCACTACCTACTACCCATTCCACTACTACTACCACTACCCATTCCACTACTACTACCACTACCCATTCCACTGCTACTACCACCAATACTACTAACACTACCATACCACTACTGCCACTACTACCACTACCCATGCCACTACTACTACCACTGCTACTACTACCACTAGAACCACTACCACAAAACTACTGCTACTACTACTACCACTACCCATACCACTACTACTCCTATCACTACCCATACCGCTACTACTACTACTGTGACACTGCTAGCCTCATCACGAGAATAAACCGCTTTCCTCATCAACATGTCTGCCAGGAAATATTCAACTAATGTTCACTTTCAACTATATCGACCCCAGTGATCAGTGCACATCAAATGGTTAGCATGTGCGTCGTCATCTAAGTTGAACATGTCATCAGCTTCAGGTAAATGAGGTTTTGAGCCTTTGAATGTGTCATGCTTTCATCGGATTGTGCAACTTTAACTTGAATAAGTTCTAAGCACAATACGGGTTTGTGAACGCTAATAAAATGTACACGGTACGAAAGATAGCTACTTAAATACGTTAGATTAATCATGACATAATATTCATAGTGATGATGTATGTTGGCTTACTGTATATATATGATGTAAGTTATGATGTTCAGGTTGTGTAGGTAAAATTGATATTTTATATAATATTTTATATACCAAAGGGAAGGTAGTGTGTATATCAACATATTTTTCTATTAGGGAATTTGAAAACTTGTATTATTTACCAATATCTACTACCACAAGGGTTTCCTTGGCTTCACAGTGGCAGTATTGCTCAATAATCAGATGAGTGCACAGAGGTTAACTTTTATACACGAAGTACTTGGCAAGGTTCGAGATGTATAAAGAGCAGCATTTTCTGCAGAGAACGTATATAATGATCAAAATAAAAGTATTGATGTAAAAGATGTGTTAATAAAGGTGTACATACTATCTATAAACACATTAATGTCTATTGACACATAATTGATTGCATGCTTTTACATTCTATGAAAAAGCGATGGTTGAACAAAAACAAACAATTGTCGCTGTGAATATGCTGCCGACACAGAGTAAAGAAACCACCCACCAATCAATTAATCAAATCTATAAAACAAAAACATTTTAAATGCTGTTACTAAGCATTTAAGTCTTCTGAACAGATTAAAAAGAGAAAAGAGGTGAAACGTCACCGCGATTGAGCTTTCTCCTCCAAGTATAACCCCAATAAAACTTTGCATGACAGGTGAGATAATACCGACCTACCCATCAGTGACCTCCGCTACTACTACTACCGGACGCCGTGGCCGAATCGGTAGAGCACAGGCTTCCCGGGCGGGAGATCGAGGGTTCGATTCCCGGTCGAGTCAAACCAATGATTTACAAAATTGACACTTGTCGCTTCCTAGCTTGGCACTCATAATTAATAGGATAGGGCAAAGACTGGTTCGCTCAGTGTCAGGATAATGTGACTGAGAGGTATATCAGGTCATGATGCTGGTGGCCTGATCTCCTATAAAATCACCATAAGTGAGCACAGTCACAAGTCGGTACCCATCCTGACGTGACCTTAGATGTTGCCAGGACGGAAAACTCAAACAACCAACCAGCGCAACTAACAACGCATCTATTAAAAAATAATCGGGAGCTGGGATCCCTGAGTGCCCAAGAAAGCATCTACACTGGAGGTGTCTGTAGACTATGTTCTTTCAATTTGTGTAACACTTTTGAATTGCTAAAAGAGAAGAAAAACCAACTAGAAACAAACCGAGAGGTCGTGGGTTCGAACCCCAGCGAAGAAAAACCAATACAAAATTGACAGTTCTCGCCTCACCTAGCCAGGCGTTCTGCATTTCTAAGACAGGGAAATGACTGGTTGGCTCAGTGTTAGGATAATGTGACTGAGTGGGATATCAGGTGATGGTGCTGGCAGCCTGGTCTCGCAGTGGAGTAGCACTATAAGTCGCCATGACCGTGCACTGTCACAAGTCGTTACCCATCTTGATGTAGCTTCACCACCAACACACAATGTCACCCAGATGTGATCACATAGCTCCCCCACCCCCTCACTCTTATACACATCCACATCACCCTCTGTATCATGTGATGTGTATACGTGACTTCATTAACAAAAAAAGTCTTACCTGAGTGAAGCATGCATGGTTGTCAGCTTTTAATTAACCATTTACAGGTATGGGAGATTGTACATGATCAATATTTAAAGGGACCCAATTCTTCAGAACAAACAACCAAAGTGAGGCCGTGAGGGGTGGGTGGAAAGAGGGGGGGGGGGGGCAGCTGATACTAAGAGGGGTGGGGGTGGGGGAACTGGTCATTGATTCAACTACAGTCAAACATTCAAATATAATTAATTGAACTAAGAAATACATAGTTTTCATGGAATAATTCTGAATAGATTCGTTCTTCATAGCTCAGGGATGAAAGTGGTCACCAACAAAAAAAAACGCGGAAATCCAGCCGACGGCGAATTTCCGCGAAAAAGCGGATGTTTCTCCATAGGATTAGCACTGTCAGGGAATTGCGAGAAAATGTTGGAAATCAGGTTTCACCTATCCTTGTTATAAATACCCCATGGACTCCCTTTGGTAACACGGGCAGATGTCAATATGTGTTGGCGTGATCTTCATTTAGATACCACTTAACGAAACCCTATAGCTTTGTCTGCTGTACCTGTAACTATGCACATATTTTAATGCCAGAATACATGTATTCCGAGTGTCGCTGGTCCCTCGGAGGATTAAAGCTGCGACCCAGGACGCCGGGTTGCAGCTTCAGTATATTCTTGGTTCATATATATAGTATAGTTATACGAATCTTACCTGGGTATAGATGATGGATAACTGTTGTTTTCCCGAGGTATAAGCCTCTGGTAGATGTGGGCTAGGGAGAAGGAAGCACGTGAGGTACCAGCAATTTTAACCTACTTATTCAGGATAAAAATGATCTTTCAATACAATGGATACTATGATTTTCCCGTAATGGTACACCAACGGGATAGACGTGGCAGGGCGTGGTGGGTGGGCCCTAGCCCACGTCTACCCGAGGCTTATACCTCGTGAAAACAACAGTTATCCATCATCTATACCCAGGTAAGATTCGTATAACTATACTATTTTACCTCGGTATACAGCCTCAGGCTAGGGAGACCTTTACATATTTCATTTTTATCCTTAATATCATCCATTCTTATTATAATATTCAACGTTTTTGTTCTCACCTATTCTTGTTAGTTGGCGAGCAGGCGCTTTGCAATACCGGTAGGCTTTTCTAGTCGCTTGTTGTAATGTTTTGCAAACGACTTAGCCGTCTTCCAGCCTGCATGCGCTAGTATTCTTTTTACAGAAATACCTAGCAACCGTGCCTTGGAGACCATGGCACCTCTAGTTGAGTGGGAAGAGTATTTGCCCGTATCCACTCCAGCCAATTTCAACACCGTAATTGTCCATCTGGCAAGGGTGTCTCGTGAAATTGCCTTATGTGGCTTTATAAAGCTCACTAATAGTTGTTGTGATGCACGTAAATCCTTTGTCTTAGATATATAAGCCCGTATGGCTGACACAACACATAATTTCCGATCACTCGGAAAACAGTCTAAGTGAACCGTAGATAAAGGGTCACCTAACGTGTTCGATTTAAGCAATTGTGCTAAATCAAACTGTAGCTTGTTTCTTGTCTATTTCTAATCCAGTTAAAGACAAAGCAACAATCGTCTGTCCTCTGTGTCCAGCTACCAATAATAACAGGACCGCGACCTTAAAACCTAATTGTTTTATATCTAACCACGAGTTGTGAGGCCAAGCCTGAAACAACTTAAATACTATCGACACATCCCAAAACCGACTATACTTTGGTTTTGGAGGATTCCTTTGATAAATTGAACGAAGTAGATAACAAAGAACATAATGTTTTCCAACTGTTTCGCCATCAATTCTCGGTAATATGATTGATAACGCACATCTTGCCACATTGATCGACCCAAAGGATAGTCCCTCATCCTCTAGAGAACGAAGAAAATGAGCTACTTGTGAAATTGTTGGATTTGTTGGCTTAACTTTCATTAACAAACAATGTACACCCCATTTCTTTAAATAGGATGTGTACATTTTGACGGTTCCTGGCCTCCAGGCACCAGCTACTATCCTATTCTCAGTAATTTTGTCCAATCCAAATTGCTGCAGCTGGTTCCTTAGAAAAGGAATGCCAATAGGGGCGTCGTTGACACGTCGCCGTGAACCACTAGCGGTCCGTGGTGTGTCAGATTCCTGAGTTTTCTTGGGAATCGTATATGTTCTTTTGCCAGTTGTGAAACTGCTGGCAGCCAAGGTTGCGTGTCCCAATCGGGCACCACCAGTATAGCATGTGTCCTTTCCAGACCGATTTTCCTGACAACTCGGCTGATAATGCTAAACGGTGGGAAAATATAAAAATAATTATTTTCCCAGATAATAGCAAATGCATCTACTTTCCAAGCCTCCGGTTCAGGATGCCAAGAAACATAACAAGGTAATTTGTTATTATTTCGTGATGCAAACAAGTCAACTTTAGGTGTACCCCATTTTTCTCAAATGAAGTTAAACAAAGGTGTAGAGAGAGACCATTCTAAATGGTCATGGAAACTTCTACTTTTATGGTCTGCAAGTGTATTTTGTGACCCTGGAATATGCGCTACAGTCAGCCAGACTTGTTGAGCCTGTGCCCAGTTCCAAATCAGTTTAGACAACTGATTGCAAGGCTTTGATTTGGTTCCACCCATGTTACGAATATATGCCATGGCAGTAGTATTATCAGTTAGTATTCTAACTTGTAAATTATGTATCTTTACTAAACTACATAAGCCCAGATAAATAGCACGCAATTCTAGCGCATTAATATGGTCTGATTTTTCATCATCAAGCCATCTACCTCCTGTTGTGACCCCATCTCGATGAGCTCCCCAACCTTCTAACGAAGCATCAGTAGTAATTACCGTATTAGGTTCCGCCATGCGGATTGGATTTGGTGAACTTGCTATGTGTTGCATCCACCATGCAATATCCTGTAGCCCTTTTTGCGAAATAAACATCTTTCGCTCAAAATTCCCTTTAGTTCGTGTTAACGCTAAATTTTTATCTATTTCTAGAGATTTAATATGGGCCTTCCCGTATAGAATAGCGGGTGCATACGATATCATTATCCCAATAAGGACTGCGACCTGTCTAATTTTAGGTTTTGGTAACTTAATAAGCTGGGTCGCTGTATTCATAAACTTAATTAGTTTTTGTTCTGTTATCGACACTGTAAGAGACTGTGTATCCAGAATAAACCCTAAACATTTGAGTTGTTTTGTTGGTTTAAACACTGACTTTTGTGGATGTACATAAAACCCCAATTTAGTAAGTAATGCACATAAATCCAAAACTGCATTCATACAATCAATTTGTGTTGATGCTATAATAAAGGAATCATCTATGTATGGAAACATTATATGACCCTTCCGCGCCATTACTGAGAAAACAGGTTTAAGCAGTTTAGTGAATAAACGAGGGGCACAAGCTAAACCATTCGGCATGCAGGTAAACTCATAGAGTTGGTTATCCCAAAGAAACGAAGAAATTTCCGGTCTTTTTCCCTTATGGGAAGCGTATAATATGCATCTTGTAAATCAACACTAGCCATCCACGCATCTGGCGTAATCAGATCTCGTGCCGTATCTAGCGAGAACATTTTAAAA
Source organism: Branchipolynoe longqiensis (assembly GCA_030323885.1). Lineage (NCBI taxonomy): Eukaryota > Metazoa > Annelida > Polychaeta > Phyllodocida > Polynoidae > Branchipolynoe > Branchipolynoe longqiensis. Next base: position 93,679,597 of record CM059191.1, read on the forward strand.
TGTCGATATTCAACCATTTTATTAAGGATTGTTAAATCCAGGATCATTCGAACCTCGCCATTAGGCTTTGGTCTCAAGAAGATGTTTGAAATAAACTCTCCTGAACAGTATGTCACTTTTTGTATAATTCCTTTCTCAAAGAATTTTTGTACCTGTTTAGTTAGTGCCTCTCGTTCAACCGGTTCAATGTTATAAGGAAAAGGTATCCTGCCTTGTATTTGAATTTGTGTGAAGGGAATGTGAACACCCCTAACTATTTGTAAAATTTCTTGGTCACTAGTAATTTTGTGCCACTCAGAAATATGATTATTAATATTACCAGCCACAAAGTTGCTTACAGTTTGTGTGGTTTTAGAGGCTGGAAGGACTTGTAACGTTTGTGTTTCAACCTCTACTTGGACCCGCCCCTGGGGAAGGGTCTCGGCGAGTTGACGCCTCGGCCCAGTGGCCGTGCGGTGTTGTCGGTCCAGCCTGAGCGAGCGCCCCGGCCCCGAAAAACTTGACCGAAGTTTGAGCCCGGTCTGGTTCCCCTGGTGAACCGCCGTGGACGAAAATCCCCTCGTGACCTTTTGAACCGAGGAGTTTCCTGTTTCTTCTTACCATCCATGTTTTTGCCACTCTTGGCTGCAGTTTCTACCTCTTTATAGAGGTATTGTAGTTGACCGCCAAACATTTTCGTGTTATCTAAAGGTTTCCCTTTAATCGGCTCTGGAGCAAGAAAGAGCGTAAACTCTTTCCCATCATTATCCGTAACCTTCTTTGAGCGAGCCACTTCTTTGCCAGCATCTGTGCAAACCGACTTGAAGACATTTTCATATCTTCGATACGACAGGTAATTACCCGCCGCCGCCAACAATGCAATGCCTTTGTCCATCGTCTTAGCCAAAGACGAGAACTTATTTTCTCGTTGCATTCTGTTTGCTACAGGAGCAATAGCTGTTAGAGTACCAAGCACCGCCTTATGCACTGTGTGCAACACACCCTCAAATCTCTTACGGTCCTCTGTCATATTGACATCTCGATCCATCTCCTTAATGATGGAGTTGGGAACACCTTTAATGCCTGTTAACTCATCTGATAACTTAGAAATAATCTCCGCTGGTTTAAACGTGCGGAAATGGCCATTAATGTTCTCACGCATAAGCGTAGTGGTTTTCACACGCTTAGCCCTTGGCTTCTCCACTTTCTTAGCCACTTTGCCTCCAATGGCAGAATAGACACCTTCATATCGCGTGTCTGAGTCCGATTCCGTGGAAGTGGAATATGTGGACGAGTCGGAAGAAGAAGAATCTTTCCTCTTCTTCTTCTTCTTCTTCTTGGACTTGGTCTTGCGCTTTTTGCGAAGTCCAGTCTTCTCCCTCTCCTTGGTGAAATCATCACCAGAAGAAACGATATGTTTCTTCTTCTTCCTCCGTTTAGGAGAAGGAGGAGGAGCCCTAAGCTCCATCTCTGAGTCTGTCTCCGAGAAATCCTCCAACGAAGACTCCTCTTGAACACTCGGCATTCGCCGTTTACGAGACACCGGTGGTTTGAGAGCCATTATATGACTCTCCATCGCCGCAAACCGCGTCTCCCAATTTTGAGCCGCGGCGCCATCAGGCACTATGTCCTCCTCGGAGAGAATATGCGCCCCTCCACTCGGAACACTCCTCGTCCCCTCCACTCGGAACACGCCCCTCGGCTGCTGCTGCACCGCGCTTACTCCGCCGCTTCGTGGCCATCGGGAGCTGAAACAAAGATTTTTGGTCAGTCCCGGTATATATATATGTCACAATATGGTTGTTTCAAACTCATTTGGACATCTATTGGTGTTATAGAACGTGTTTATACCGTTATAACACAGGCGTAATAAGCTAAATTTGTGCGTGGGTTGTGGGTCAAGCCCAAACCTTACGCGGGGTCGGGACCAGTGTATCGGCCCACCCATCCCTCTGTTCCGCACACTTCTCCCACCTGTGACTACAACGTCAACAAGTTGGAGAAAATGCTACGAAACTCGGAGAAACGCCTGAAAAAGTTTGTGGGGAGTCTATAAAAGAAACCCAGGAGCATCTCCAACATTACTCTCTATTAGAGTACGAGAGAATTTCCACAGGAGACGAGGCAGAGCGCACATCTCTACCCATAATCACACGGTAACTCGGGTGTTGACAGAACCGCTAATGACCGGTTTCAATCCTTCGAGAAGGAATTCTATCCTTGGTTTTTTATAACCAAATAACTCGTCCAAAATGGACCAAAGAAAGTCTAAACTTTCCATAATGATGCTCTAATGCATCATGATTAAGCTAACCACAGTTTTTATGATACTTACTGCGTATAGCTTGTATGTAGACTAAATTTGCCGGAGCAACCCAACGACATGTAATCCAGTCGTGAGTTGTATATGCTAATTGCTGGTACCTCACGTGCTTCCTTCTCCCTAGCCTGAGTCTAGCCTGAGGCTGTATACCGAGGTAAAATATATATATATATCCATTAATATGCAACGAATGTCATTAACGCTCTTAATGACATAAAAACAAGCAAAAACACGTCACTTTTGCACTTTTGAATTTTCCAAAACAAAGTGAATGACTGTGCTAGCATTCGCAGCTCTCGGGACAATGTGTCTCGGTCGGCGATCAGTGTTTTACACAAATCTGAACCCAGAAACCGACGGAACATTTTACTTGAGGTACGTAGCCCATTCTACTATACAAAAGCAAATCTACCTTAATGTCAATCAGATAACCGTTTTAAATGTTTTAATGTGTCAGTGACGTTTTATTTCAGGTGAATACCATCACCACACTGCCTCCATCTCCCCACATTTGTCTGCGGGTACGTTCAGGTTCTGGCACATGACGCTAGGTGGCGCCAAAAACATCCATAGGCATCACAGAGGCGCACTGACTGGAGAGACATAACCGGCATTAATCAGTCAGTACCAGCGCAATCGCCCAGAACAAGCAACACCCACTGACATTAAAAATTTGAGAAAAAAATATAGACACAAAATAGCAAGCATAACAATTATATTAATTATTGGGTTTAAAAGAGGGAAAAGCAAAATAATTTATCCACGATTCTTCCGCAAAAACATGTGGTTCACAACCTATTGATGCACCACAAAAAGGGACGATCGAATCGATAAGATCGTTGGCTGGCTTTCCCGTGTGGGAGGTCGTGAGTTCGAACATCGACTGAATCAAACGTATGGATTTAAACAATTGATACGTGTCACTACCTAGCCTAGCACTTGGCACTACAGTGATATAACAAGGATGGCTTGCTCAGTACAAGGATAATGTGACTGAGTGGGATATTGGGCCATGGTGTCGGTGACCCGGTCTTCCAGTGGGGCAATACTATAAAGTCACTATAAGTGCGCACTATCCCCCAAGCCCTGATGACCTGAGATGTTGCCTGGATACAAATTACAAACAAAAGAACAAAGCCAATTGGTGCCATTTTAATTTGGCAGAAATGACCAGCTAACTGTTAAATAACAGCAATAAACATGGGGAACAACACAGGTGTAAATGAAAGACTACAACAATCAATTCTATATAATACAGGTGGCTTAAAACTGGAGCAACCTCAGGCATAGTATACAGCACCTGTGTCATATTTAAAGTTGCATAGTATAAAACATATATTATTAAATATATTAGGTTGATTTACATTACTTTATTTTGAAGTAACTTTTAATTTAAGGAGTTAACTCTGAATATATTAAAAGTGAAAATATACCAAATTAATAATGGTGTGAATGTCGAAATTCTGGTAAATTAAATTGCCTTAGTGCAGCAATGAATGTTCACGTCCAACACAATTTAAAAACGAAAACGGTAGTGTACCATAGCAAATGGTGCTGTCACATTAAACATGTTGGCTGCAGGCTAACATGGGTAATTTGCACACGAGGCTATGTTCTATTTATAGTTTTCCTCGCGGATCGCATACGCCTAGTTGGTCACTTCACCCGTGGCTGCTCTACAGACCAGTGCGATCACCCACCCACCCTCCCACGTCATAGTGGTTTGAGCGCTGTCCCTCCTCATCCTGCTTGCTGCTTCATCTCCACGTCGCGAGTTGCTCATCCTAAGCTTGAACTGAACTGAACTGCTCAGGGCGTCTGGGCCTCCGAGCCTGGCCCTCATGTCGCTGTGCCTCTGATTAGCCAGCCAAGATTAAATTTTATTAAATTTTATGAATTAAATAAATAACCTTTAAACGTTCTTATGCTTTTAGTCCGTTATTGTCTGCTTGTGTGTACGAGTGTGTGAATTATGACGCTTCGCGCCAAGGTACGTCGATGTATGTGATTTTTTTTAGGCTACATCGGGATACGTCAGTATGCGTTACGCGTGCATTGGTATACATCAATGAACGTCGACGTTTGTCGAGATACGGCATCGCACGTCAAGGGGTCGGCAAAGTTTTGTGTATGCGCAAAACTTTCGACGCATGACAATGTTCGACAACGCGTGGATTTGACGTCCGCAGTACGTTAGGTAAGCGTTAGACGTATGTCAATGTACGTTAATTGTACGTTAGTCAAACATTGTTCACGACGTTGCACTCCGTTGACCTACTTTAAAGGCAGTGGGAACATACAGTCCGCGTACTGACAACGTATGATAACATACGCCTAACGTACATCTAACGTATGTCTAACGTATGCTTAGCATTTCTCCAGCGTGTCTTGACGTATGTAACATATGACGCGTAGTTCTGGCGATTGAATAACATATATAACGTTCACCGGCGTTCTGTGAATGTACCGTGAGCGTAATTCGAGCATTTTTCACCGGGAGGTACGTTAGACATACGTTGGTCATACGGTGGCCATACGCTTTGTATACGGTATGTATGTGTCCAACTTTGCCCCCCACACCGAAAGGTTTGACGCCCCTCGACGTAAAAAAGTGATTTTCCGTGTTGGCGGCGAGCTGGCGAGATACATCGTAATGTGACAGGGCCATAAACCCTCCCACCGCCCAAACTTCCCTTTGTCTCTCTCTCATTCTGCAACCATCATTCATATCAATGCTTTGCTCTGTATTGCCATGATATTGTCCACCTACTTTGTCATAAATATGTTTAATGTGCAATAGCATTTGCCATTACGGCTGGAAGACAAATGCATTGGCATTGACAGCATATGTCATTCTGCGGAATAAAACTAGAAATCAAAACAAAGCAAAATCTAACACCGGTACATTTCTTTCTTTGCGATGGTCTGACAATGCTTCACAATATGAGAAGAAATGATGAATATGACAAAACACAAAAATCTGAATTCCTTCAAAAATAGTACAATCCTCAACCCATAAAGGTGGCAAGAAGCGACGAGGGTGATATTTGCTTAATTCCGGGGCGATATCATTACCAATAATCGTGATGTCTGCACATAAAACATCACCAGACACCGGAAGAGCAATGGTACCAGATGGAACCGCGCATGCGTGATGCAACCTCGGGCAGTAGTCCCGCACTTAGGGGCGCGTCCGTGTCTTGTACGCACACATTTGTTTTAATCGATTTAGACACTAAATGATTCAAGTAAATTGACCGTTGTAGTACTTTACAGATAGCAGCGAGCTAGTAAATAAAACTGGGTATGTAAACATTGTACTGCATTAGGCATTGTTTGGTTGTTTCCCAATGAGGACCTTTCAGTTTGCATGAGTCTCTCGTCAGATGGCGCACGATGCCGGTCTCTGTATTGCTTTGGATGAATAGAAGCACATGCACAGGTGTGTGGTGGGGTGTATGTGTGTGGTGGGGCTGTAGGTGTGTGGTGAGGGTTTAGGGATGTGGTGGGGGTGTAGGTGTGTGGTGTGTGTGTAGGTGTAGGTGTGTGGTGGGGGATTATGGATGCTAAAGATTGTGAGGTGCCACTGCAAGACAACCCTACACCTCCACCACCTACACTCCCACCACACACAATGTCAACCCCCACCACACACACCTACACCCCCACCACATCCCTAAGCCCCCACCACACACCCCTAAATCCCCACACACACCACACACCTACAACACCAAACACATACCATACACCTACACCCCACCACACACCTACACCCCCACCACACACCTAAGCTGTCACCACACACCTACACCCCCACCACACACCTACAGCCCACCACACACCTACACACCACAAACCTACGCCACCAAACAGATACCACACACCTACACCCCACCACATCCCTAAACCCCCACCACACACCTACACCCCCACCACACAGCTACACCCACCACACACCTACACCCCCAGCACACACCAAAACCCTCACCACACACCTACACCCCCACCACAAACACACACCACACCTACACCCCACCACATACATACACCCCCCACACACACCACACACCTGCACCACATCCCTAAACCCTCACCACACACCTACACCACCCCCCCCCCCACACACACCACACACACCTACACCCTCACCACACACCTACCACACACCTACACCCCCACCACACACCTACACCCTCACCACACACCTACACCCTCACCACACACCTACACCCCCACCACACACCTACACCCCCACCACACACCTACACCCCCACACCCCTAAACCCTCACCTACACCCCAACCACACACACACCAACATCCCCACCACATCCCTAAACCCCACCACACACCTACACCCCCACCACATCCCTAAACCCTCACCACACACCCAACACACACCTACACCCCCACCACACACATACCTACACCCCCACCACATCCCTAAATCCCCACCACACACCACCACTCCCACCACACACCTACACGACGAACACACACACACACACCGACACCTTTTTATCCAACCATGATCGCCGACTTGGACCGGGAACGGGTGCTGCCACCTAGTGTATAGCTAGAGAACTGGCTCATGAAAGCTCCCCATTGAAGTGCCCCCCCCCTCCCCAGCGCTCCTCCTGTCGTTACTTCGATGATTTTTTTGTGTGTGGATATTTGTTGTTGGTATATTGATTATTAGTTGATTAAGCATAGGAAATTTTAATCGTGGACAATTGGTCTTCCTCATTCCACTGCTTCTTGCCCTATCGTAGTAATACCGAGCACCAGGCTAGGTAGCGACAAGTATATACTTTTAAGTCATTGGTTTGACTCAGCCAGGGTTCGAACCTGGGAGTTCGAATCACACGACCTACCAGAACGGGAGGTGGACGCTAAACTCATTCGACCATTCCGTTGATTACAGTTAATGTCATGATTACAGATCAATTAATTATTTAATTCATTTAATCAATGGAAATCAAAATGAAACCAGACATGTTCATGTTAAATGAGCTGCAGTCCGACCACCACTTCTTAATGTAACTAGGTCATGGTACAAACGCCAACTAGGTCATGATGCGTGCGCAAACTGCACCATGATGCGTGTACAAACGAAGCCTGGTGCATGTGTAATCAGGTAATCTGACCCATGCATCATGCAATAATGTCCATACAGACCGTCTAAAAGCCTAGCTCATGTCAAGACAGAATAGCGGAAGTCATTAAAAAAAAAAGTTTTTGAAGATGTATACTGCCTATCATGGATAAGTCTGAATAGACTTGTCTTCATCATTAGACAGTTCATCAATAGAATGCCTGAGCCTACACTTTTACTGACGCGTGGGAATTTTAACCTCCCACAACACATAGACATGGCATTAGAGCAACTGGCCTTTGGTGATGCTGTAAGTTATACACAGCGGTGGACATCGAAATTGTCAGAGGTGATGGCATGGGGAATTAAACCAGCGACCTTCAGATTAGGAGTCTGACGTAGAAAAAAATGCCTTAGCAACAACAATGTACTACAGTGTGCTGTAGTATTCTGCACTGTGCATGCGCAGTGAACAGTGCTTCCTTTACCATTAAAGCTGCAGTCCGATAAAAGCAAAAAAAATTCAAAACCAAAATAATTATCTAGATTTGATCCTACATATCTAACTTAGATACTGGTGCACTTATTAAATATTTGTTACCACACGGAAGGGGATACTAGGGCAATTTAATAGAACCTGTTACTTCTGAAGCCTATGGTGTCAGAGTTTTGGTGTTCTTGCCAAAATTAATTTGGCATGTCTGCACATAAAATATCTCCAAAAGTTAGCCATTTAAAATAGAAGTTGCTTCAAACTAAAGTAAGGTAGACAATAACCATCAACCTAATATAATTAGCTCAGAAAATGATAGAAACTCAAAACCATCGGACTATGCAACTCTAAGCCTCCTCGAATATTCTGAATCTAACTTATCCCCGGCTACCAGTAGATATGGGAATTAGTGTGAACATGACATTTGAAATGAAACAAAATTCACAGCTAATGTATTAGAGAAGTCAAAGGTGTGCCAAACATAGTGACCACTTCTCAGACAGGTGATGTAGGCTACTATCGCTGTTTTCGGTAGAAAACCATTGGAGTAACTTGTTGATAAAACACCCATAGCGCCGCCACCACATAACACGACTGATATGACCTTAGATGTTGCTAGGACGTAAAACAACAAACAAACATAATACTACTAGGGGGCGCCATTGGCCGGCGAGGCGCTGAGCACCTACCACAGCGCCATCTATCACGCTAATGCAAAGCTAATGTCCAGCCGTCTCCGCTAGCCGGTGTAAAGATTTCAAATTCCCCCCATATTCAAGTTCCCCCCCAGGAACTTGAAAACGTTTTCAAATTCCCTCCCTCGTTTTAACTTTCCCTCCCCCCCCCCCCATTTTTGGGGAATTTTCTTTATTTTTGTTATTTTTTGTTATTTTTCATGACAAATATTATAATATACAGAGAATAGCATAATGAAAATTATTACTAGTACAATAAAACATATTTAACCAAAAATGACATAAAAAGTCTCCAAGATGGTTAAGAAAAAAATATTATAGGTCTGACATTTAAAACGTTTTTTTAGTTTTTTAAACAATTTTAAATTCCCGGAGGGGGGAATTTGAAAATAGGGGGAGGAATCTGAAAATTGTTTTTAAGTTCCCCCCCAGGAATCTGAAAACGTTTTTAATTTCCCCGGAGGGAAGTTAAAAACGTTTTCAGATTCCCGGGGGGGAACTTGGGAAGGGGGGAAGTTGAAATCGTTACACCGGCGCCACTGACCCATTTCAAGTAATGATGCTGCAGCTACGTCACGAGAACGTGACTGACGTCAACTCCTGTCAATATGACTGGGTCGTCATGTGTTCTAAAAGGGACGAAACGGATGGTTGACACAAAATGATAGTGGCAATAAACTGGCGGCCTTTGATCTTAGCGGCCGTAGACATGATTCAGCTGAGATGCGTGGCGGGTTTGGAACCCTCACTCCCCACCGCCATTGACCGATAACACACAAGCACCATCTTGATTCGAAAACGAGGGTACGCGCACAACTGATCCCATCAGAGCCGCTTGGAAATGTCATGGTTTACTAGCATGTACCTAGATGCAGAAGCACACTGGGTAGTGATACTGATAGCCTTATTCTGATAAATTTTCATTCCAAGAATACAGACATAAAATGGTTCCTCGCATGGATGGTGAAAATTAGGGTGTGATTTCTGAGCTTTTATTATATTTTTTTAAATTGAGGCTCTATTTATACTGTCCATAGCATATAAGCTCGGGTACCCAGGCTTGTTTTCAATGCTAGCCAGTTGTAGTGTTGGTGTTATCTTACCACACAGTAGCTGCTGATAGGTAATTTGATTGCCGGCATTTCAGTAGCAGATAGATAGTTGGTTGGTATGGTTAGTAGCCTATGTTAGTTTTTTTGGATTTTCTTGGCATATATGTATTTTATTTTGTTCTACTCTTATTACTAGACTAGCCTACTCCTATTTACATATCATAGGCTTGTACGTAGCTGTGTGATGTTTTATCTGCCTACTTTTGGCATGGTTACCTTCCATTGGGCATCCAGTTGGTGGGCCGTGACATATCACATGCCCTTTGCAGTGAGGCTTAGTCGGGGTTTCCTAGCCTTATTTTGCACAGATATTTTTTGTAAGTTTTTAGGTCAGGAATTTGTCGTTCCTTTACCGTTTGGGCATTCCACACCTTGGCAGCCATTTCCAGCGTATTCTGGTCTGCTTTAGTAGTGGCGCATTATTTGCTCTAGTAGCCCTTTGTGGTTTTGTTAGGAGTTTATTGTTTTGACTATAGCTATATGCTGATGGCCCAGTGCAGATCTCTCAGCACTGTATGGTAAAGGTTTTCCCGTAATTACAGCCGCACTGGTGAGTGTCTCTGCACAGCTCTGGTTCACGAGGCACTTGGTGCAAGCACGGATCTCTCAGCATTGATGTCAATTGCATTTGAAAGCAACGCTACAGGCAATCGACATTGGCACCCTGCGAGTATGAGACCAGTCAATTGATGCCTGGGAAAGTCAATATGCAGGTGATGAGTGTGGACAGGTGTGAGACCATTACAGCAGGTGTGAGGACATTACATCAACTGTTCGTCCTCAAGGTCATTGCATCGTCATTTGAGGCTCAATATTTACTGTTTGCACAAGGTTATTCCGCATCCAGTTTTATGACTCGCAGGGCTAGCACTATATAACCATTTAAAATTCAGACTAGGAAACTGCCTTTTTGTTTGTTTGTTTGTTTGCTTGTGTTTTTTGTGTGTGTTAATGTAATGAATACATATTAAATTACTAAGGTATTTTAACATTTGAAGCAGCCTGACCAGAGAAGGGTGTAAACTGTAACTTGCTTCTAGTCCAACACGAACTCATTCTACAAATATTGAAGAGAGGCCGTGAGACAAGCATATGGCTGCTGCTGGTTACTTCCGGTTCCGGTGGGGCCAAGTGGCTCGAGGCGGCATCTGTAGGCGACTTGTCTCATTACCGAGTCTCATTCTGACCTTCAGCGTCCCAATGCACCCACCTTACACTTTGAATATCACGGCGACGCAGGGGGTGGTGTGGGGGAGTGGGGGTGGTGTTGAAGGGGAGGGGGCTATCTAGTTTATCATTAGCTAGCAAATAGCCAAAATATTGCCACAGATATTGTTCCCGACTGTACTGATAAAGTCCTACATGTGATTTGAATAAACCACGATTTTTAATCCAATGCAAAGAGTGTCTTACTGTACCCACTTGTGACAACTCTGTTCAAAGCCTGGCTGACAGCTAGTGTGCAGTAGATCCCTTCTTGAGACAAGATGGCTTAATTGTTTCGCTCAATCGGGTCACCGGTAATCTAATCGTTGGATCACCTTCACTTATACATACACCAGGTGCGGTGGCCGAAACGGGAGTTAGGTTCCCCGTCAAGTCAAACCGATGACTTTTAAGTAAGTCGCCATGTACTGTAGACTGGAAATATTGTCCGGCACTGCACCGACGACTTTGTGAACCCCGAACCGGAAGCCGCTAGTAAACCACACTGATGCGCATGCGCTATTAGTGGCTGCCAGGGGCCACTCACAAATGTCAAGTGGAACAACGGACAAACCGACCCCCCATGATGGGTATTGAGCATTGGGCGACAAAAGTCAACATCCTCTTGTCACACCAGCTCATGGTGCACTACCGCCACAGTCACATATGGACGAGACACCGGAAACGCCAGGGAGAGCGGCGGAGCTGGGTCAAGTATCAAGAATCAAGTATGGACTAGTTTGACAATCCTCTGCGCTCCACACGTATAATGGATTATCAAATTAATTGAACAGAAATACTGGAGTAATGTATATAATTTGGGCCCTTTTGCTTGTTTGCTTTGTCTGGTTTTTTGTTGTTCTTTAACTACATCTATTATTCTTTATCTTTGTCAAGCTAAACATTTTAATATATTAAACATCACAGTCAGCACTTCTCTAATTAGCTAGATGTCTAGCAGTTGACAGGTCTGTAATTAGACACATTCACTTTGGAAAAAAAAGAAGAATTTGACCATCACAACTTTAGGATGGAAACTGATGGTGATGTATTTCTGAGAACCAAAATTATATATAAATAAATAAGTACAAATGTAAATATATATAATATACATAACTACGCTACCACGTATATTAATCACGGGAGTGCCATGGGTCTCGCCAGTGCTTGAATGCCCAGTTACTCCGATATATAGATACTTGTTTTGCCTTATTTAATTATATAGAATATCTGGAATATATTGAAATAGCGAAAAAAACTATTAACAAAATTTATTCTAGAAAAATGTGCTGGATGCTAAAATAAGTGAAGGACGTCAGCATGTATAACCCCCCCCCCCCCCCCCCCCCCCCCACCCTCACCACCAGCACCAGCACAAGCACCAGCACCAGCACCACCAGCGCCTACCAGACCGATATCATATACGATAAGGCGCCTGCCTCGAACCGCTACCAGGCTTGAGCAGTTGCATCAGCAAGCCAGCGTAGGGCATTACGCAACATGGCATGCCCCTAAACCCACCCCTACTCCGATAACACACAAGGATTTCCTGTGTCAGCCGGATAGCTTAAACCCATACCGGTGTCGCAGTTCCCGCCGTACGCACACACTCAAATGATTGTCAATGGCCGTGAGCAATCTTCATACAAAAAAGGGAAATATCTCTAAAACGACACCACCTAGAAACAAATTGCTTGGTACACATTTAGAAAACGTCTTTACCAAAACATTATATTAAATTGATAAGGTTAGTGACGATGCTGTTAGATTTTGACGCATGCGCAGAAGCGATGATTACCGCGGAAACTGGCGGACGGCGGAAACTGCGACACCGGCCCACGACCCGGTTCAACAGCACGGCTGTGCGTGTGTGTGTCTATGTGTGTGTGTCTATGTGTGCCCGTGTGCGTGAGTGTGTCTGTCTCTGTACGGGTGTATGTGCGCGCGCGTTTGTGTGTGTGAGTGTCTGTGTGGGTGCATCCGTATGTATGAGTGTGTCTGTGTGCGTCCGTGTGAGTGTCTGTGTGTGGGCGTCTGTGTGGGCGCGTGAGTATCCGTGTGCGTCTGTGTGTGCGTGTGTCCGTGAGTGTCTGTGTGCGTCTGTATGTGAGTGTGTCTGTGTGCCAGTATGCGTCTGCGTGAGTGGCTGTGTTGCGTGTGTGCGTGTATTTCCGTGTGTGCGTGTCTCTGTGCGTGTGTGCGCGCGTGTGGAGGCGGTGGCGTGGGGCGGACCGGAAGCAGGGCGCGGGTTTGCGGCGTGCTGGAGGTGGTTGTGCGCAGTATGGACGAGGAGGGTAATGTGTGCGGAAGGTTGACGGGCCAGCTGAAGGCGGTGTCTCCCAACTCACGTCCCCGCCCATTACCGCCCCGCCGGCCGGTCTCTTAAACCCCGCGCTACATCTCTGCACGCCGCTAAGTCGTAAACACCCGCACTTCTTGGGAGACCTGGTCCCTTAAAAATGGCTCCTCCTAACCCCATCACACCAGCCCTAATATAGCTCGCCCATCTAGACTCAACCCATGACCCTGCCCTACTTCACACGTGGTGTCAACACTTAATGTGTGCCTACACTACCACTAATAGCCATCCACTTCACACATGGTCCTACTCACCTGTTTACGTCAACACTTAACATGTGCCTGCCCTAACACTAATACTCTATCCACTTCACACATGGTCCTACTCACCCGATGATGTCAACACTTAGTATGTGCCTACACTACCACTAATAGCCATCCACTTCACACATGATTCTACTCACCTGTTTACGTCAACACTTAACATGCGCCTGCCCTACCGCTAATACTCATCCACTTCACACATGGTCCTACTCACCTGACAATGTCTAGGTGCCTGCCATACCACTAATACTCATCCCCTTCACACATAGTCCTACTGACCGATTAACATCAACACTTAATATGTGCCTGCCATACCACTAATACTCATCCACTTCACACCATAGTCCTACTCACCCATTAAAGGGGCTGTCACACAACGACGTATGGCCTTAGCATATGCCGACGTATGCAATTTTCGACCAACACGCCGGCATATGGTGTCATATGTTACGTATACGTTGGGCATACGTCGAGTACGCTCGGGATATGGCGTCATAAGTTGGCGTAGGTCGAGCCGCTAAAAATGTTGTGTGCATGTTCAAAATTTTCAACGTATGTCACCATATCGGTAATACGTTTCTCATACACTCAGTGTACACTCGGCGTATGTTATACACACGTTAGGGGTAGGTCGGGATAGGTTGGAACACGTTAGCTGTACATTCAGCCTGTTGGGAACGTGCAGTCCACATACAGCCAACGGATGCATAACATACTCCAAACATACTTCAAACGTATGCCTGCCATATCTCCAGCGTACTTAATGTATGCCCCATACTTCTAGCGATGGAGTAACATACGTAACGTTGGTCAGCGTATGCGAACGTTTTGCGAACGTTTTGTGAGGCACATGAATGCTCTCAATAGGTCAGAGATATGTTCTGCATATGTTACGTACGTTATGTGTATGCCCATTTTTATCCCTCGCAGCATGAAAAGTTTGGCGTATGCCAACCTATTTTGATTTGAAATTTATTTCAACACGTTACACACACGCCTGTGCCATACGTCGTAGTGTGACAGGGCCTTAAGGTCAATGCTTAACATGTGCCTGCCCTACCACTAATACTCCATCCACTTCACACATGGTCCTACTCACCCGATGATGTCAACACTTAAAATGTGCCTACCCTACCACTAATACTCATCCACTTCACACATAGTCCTACTCACCCGTTAACGTCAACACTTAACCTGTGTCTGCCCCATCACTAATCAACTCTTTAACAACTACACCCACCAGTGTTCCCATACCACAATTTCCACATGCCGACATCAGCATACCACACCTGTCCCGAACACCGACCAACATAAGGCCGTGTATCCATAGACTGTTCCCTTGTGGCATGTTCGCTACTTCTGTGTTCGCTTGTGACCTTGTGATGCACCACACAGGCATTGAACTTGTTCATTCTCTCTATTCCCTGCACAAGGCCATATGGTCCCTGGAAACAGCCACTAAGCAAAACACATGTTCATTATCGGTGTGGTGCGTCACAAGGGAACAAGGGAACACGGAACAAGGGAACAGTCTATGGATACATAGCCTAAAGACCCCTCCTGCACCCCATCTGTAAACACTGTGCACATACTGACCCAGCCCTCTCAACAACAGGTCTATTGCCCTGCAAAGTCGGCGCATGCGGACAATGCCGCCCCTTCGCCCCAGTGGCTCCCACATCCATGGTCCGCTAACTCAACCCCGGCGGTTGGCTGCGAACAAGGGTGACGTAGCGCGAGGCATGTCGGGGCGACACATGCAGCAAATCGCCCTTTATATCCACAACACGCATGCATCCGTAAACACGGTGTCTGTGTGACCTCTTCCGCACAATGAAGCCGTATTTGGCCAGGCCTATTTGGGTTTTACGCATTTCGTCTTGGCACTTACAGATGATGTGGGTTTCACTGTTTGGTATTTGCAGTTCAAATGAGAAGCTCGGGACTTCGGTTCCCGCACAAGTCAAACCAATGACTTATAAAATGTGTAGCTGTAGCTTCCTAGCCTGGTGCTAGGATAGGGCAAGGACTGGTTAGCTCAGTGTCAGGATAATGTGACAGTGGGATATCGGGTCATGGTGTCAGCGGCCTGATTTTCCAGTGTGGCAGCACTATAAAGTCGCCATGAGTGCACATTGTCACAAGTCGGTACCCATCCTGATATGACCTTAGATGTTGGCAGGACTTAAATTTCAACATCCAACCGACCAATGTTGCAATACTGGCTCAAATCTGGGTTACATGTTTTGCTTGAACCACATCAAAAGCCTCTTATCTCTGCAACACACCCCTTTCGAATCCTTCCAGAATTTATAGTTCAACCTGCATTGCATATACACACATATACATACACTTATACATTCATACACACGAACACAGGAACACATACATACATACATACATACATACATACATACATACATACATACATACATACATACATACATACATACATGTAGTATTGCTGACTTTTTGTGTGCTCACTTGTCACTAGTAGTCATTACTCCAATACAACTTTTTAATTACCAATGGTTTCCCATAAAAAAAGTATTACATTTGAGTAAATTGAACAAGAGCAGACGCCAGCAATGTCTTGGTGTCCACAAGACTTGGAGGTGTACACTAGATTATTCTCAGCGAATATATTGGCCATGTACATGGTCCATACACATGTGAAGATATGAAATTCAAGGCTATTTCAAGGCTTTTCAAGGCTGCTTTTGATAGGAATTCAAGACTACTTTTATTTGGATTTCAGGAAAAAACAACAACATAGGCATGTCAGATTTTGTTATGCTGAATGTCGATTTCAGACCAATTTAGATCAGTGGGAACAGTTCAAGGCTTTTCAAGACTAATGACCCAAAATAGGTTAAATTCAAGGCTTTTCACGGCCTTGAAATGGGGCAAATGAAGTTTTCGAGACTTTCTGGGCCTCGTACGTACCCCGCATATATTATTCATGAGACAATGTTACAAGAGTGCCGACATTCGCACAGAATGCAGTGACATGTTACAATCCTAAGCTTAAACAGCTATGACTACAAAACTATATATCTAAATTTAGATATTCCATATCACATCAAACATTCCTCCTTAGGTATCTAGTCTGGGGCTGACAGTGGGTTGTGGGGGGAGGAGGGGCAGGAGGGGGGGGGGATTAATTACTTTCAATCTCTAGAATCTAGAACCTATGCGGCCCCGGGCACGCCTGTCCCCGCCTTTCAGATGAAAATGTTGGCTAAATTGGTATGAGGTATGCTATGACGTCAAGAAGCACACTGCCATTTGTTGTCTATTAATGCGAGCAAGGCTTAGGAGTAGCTAAAACTACAACTGTCCACCCTACCCCCGCGACACCCGCCCGCGACACCCGCCCCCGCCCCCCCCCCCCCACCCACACGCCAACGCCTTATCCACCCACACTCATACCCTATCAACTGTTATAAATAGACTGAGCCACTATATTAGGAGTTCCTCATTACAGTGATGTAGTCCATAACTTGGCCCTGTTGTCTTTAGTATTTTCTAGAAATACCGCAATCTTGGTTTTCATTCCATTCGGTGTTTTAAAAGGATATACGCACACAAATAGTTAAATATATTGAAAAACATCAAGTATATTGGTGAATTTGAAAGGCGACCTCTCAACGCTTGTCTGACCATCCAGATTTGTATACAGTAGACCCCGTCTTCAGTGACTTCAGTGGTCTGCGAACCCTTGCCATGTCCACACAATATTTTCAAGCGACAAATTGTTTGTGCTTTATTTGCTTGTCCATCAAATTGGAGGACACCTGCAATGTTGGGACAACATTGGTCTAGATGCTAAATTGTCCATTGAAGACAGGTATTACCTAGTGTACAATGGACACTGTAGACCGCCAGTTCAATATGCTCGCAAGTATTACTGACCTAAATAACTTGTCATATTTAAAAGCTGTATAATCCGATGGAAGCATGACATTTCGGAACCAAAACACTCGCCTAGATTTGATCCTACATATTCAAATTAGAAAAATATGCAGTCGTTGGACATTTATTATACTTTGATAGTCCTGCTATGACCAAAACTGGGTATCTAAAGCCCATGTCCAGCATTTCGGTGTGCACGCCAAAATTAATTTAGTATATTTTTCCTTCAAATATCTCCAAAGTTAACTTTCTAAACTCAAAGTTACTTCAAATTAAAGTAAAGTAGGTTGCAATGAACATAATATACATATATATATATAAATATATAAACAAAACCAACAAATATTGGATTATGCAACATTAGCATACACATATATACATTAAAGCTGCATAGTCCGATGGTTTTGAGTTTCTGACATTTTCTGAGACAAATATATTAGGTTGATCGTTATAATCTACATTACTTTAGATTAAAGTAACTTTTATTTGAAATTGCTAACGGTGGAGATATTTGAAGTGTAAGCATGCCAAATTAATTTTGGCAAGCATGCCAAAGCTTTGCCATCATAGGCTTCTGCAGAACCAGGTCCATTTAAATTGACTCAGTATTCCCTTCTCTATAGCCACAAATCCTGAATAAGTGCACCAGTATCTAAGTTAGATATGTAGAATCAAATCTAGATAATTGCTTCGGTTTTGAAAATTTGATGTTTTTATCGGACTATGCAGCTTTAATTAAAATCGGAAATACTTCAGAGATCCTTTGAAATATTCGCAGAATGGCGCTGGTTAACCGCCGCTAACCGGCATTCACTTTGCCTGGACGGGAGTAGCGCAGGGCGGGGCCGGGTGAAGGGCCGTCGGTTCTGCCATGCGGCGTGCCGCAATCAGGCAGGCATCGCAGAGTTAATCAGGGTAACAGACAGTAGCGCGACCTTCACAGCCACCCACAAATATAGATCCTACACATCGGCAAGGATGAAGGTCAACAGACCAGTCAGGCCTACTACAGCCGGCAACAACAGCTTCAGTTTGGTTTAGACTAGTCACACACGCTCAGTAGACGCTCCGTTGCTATAGCTTCACATGGTAGTCATGGATATGTAACTAGGGAACTACACCAGTACACGTGTAGTGTTTGCATTTGGTTTAAACTAGTCACACATGCTCATTCGATACTTCATTGTTAGCTTCACATGGTAGTGATGGATATGTAACTAGGCAACTACACCAGTACACGTGTAGCATTGTTTGCGTTTGGTTTAAACTCGTCACACATGCTCATTCGATACTTCATTGTTAGCTTCACATGGTAGTGATGGATATGTAACTAGGCAACTACACCAGTACACGTGTAGCATTGTTTGCGTTTGGTTTAAACTAGTCACACATGCTCATTCGATACCTCATTGTTAGCTTCACATGGTAGTGATGGATATGTAACTAGGCAACTACACCAGTACACGTGTAGCATTGTTTGCGTTTGGTTTAAACTAGTCACACATGCTCATTCGATACTTCATTGTTAGCTTCACATGGTAGTGATGGATATGTAACTAGGCAACTACACCAGTACACATGTAGCATTGTTTGTGTTTGGTTTAAACTAGTCACACATGCTCAATAGAAGCTCCATTGCTAGCTTCACACGGATATGTAACTAGGCAACTACACCAGTACACAAGTAGCGTTGTTTGTTTGTTCAGTTTAAACTAGTAACACATGCTCATTTGACACTTCATCGCCAGCTTCACGTGGTAGTCATGGATATATAATTAGGCAAATACACCAGTACGCGTGTTGCGGTGTGTAGTGAGTAAGTTTGTTTGTGCTTGGATTAAACTAGTCACATTCGTTCAATAGATGCTGCATTGCTAGCTTCACACGTCAGTGATGAATATGTAACTAGCTAACTACTATAGTATGTAACTAGGTATCCCACGTGCCTTGCCAATCCACCAATAATTTGTGTGTGGAGCCTTAAAATTCATCATTTTCAATCTGTTGGGGTGTTCTAAGTTGTTCACCAATTGAAATAAAATCTAAACCAAAATAAAGCTTTATATTTCTTATTTCTAGTAGTACCATCCACATTATGATATGACTTTGATCAGCTAAAGAAAACCAATGCTTTGTCAAGTCCATTTATGTAGAAAATCACCTTTTGTTTCAACTAACTTATGCATGAAATTTTACACTGCTTCTTCAAACCTCTGGCGCCCATTCACCAGAGCTAGCATCATCATGCCAATGGTATCATTTTGTTGCCAATACTACAGGCCATATATTCATATTTTGTTCTTGAATAAATTCTTTGTCTATCTATTTTAAATTTTAATTAAAAATGTTCAATTAACCACCATTTCTGAACCGAATAATGGATAACTTAGGTTTTTACATGAAAATAAAGATTCTTTTTTCTAAAAAAAAAAGAAGTTATCATGAATCTTAGCAATGCACGGCGTGAAGGCGTGAATGTGAGACAAAATAAATGTTGGCTCTACTTAATAATTGAATGCTAAAGTTGTTATGCAATGTGCCAGTGCTGTCTGGTATTAATATGTATAAGGCTGACTGCTCATAAACACACCGCACACACACACACATCCACACACAGGGTGTGAAAACATTTTTTTTTAAACATTCACATGTATCAAATTGTATTGTATATAATGTAAACAGAAAGAGCATATTGAAGATAGTACATCTGAAAATTTCATGCAATTATCTTGTACAGGTGCTTTTCTGTACCATTTTAAGCCTGCTCAAAGTTGGGCATTTCCTTTGACCGGATTTTATCACTTGTCAAATTGAGCTCTGGACCATTTTAAACCTATTTTTTTAAAGCTTTTCCCAAGCATATGTGCTCCTGACAAAAAATAACAGTGACAAGACTCATCAGTAGGTTAGGGATAAATGAGAAAAATTGAGTATGTGTGCCAATTTTTTCCACAAGCAAGCCCCCCAAAAGTGGTCCATAGAGAAATTTGGAAATTGGTGAAATTAAGGAAATTGTTATTTCACACATTTTTGAAGATGTATATCTTGAAATGTAGCCACATCAGACCCCTGGATCTTTATATTCTCATTGTATAGGCCATGGATTTGAAGGAGAAAACACAGGAAGTCTGATAGGGTGGTTACTTTTAATTTTTGGGGCCATTAAAAATGTTATCTTTTTAGTTTTGGGTGGGACCAATGAAGTAACAACCTAAAAAAGTCCATATCTTCTTTAATATTAGAGCGATTTTCACAAATGAAGTGCCATTTTATTTCAAATTCAATATAGTAACAGGTGAAATCCATTAAATTAAACTCAAACCTATTTTTGAAAATCACTTGGGATACCTAATGTAACTACATATTGCATTGTTTTGAGTTGGCTTGCTGGCTTGCTGGCTTGCTTTCTTGCTTGTTAGGGTTTCACATCCTAGCAATATCTAAGATCATATCAGGAGGGGCACCGACTAATGGCTGCATTTACGGTGACTGTATAGTGCTGCCCCATTAGGAGACATCTTACTTGGGCTTGTGTGAAGTTAAGACATGCAGTTCGCTAAGCAATATCAAAATGCATCGCTTAAAATCTCATATTTGGTTTGTTAAGGGTTTATATCCTAGCAACATCTAAGGTCAAATCAGGAGAGGTATCGACTTGTGGACATTCATGGAAACTTTATAGTGCTGCCGACCGGACGTGGTGGCCGAATCGGTAGAGCTTAGGCTTCACATGCAGGTCTGGAGTTTGACTCCTGGTCGAGTCAATCCAATGACTTACAAAATTGAGACATGTTGCTACCTAGCCTGGCGCTTGGTATTACTAGGATTGGGCAATGACTGGTTAGCACAGTATCAGGATAATGTGACTGAGTGGGAAATGGGGTCATGGTCCCATGGCATGGCCTCCCAGTGGGGCAGTACTATAAAGTCACCAGGAGTATGCACTATCACAAGCCGGTACCCATCCTGATATGACCATGAATGTTGCCAGGACGTAAATCTCCAACAAACTTATAGTGTTGTCACACTGAGAGACCAGTCCACCAGCACCACGACCCAATTTCCCACTCAGTCACATTATCCTGCTATTGAGCTAACCAGTCCATGCCATATTCTACTAATGCCAACCACCGACTAGATAGCGACAAGTATCAATTTTGTAAGTCATTGGTTTGACTCGGCCGGGATTCAAACTCCCAACCTTCCACCGGGGAAGCCGGCACTCTTACCGATTCGGCAACTGCATCCGATCGAACCATACTTGGTGGAAAACTGCTACACAATTACTAATCCATTTCTAAATAGAGAAACGATTGTCATTAATCAAAATAAAATTTATTACAAAAATAACTCTTTAAATACATATGTGTGTATGACATGAACATTGGGCCTTTTCATTACGCTATGCTACACACACCTTCATGGCTTCCACTCGCAAACAAAACACCACGTTATGCTTTTAACATCAGGGGCCATATGCAGGAGTCAGTGTTAGCGGGGTTTGGTGTTAGAGCCTGTTACCGTTTAGCTATCACCGAAGTCGGGACCTGTGTCAAGTCGTATGCAGGGGCGCGTAACACTTTAATTATAGCTAAACGTGAAGTTATTTATAGATTTGGGAAATCCCTCTGTGTTTGTAGCCATATATTAGGCTCAAATCTATTGAATGCGATCATATTTAACAGAATTACATACGCAATAAGTGAAATTTTATCAATTTAACCCTAAAGTCGAAGCGTTATTAAGGCTACCGCCGCATTGGCGGCGATATTAATAGTTATATTTTCGAATCGACGAACGTAAAGTAAACAAATCGCCGCCGCCGCATCGACGTCGCTTTCCATACTGGCGGCGGCAGCGGCGATTTGTTTACTTTACGTTCGTCGATTCGAAAATATGAATATCGGCGCCAATGCGGCAGCAACGTTAATAACGGTTTGAATTTAGGGTTAAATTGGTAAAATTTCACTTATTGCGTATGTAATTCTGTTAAATATGATCGCATTGAATAGATTTGGGCCTAATCGGTGCCTAACACCAACCTTAAACCACCTATGGATCAGGGTTACCTTAACCTCGTTTAAGCTTTTGGTGTTAGGCCTATCACCGCCTTGTGCATACCATTTTTCGCCGCTAACCGGGAAATTCCCACTTACCACCGTTTTGGCTCGTTAACACCGAATACCACCGACTCCTGCATATGGCCCCAGGTCCATATTGCTCATATGGAAAACTATGTACAAATAACACCCGATTTCATCCATCCAATGATCCACAGTGCAAAGAAACCGCCATGCTATGGAGGATCCTGGTAGTGGTCAATACATAACCTGGTTGCATTGATGTGACCTCCCCAACTCACATGAGGTATTACCTGTCATACCTATTCACCGCCTTATCGACCAGAGTACCAACCACCGCCACCAATCAAGACCGAGCCGACCGGTGCCCTTTGTCGGGCGTCAGACTCACAAAGTGCCGTGTAAATTCATCAACCCAAAATGATTAAATCGTTACGTCTGTAGTCAGCCAAAAGGATGTTTGATTCTTGGAGTTTTACATCATGGCAACATCTAAGGTCATGTCAGGATGGGTACCGACTTGTGATGATGCGCACTCATGGCGATTTTATAGTGCTGCTCCACTGGGTTGGTTGGTTGTTGGAGTTTTACGTCCTAGCAAAATATATAAGGTCATATCAGGATGGGTACCGACTTGTGACAATACACACTCTCAGGCCGACTTAATTCTCCTGCCCCACTATCAGACCAGGCAACCAGCACCATGACCTGATATCCCACTCAGTTACATTATCCCGACACTGAGCCAACCAGTCCTTGCCCTATCCTAATAATGCTGAGCGCCAGACTAGGCAGCGACAAGTATAAATTTTGTAAGTCATTTGCTTGACTCGACCGGGAATTTAACTCCTGACATTCCGCACGGGAGGCCTGCACTCTACTGATTCGGCCACCACGTCCGGTGGTGGAAGCATAAACTAATAAACATAGAACAGCTACAACAAAAAAGGTTCCAAATTAGGCAAGAATGGCCTCAACTCACACATGCCATCTATTTTAAGAGTACTGACTGTATTTGACACCTAGCTTCAGGACTCATTATTATAGTGTGTGTGTGTGCGTGCGCACATGTATGTGTATGCATGTGTGTGTGCGTGCGCACATGTATGTGTATGCATGTATGTGATGTGCATATACCAGTGGTCCACAACTGGTTATATGTGATGTCCTGTCCTGTCTGTGGGAAAGTGCATATAAAAGACCCCTTGCTGCTTATCGGAAAGATTGATTGATTGATTGGTGGTTGCTTTACGCCAAGTCGGCAGCATAGTCCATATTCACGCCGAGAAATGTTCGTCTTTTGTTCAAACCATCGCTTTTGCATGTCAAAGCAGACAATCAATTATGTGCCAATAGACACTCATTAAATTAGAAAGCTCACAATCATATATTTGTGGTCAAGGGAAACAAATTCCCATAGAAAAAGAAAAGTTTTATTAATAATTGATAGAATCTATTTAGTAAACTATATGAGGTGGTACAGTTCAGCTGCCCTCAAAAAGGCTAAAATGTTTTCCTATTTTACCTTAGTAAAAAGGTCATGCATACTGTCTGCAGTGTAGAACTGTTGGCGCAGGGCCAAAAAATCAACGCAACTTAGTAAAAATGTGTTTGAGTGTCAGCGGGGACTGACACCCAATACATTAAGGGGGAGGTTCTCCCTTGAGCAGAAAAGCATGTGTAAGCCACGAGTGGCCAATACGGCAGCGGCTAAGGACCAATTGGTCCTGCCGACCTCCCGCATGAGTCTGTGGTGGCTTTCCCACAGATGGTTCAATTTCTTTAAGTTTATTAATGTTTTCATCCCACTCATGTTGCCATTTGGATTTTATGTGGGTGGCTATTAGTGGTTTCAGATCAGAGTGAGGGATGAGACACGGTTCAAGATCACAGTTCAGAGCCTTCTTCGCAGCCCGATCAGCTCATTCCTTTCCTTGTAAGCCGGCATGGCCAGGCACCCAGCACAGGTGGATATCATACCCATCCATTGTCAGTTGGTTCATTTTATAAATGACCGTTGCTAGAATAGGGTAATTCGTTTTCAGTCCACCAACATCCAGGAGGCAAGAGAACGAATCACTGTATCTTATCGGAAAGAGTAGCCTATGTGGCGGCAGCAGGTTTCCTCCAAAGAAATATATCAGAATGACCATATGTTTGACGTCCAAAAGCCAATGATATGAAAATCAATATGCTCTAGAGGTGTGGTTAAATAAAACAAGCTTTACTTTGTGCATGTGCGTGTATGTGTGTGTATTAAATTATTTTAAGCTGGATGAAGCGGGGGGTAGGGGGGAGTGCAACGACCGTAAGTAAATGCTACATCTAAGTGGGTTTTCTTTTAACAACTAACTACCCGACTTGTGAGAGCAGACGACAACCTGGCAGTGAGCGGGTTAACGTTCCACACACGGACGCCGTCATCCCCAGCCAGCCTCTCACAGCGCCACAGACCACACCACCCCACCCCATTCTGAATCAACTTCTCCCAGATCCACTTTTAAATGCACCCGGCCAAATCCAATCAAAACCACAAAGCTCTGGGTTTATCCGAGTAGAAGGTAGAACAGTGGAAGTCAGCAGGAGGGTGATGAGCAAATGGCCCGACCAGCTAGTGGAGTGGTGGAATAAGGTGTTGGTTGCAGGGTTAGAACAAAGATAGTATCTTTGATTATTAGAAGCTCAGGCCAGCTACATGCTGAAACCTCACCAAATCTTCACTGTAGGTCACGTTAAATACAATGTTCCTTCCTCAGGAATTGTTTATATTCGGTTTGACAGAAGCCTATGAAACCAGGTGTCAATTTAATCAAGTGCATCTACAGATTTGTTTGTTATATTTATTAATTAAACAGGGGTTATTTCAATGCAGATATTTGGTCTCATTCCACTGCGCTCCTCCCCAAAAATCACCCAAAGACAATGTATAACCTGACCAAACCAATGAAGCATAAATCTATAGTTGACCAAGACAATTCAAATGCATCATGCAACCATTATCTACATAATCCCAAATCCACTACATCAGTAAGTACTAGTGCCTCCTCATAGGTAGGACCGGCAAATCAATGAAATATATTAAATTCAAATGACTACACTCCAGTGCAAATGTACACAATAAGATCACCCATAATATCTGTAAAGGCTGATAGTTAGCTGTTGTCTATATTATTCATACCATCTCATAATCTAATCCATAAATCAGGGATGAAAGTGATCTTCAGCAAAAAAACAGCGGAATTCAAGGCGAGATTATGACACCAACAGCGAATTTTCACGAAAGCACGGATCTTCTCCCATAGACTTAGCATTGTCAGGGAATCGCGGAAAAATGCCGGAAGTCAGGTTTCAACTACCCTTGTTATGACTGAATTATCGCCCATGCCTAGCCCATTCTTGTTTGGGTTTTATGTTCTAGATATATCTAAGATTATATAAAAACAGGATTCAAACTACCCAACTGTTGTCATATAAATCCTGATTCCTTGGAATTTTCCTTAGCGTTAATAATAAGAAAAATATAAAAAATTGTGGAAGTCCACGAAACCGCGAAGATCTTTCCTCCCTGATATAATATTTCATATCTACCATAAGACCATCGCCTCGGTGCTGAAAAAAACTCGATTAACAATTTTGAACCTTCCTCCCGCCAAAATCAATATATAGAGAGAAATAGACCAGAATAGAGGTCAGGTCAGTTGATGGTAGAACTACCGAGTCCTAGACCCACATTTAGCCATCAGTCAACCCCTCACAATGCTATCAGTATTACACTCAGCATTTGAACGATCCATGAGTAGTTCAGTAGATGCCCGTCAGTCTAACTGAAACCACCATAGACTTCCCCTTGACTAGATGTACATTAGACGCTGGCCGGAGCCCGGTGCACCGAGGTGCATTTTGACGGTGTAGCAGATCCTGACAGTGGCTGCTGGTTGTTTGCTGGTGCCCCACAGGCCCCGTCTGACGGGTAGGACACGCCGGTACCAGCAGCAGTAATTAATCGACAATTAAGGCCATGATTGCGGTGCCCGCAAAGACCCATCATCCCAGACGCGCCTGTCTCTCCACCGCAGCTTCCTGCCCAGCTTGGCTTGTGTTTTTTTACTGCCCCGTTGAGAAGGAAGATATTAAGACAACAGCTAAACTCAAGGTTTCTTTCAAGGGTTACATACCTACCTCTCTCTAAAACACACAACACACACAAACATATACACACACAAGCACAGACACGCACAAACACAGACACACACAAACAGATACTCACTGCTCTCAGGTTCAGCATATACGCTAAAGACAGACACAGACAGCCTGCCCGTCTACCGCTCCATCAAACTGCTCAATTATCTCTCTGATTAGATCATCACTGAACCCCAAGAAACCGCCCCTACCAACACACACATAAGCAGACAAGCGTCATTACACCCCTGCCCCCCCCCCCCAACACACACACCCGAGTGCCATTACATCCCCAACATACACACCCGAGTGGCATTACATCCCCCAACACACATACCCAAGTGTCATTACACCCCAACACACACCCGAGTGGCATTACATCCCCCAACACACACACCCAAGTGGCATTACATCCCCCAACACACACACCCAAGTGGCATTACATCCCCCAACACACATACCCAAGTGTCATTACACCCCAACACACACCCGAGTGGCATTACATCCCCCAACACACACACCCAAGTGGCATTACATCCCCAACATACACACCCGAGTGGCATTACATCCCCCAACACACATACCCAAGTGTCATTACACCCCCACACACACCCAAGTGGCATTACATCCCCCAACACACACACCCGAGTGCCATTACATCCCCAACACACACACCCAAGTGGCATTACACCCCAACACACCTGAGTGGCATTACATCCCCCAACACACACACCCAAGTGGCATTACATCCCCCAACACACACACCCAAGTGTCATTACACCCCAACACACACCCGAGTGGCATTACATCCCCCAACACACACACCCGAGTGCCATTACATCCCCAACATACACACCCAAGTGGCATTACACCCCCCAACACACAAACCCAAGTGGCATTACACCCCAACACACCTGAGTGGCATTACATCCCCCAACACACACACCCAAGTGGCATTACATCCCCCAACACACATACCCAAGTGTCATTACACCCTCACACACACCCGAGTGGCATTACATCCCCCAACACACACACACCCAAGTGGCATTACATCCCCAACACACACACAAGTGGCATTACATCCCCCAACACACACACCCAAGTGTCATTACACCCCCACACACACCCGAGTGGCATTACATCCCCCAACACACACACCCAAGTGGCATTACATCCCCCACACACATACCCAAGTGTCATTACACCCCACACACACCCGAGTGGCATTACATCCCCCAACACACACACCCAAGTGGCATTACATCCCCCAACACACACACCCAAGTGGCATTACATCCCCCAACACACACACCCAAGTGGCATTACACCCCCACACACACCCGAGTGGCATTACATCCCCCAACACACACACCCAAGTGGCATTACATCCCCCAACACACACACCCAAGTGGCATTACATCCCCCAACACACACACCCAAGTGGCATTACATCCCCCAACACACCTGAGTGGCATTACATCCCCCAACACACACACCCGAGTGTCATTACATCCCCCAACACACACCCGAGTGGCATTACATCCCCAACACACACACCCAAGTGGCATTACACCCCAACACACCTGAGTGGCATTACATCCCCCAACACACACACCCGAGTGGCATTACATCCCCCAACACACACCCAAGTGACATTACATCCCCCAACACACCTGAGTGGCATTACATCCCCCAACACACACACCCAAGTGTCATTACATCCCCCAACACACACCCAAGTGGCATTACATCTCCAAACACACACACCCAAGTGGCATTACATCCCCCAACACACACACCCAAGTGGCATTACACCCCAACACACCTGAGTGGCATTACATCCCCCAACACACACACCCAAGTGGCATTACATCCCCCAACACACACCCAAGTGGCATTACATCCCCCAACACACACACCCAAGTGGCATTACACCCCAACACACCCAAGTGGCATTACATCCCCCAACACACACACCCAAGTGGCATTACACCCCAACACACACCCGAGTGGCATTACATCTCCAAACACACACACCCAAGTGGAATTACATCCCCCCAACACACACACCCAAGTGGAATTACACCCCAACACACACGCACACACGCGTGCTATTACATCTCCTTGATGGGAGCGGTATAAAAGTAGCCATTAGTTCTGGTTCTGTTGAGGTAAAATTTAACATGACTAACCGGTTGGTTGGGGTTGGTTGTTGGAATTTTACGTCCTAGTCACATCTAAAGGTCATATCAGGATGGGAACCGACTTGTGACAGTGCGCACTCATGGCAACTATATAGTGCTGCCCCACTGGGAAATAGCACCATGGTCCGATCCAACTCAGTCATATTATCCTGAAACTATGCACTCATGGCAACTATATAGTGTTGCCCCACTGGGAAATAGCACCATGATCCGATCCAACTCAGTCATATTATCCTGAAACTGAGCTAACCAGTCCTTACCCAGGACTGTGTGCCATATCTCGCAGCTTTCTGTATTGTCAAAGCTATTTTCCGTATTCTTGAATGACTTTCAGTAACACATTTATAATGAAAAATAAACACAAAAGCACAAGCCTATTACAGACCTGTGCACCCGGGAAAAAATCTATCAGTATTCTGAAAGTCATTTTCAGTACTTTTTTCAGAGACTTTCAGTAATACTTTCAGTATTTGTACAAAATCCGGTCGGTGCTCATGTCTGCTTGCCCTATCGTAGGGCCAAGCTAGGAAGCGACAAATATCAATTTTCTAAGTCATTGGTTTGACTCGACCGGGAATCGAACTCCCAATCTCCTACATGGTAGGCCTGCGCTCTACCGATTCGGCCACCGAATCCGGTCCGCACTAAAGCTAAGATTCCTTACACGCGGACCCACACACATAGTGTCAGGTTTCTCTAACACTGTTGTCTATGGGCATTCGCATTCGCATGCCGCACCGATCGCAACATGGACCAATTCAGTATTCGCATGCCGCATGCCGCATGTAAGGAATCACCCCCATTGACTTAGATGCTTTTCGATTTTTTGCCGCATTCGCATACTGCATACCGCGTGTAAGGAATCTTAGCTTTACTGTTAACTGCTACAAAACGGCCATATTTCCCCCTAGGCTACATGAGGATTTTAACATGGCGATGCAGCAACAAGCTTACAGTGGCTCTCCTTTTGTGGGGGCCGTAAACGCATCATCAGCGGCTGCCAAAACAGCGCTAGGCAACTTTGATGTGAAATCAGGCTTTCTGGGTGATGGATGGGAGGGGGACGGGGAGGGGGGATGGGAGGGGGAAGGGGAGAGGGAGGGGACAGGCGAAGGTTCGGGGGGGGGGGGGGGGGGGGTAATGTGGGGCATGCGCTATTCAACTCTGTTCTGTTGGCACATGAAATGGATTAATATCGCTTTGTATCCAGGCCTAATCAGGGATGAAAGTGGTCTCCGGCAAAAAAAACCTGCGGAAATGAAGTCGAGATTATTAAGCAGAGGGCAAATTTCAATGAATCCCCCCCCCCCCCCCACTCCCATAGAATTAGCACTATCAGGGAATCGTGAATAAATGCTGGAAGTCAGGTCAACTGTCCATTTGTTGTGACTGTATTATCGCCCACACTAAACGTCTTCTTGTTTCCGTTTTATGTTCTAGAAACATTTTCGGTCATATAGGAACAGGATTCAACCTAACCAATTGTTGTCATATTGTGACATACATCCTATTCCTTGGCATTTTATTTAACGTCAGTCGGTAAATATAACAAAAATCTCGGAAATTCGAGAAATCGCAGAGATCTTTCATCCATGCCTAAATCTAATAGGCCTACCGTGCCAAAATGCATTGGCGAATTGCTAGTGAATTCCCATCTTATGGGAATTAGCGAGAAAGTGAAAACCTCAACAGGCACCCACGGCGCGTCCTTGGGCGAGTTTTTAATCTCATCATGTTGTCATTAGAGAACAATCCTACTCGTTACGGGGCGTCTGACCCAGAAAACTTCAAAAGCCAGTTTGTGAAGTTTTGCTCTTGTGTGCTGACGGGCTGGAGCTGCTGGTACCAGCCTGAGAGTCTGCTCCTCAAATGGAGGCTGACATGCATGAGTGCACATGTGCAGGTGGCAGTCTTCTCGGCTCGGAGTCCCCGACCCCCTTCCAATACCACTCACTAAACATGTACATAATATATAATATATACTATATATATATACTATATATATATATAATGGACCCGGTGGCCGAATCGGTAGAGCGCTGGTGTCGCGTGTGATCAGGAGTTTGGTTCCCAGTCGAGTCAAACCAATGACTTAAAAATTTATACTTGTCGCCTTCTAGCCTGGTGCTCGGCCCTGGCTGGATAACCACAGCACTATGGTAATACGGCTGGGTTGTGATCCAAATAAAATCAGGATAATGTGACTGAGTGGGATATAGGGTCATGGTGCTGGCGGCCTTGTCCCGAGCTCAGCAGTGTGAGGCAGAGTTGTAGGCATTGCTGCGCTTGGCTTTACACCTTGCTACTCACCGCCCTTCACGAGTAAAGACATCGTATACGTACCTGGAAGAACAAAGCACACAACTGTCAGCACAAGCGCAAACAACCGGAAACTATCGTCAGTTCCATCAAAGTCTTTTATTCAACTTACACACCAATTCTTATTTGCAGGCTCTCGACGACTCGGGAGCTCAAATAGTGTGAAACCACCTATTTGTCACACATGGACAAAGACCTGATATGACATTAGATGTTGTCAGGACGTACAACTCCAACAACCAAACAACTATACATTGACAAAGAGCCGAGGCTCACTGATGCATAACAATAAATATTTAATAAAATCTAACTAACCGAAATGGCTAGCTTAACGAGATTTCATTGAATTTTTCTTAAATGATGCCGCCGTGAATATGGCTTATGCTACCGACACGGCTTAAAGAAACCACCAATCAATCAACAATCATTTTCTTAAATGAAGACGTTACAACTACATTATAAAGACATAATTAAACACACGGCTCTTAACTTTAAAAAAATAATTTTCTTTAGCGCGTGACCCATAAATCACTGATCCCCAGATGGAATTTCCCTTTGAGTCCTGTTGCGTTGACCCAGGTCAAGGCTGCCATGTATTGTTTGAAGACTACTAATACTGGACACCACTCACATATCAAGTTTGGTTTTAGCCGACTTGCTGAATCTTTTGAAACAACAAGTTTGTGTGAATAATAATTTTATATAAATACACATAGAACCAAATTTTAAATCCAATATGCCTCTGTAAATAATGTGTTGGGGGAACAAATCCAAGAGGTATCCGGCTTATTGATTCAGAGACAGGGAGTGAGGGGTGGAGGGAGGGAGGGGAGGAAGGCAGGGAGAGAAGCAGGAAGGAAGGCAGGGAAGCAAGGAAGCAGGCAGGGAGGAAGGGAGGGAGGGGGGAGGGAGGGAGGGAGGGAGGGAGGGAGGGAGGGAGGGAGGGAGGGAGGGAGGGAGGAGAGGGAAGGAGGGGGGAGAGGGAAGGAGGGAGGGAGGGAGGGGGAGGGAGGGAGGGAGGGAGGGAGGGAGGGAGGGAGGGAGGGAGGGAGGGAGGGAGGGAGGGAGGGAGGGGAGGGGAGGGAGGGAGGAGGGAGGGAGGGAGAGAGGGGGGGAGAGAGGGAGGGAGGGAGAGAGGGAGGGAGGGAGAGAGGGAGGGAGGGAGAGAGGGAGGGAGGGAGGAAATAATAGCAAAACAGTTGTGGAGAGAGTTATGAATAGGGAATATGGTAAACAGGGTTCAGGGTTAACCCGGTAGCAAGCAGTGCCTAAAGGGGCTCGAGGCAGATAAAGCATGCGCGTGTTTCCGGACGCGGCTTTCTGGAGGCAGCCATATGGAAGCGGGTGATAGAGTGTCCACACACCCCGTGGTACGCTCACCTCGCCGCCGTCCGCACTGGTGCGCACTTCCACCGCCAGGGGGACCCAGACGCAGCTCTCGGGTACCACCCATTAGCCGGCAGTACATGCGCGCGGCCCGTCCGCCTGGTGGGCATGGTCCGGGGTCCGGGTGGGGTGACCGGGCAGGGTGACCGGGCGGGGTGACCGGCCGGGGTGACCGGGCGGGGTGACCGGCGCGCATTCAAGGCGGTCTTATCCGGAGTCAAGTGGACTATCTTACTCGAATTTATCATCTTTCTTCTCCACACTCCTCGGATGTCCTGGGCGTTGCCTTTTATAGACAACCCCTCCCGCCCCCTCATCGGTCACAGGTCCGAGAGCCTGATCAAAACACTGGCGGGTAGAGTTGGGATGGAGTTGGGGCGGAGGGAGGGGGTGGAGTTGGGGTGGTTTGTTTGTTTGTTGTTGTTTTACGTCCTAGCAACATCTAAGGTCATATCAGGATGGGTACCGACTTGTGATTGCGCATGCCTGGCGACTTTATAGTGCTTCCCCACTGGGAGACCAGGGGCCGTATGCAGGTGTCGGTGTTACGGCTCCAAAACGCGTTTAGCGCAGGATTTCCCGGTTAGCGGCGGGATTTCCAGTTTAGCGAGCAAAATTCCGTATGCAGGAAGCGGTGTTACGCTAACACAGCGCGTTTACCCTAAACCCGTTTCATAGCAGGTTTACGGTCGGTGTTAGCGTACGGTCCTACCCAAATCTATTCAATGCTGTCATATTTAACAGAATTACATACGCAATAAGTGAAATATGATTAAATTAACCCTAAATTCGAAGCAATATTAACGCTGCCTCCGTAACGGCGGAGATATTAATACTTATATTTTCGAATCGCCGAACGTAAAGTAAACAAATCGCCGCCGTCGCGACCGCCGCGTCGACGTCGACATCCATACTGGCCGACGTCTACGCATTGGCGGCAATGTATTAGCGATTTGTTTAGTTTACGCTCGTCGATTCGAAAATATAACCGTTAATATCGCCGCCGTTACGGCCGCAGCGTTAATATTGCTTCGAATTTACAGTTAATTTCATCAAATTTCACTTATTGCGTATCTAATTCTGTTAAATATGATAGCATTTAATATATTTAAGCCTAATATATGGGTAGAGACCCAGAGGGAATTCCCAAATCTATAAATAATTTCATGTTTAGCTAACACTGGCCGTTTAGGCGCTCCTGCATACCACTTGACATATTTCGCCCGGTCGGTGTTAGCTATACGCATTTAGCGGCTAACCTAAAACTCTCGTAACACCGTTTCCTGCATACGGCCCCAAGCCACCAGCACCATGACCTGATATCCCACTCAGTCACATTATCCTGACAGTTAGCAAGTCCCTGCCCTATCCTAATAATGCCGAGTGCCTGGCTAGGAAGCGACAGGTATAAATTTTTAAGTCATTGGTTTGACTTGACCAGGGTTCGAACTCACGATCCCACGGTCTACCAACACAGGAGATGGACGCTCTAACTCATTCGGCCATCCCGTCTGGTTGGAGTTGGGGTGGAGTTAGGGGTGGAGTTAGGGATGGAGTTAGGGTGGAGTTGGGGTAGGGTTGGGGCAGAGTTGGGGTGGAGTTGGGACGTAGTCGGGGTGGAGTTGGGGTGGAGTTGGAACAGAGTTGGGACGGAGTCAGGGTGGAGTTGGGACGGAGTCGTGGTGGCGTTGGGGTTGGCGAGTGGGTGCAAGGGTGCAAGGAGTGGCATGCTCTCTCCTCAGACAAGATGCATAAACCACCATTCGCACTCCCACAAATACCAAACACGCACGTCACCGGACGCGAGGGCCGAATCGGTAAAGCGCAGGGATCCCGTGCAGAAGGTCGGGACTTCAATTGCCGGTCGAGTCAAACCAATGACTTACAAAATGTATACCTGTCACTTCCTAGCCTGGTGCTCTGCATTATTAGGATAGGGCAAGGACTGGTTAGCTTGGTGTCAGGATAATGTAACTGAGTGGGATATCAGATCATGGTACCGGCAGCCTGATTTCCCAGTGGGGCAGCACTATAAAGTGCACACTGTCACAAGTCGGTACCCATCCTGTTATGACCATAGATGTTGCCAGGAAGCAAGCATCCAACCAGCATCCGTCACCTCGACACTGCCTATTACAGAAGAGACAAAACAAACCAAAACACTGCGTGGTACATGCCCTGGACCACCATATCACGAGACTACACTGCTTCCTGCTGCTGAAAGCGCAGCCATCACTTTAACAACAAGACTACTTTTAATATTGTAATTCACTGGTGCTCTAACCAGACTGGCCACACACAACACAGAGCCTTGCATTACATTATCGCGACATTTTGTCGGTGATCAATCAGGTTCAGTCCTGCAGACGCGTAAGCGATTAAGCTGATATATTCGATATCGCAACAAGACACGTCATGATTCCACACAACGCGTCATGGTGACGTCAGAGAGTCCCACCAAAAGACTTGGCAGCAGAATGAAAGGGACAGCGAGCACCCAGCAGGCACCACATCATGGACGTCAAAACTGCTTCAACTAGCATTACAAGTAGCGAGAATAGGTTAATCTTACAGACAGATGGGTGGGGCGATATCTTCTGATGAAGGTTTACTAACAAATTTGTATGAAATTATAACAATAATCAGAGAAAGAAAGCAAGCAAGAAAGAAAGCAAGAAAGAAAGCAGGCAAGGAAACAAGGACACAAGAAAGAAAGAACGAAAGAACGTATGGAAGAAGGCACAAAAGAACGTATGAAAGAACATACGAAAGGAAGGAAAGAATGAAGGAAAGAAGGAAAGAAATGCAACCTATTACTGCTGAAGCCTATGAGTTCTGACAAGGACGTAAACATTAATTTAGCATACTTACACTTTAAATATCTCCCAAGTTAGTCATTTTGGTCGTAATGCGAGCATTGCGCTTGATGCGTGGAGAGGAAGAGACCATCCCCCCCGCCTCCCCGGTCGTCGCGCAGCATTCGCACCTCGCGCGACGTCCGGCTCTCCCCCCCCCCCCTCTTCCTCGCCCTCCCCCGGCCCGCTGCTTTCACACTCACCTGCCACCCCCTCCTGCCCTCCCTTATAAGGTCGCCCGTCGGCCTCCCTCAGTCACTCGCCTTCCAGCCCTCCTCCGCGCTCCTTTTTCCTCCACCCACCCACCCAACTCTCCTCACCCCTCCTCTCTCCCCCTCTCTGGTGGAGGGCTCCTCGGCGCCCCTCACCTGAACTCTTTTACCTCTGACATTGCTCCCTATGAGCCCCTGTTTAATTATCTCTGTCCCTGCTCCTCAGGAACCTTACTTAACTGTCTTTACTATGTTCCTCTGTGTTTTTTGCTCCCTGTTGCTATGTACCCCTGTTGCCCGAGGCGGCTCAATAAACGCCTCTTTTTCCCACCTCCGCCTTGCCTTCTTCCTTTTCGCGCATCAAAGCAAAGTTACTTCAACCTAATGTAGATTTAGTAATGATCAACCTATTATATCTATCTGAGAAAACCATAGAAACTCAAAACCATCGGACTATGCAACTTTAAATGGTGTACAAAATGTATGTCATGCAGATCAATCAATCAATAGTTCCGTCCTCTAGTCGAGGGTTGGATGCAATGGTTCTCCACTTGTCCCGATGGTGTGCTGTTCTGATAGACTGTGAATAATTCAAGCCTGTCCACTGTGAAATATTTGTAAACCATGATGTTCTTGGTCTCCCTCTCCCTCTGCTGCCATTCACCTTCCCTTCCAACAATGTACGGTATATTGAACTCTGATGAATGATGTGGCCAAAATAAATAAGTTTCTTTGTCTGTATAGTGGCAAACAAGCGTTTCTTATTTTTTTAAAAATTTTCTGAGAACTTCTTTGTTGGTGATCTTCTTTGTCCATGATATTTTCATCATCCTTCGATAAGTCCACATCTCAAATGCTGCTAAACGTTTGTACATTTTCTTAGAGATTGTCCATGTCTCAGCCCCATACATTAGAGTAGACCACACATAACACTGAAGAATACGCCTCCTTGTATGTATTAATATCTTACTTGATGTTAACACTCTATACATTTTGGAGAATGTTGTTCGGGCTATTGTTATCCTTCTCTTAATTTCTTCCTCACATCTCCCATCATTTGTAATCTTTTGTCCGAGATATATGAATTCGGATACTTGTTCTATGTTTATGCCATCTCTGGTTATATTGATATTTGGTTTATCTGTATTTTTACTTATAACCATTGTTTTGGTCTTCCTAGCATTCATCTTCATGTTGAATAGTATTCCAGCTTTATTGGTTCTATTCACAATGTCTTGTAGGTTTTTCTCACTGTCTGCTAGTATTACACTGTCATCGGCATATATCTGATAGTCGGTGTATAATCCGATGAAAGTATAAAATTTTCAAAACCAAAACACATATCTACATTTGAGCATACACAAACAAATTAGATACTGGTGCAGCTATTAGTTTGGCGCTCCCGTGCTACTCTGCTACATTTTTTTAAAAAGAGGATAAACAAACCCTGTCTGATATTTCAGTGTGCACGCCAAAATTAATTTCATGTTTTCACTCCAAACATCTTTAATGTAGAAGTTACTTCAAACTAAAATAAAGCAGATTATAACAATGAACCCTATCTATTTATCTTATACAAATATTGTAGAATCTCAGAATCATGGAATTTTGACACTTTAAAGGTGCATAGTCCGATGAAAACACAACATTTTCAAACACAAAGAGTGTATGTAGATTTGAACCTACATATCTAACTTAGATAGTGGTACACTTATTAAGAGTATATTGCTCTATAGAAGTGCATACTAATTCAATTTAATGATTGATTGATTGATTGGTGGCTGCTTTACGCCGTGTCGGCAGCATAGGCCATATTCACGGCGAGAAATGTTTGTTTTTTGTTTTGTTCAAACCATCGCTTTTACATGTAAAAGCAGACAATCAATTATGTGCCAATAGACACTGATTAAATTTTCAATTTAATAGAATATGTTACTGATGAAGCCTATGGGATAACAGTTTTGGTAAGAATGCCACAATTAATTGTTTGTTAACACTTCAAATATCTCCTAAGTTACTTATTTTTAAGCAAAGTTACTTCAAACTAAAGTAAACTCAAAACCATCGGACTATGCACTTTAAATAAGCAGATACAAACATGGTTATAATAGGCCAATTTTGTCAGCGTTGTGTGCGGTGATTTGTTACCCTAATAGTAATGGCCACTTGCTTGGTCCTATTTATAGGTACATAAGAGCAACTCATTGCATTATTAATGGTGAACGTCAACAATGGGTGAGGAGGAGACGTGAAAGGGTGCAGAGTGCTATGTACATGTCCACAGCCCTAATGTTGCTATGCTACTCAAACTACTGCAGTGGTGGTGTGATGGTGACGGTGGTGGTGGTGGTGGTGGTGGCGGTGGTGGTGGTGGTGGTGGGGGCGGCATTGGTAGTGGTGGTGATGATGGTGGTAGTGGCGGTGGTGGTGGTAGTGGCAGTGGTGGTGGTAGTGGTGGTGGTGGCGGTAGCAGTAGTGGCAGGGGCAGGAGTAGTGGTGGTGGTGGTGGTGGTGATGGTCACAGCGGTCGTGTTAGTGGGTGTGACGGTGGTGGTGGTGGTGGTGGTGATGGTCACAGCGGTTGTGTTAGTGGGTGTGACGGTGGTGGTGGTGGTGGTGATGGGTGCGGTGGTGGCGATGACAGTGGTGGTGGTGGTGGTGGTGATGGTCACAGTGGTGGTGTTAGTGGGTGTGACCGTGGTGGTGGTGGTGATGGTTGCGGTGGTGGCGATGACAGTGGGGTGGTGGTGGTGGTGGTGGTGGTGATGGTCACAGCGGTGGTGTTAGTGGGTGGTGGTGGTGGTGGTGGTGGTGGTGATGACAGTGGTGGTGGTGGTGGTGGTGGTGGTGGTGGTGGTGATAGGGGAGGTAGATAAGTTATTGGGGATGAGTTATGGGTTGGGTTGAGTTGGGTTGGGTTGGGTGTGCCTACGGTCCACAAGCTCCAAGTGTGTGTGTGTAGCTTAGCGACTTCACACAGCACCCCATTAACATACAGGGTGCAGAGAGCGTCAGTGGGCGGGTTGTTCCACACACTTCAACGGATCCATCCTTACAATTCGCCGACCAATTTAACCAAAAGAGTAGGTGGGTGATTTGGGGTCTCACATATTAGCAGCATAGCATCTAAGGTCATATCACGACGGGAACGCACTTATGATGCTGTGCATTTATGATGACATTGCAGTACTGCTATAGTGCGATACCATGTAGCCGGCACCATGACGCGATATCCCACTCAGTCACATTGTCTTCAAACTGAGACAACCACCAGCTCATGCCCATCTTAGATATGTCAAGTACCAGGCAGGGTAGCGACGTGCTTCAATTTGTTAAATTAAGGATCGAACCCAAGACCCGCAAGGAAAGCGTACACATTTCTTAATCAGTCATTCTGTCCGGTGAGTCAAAAGAACTCAGCAGCACTGGTTAGTGTTGTAGATGGAGAAAGTTGTTCGGTGCTAGAGCTAGCATGTGTTATATTAATATTAATATAAATATATACACCTATATATATTTATAGTAATATATATTATTATATAATTTATACTAATATATTTATATTTATATATGAGACTGTCTCAAAAGGTGCTATGCAATATGGGACAACACTTTGTCCATTGTAATGATCAACATACTATCTGCTTATGCATTTGCTCAGGATAAACTGATTAGTTTTTTACATGGTGCTTCATAATCCCAATAGAATACATATTGATTTGAAGCAAATATCCTTGTGTTTTCAGTTTAACTGTTTCTGTGCTATTTTGTGTCAATCGTTACAATGGACAAAAAAAAAAAAAGTTTTGAGACAGGTTCTATAGTGCTGCCGAGTCTTTAATATAATATTAATACATATTAATATAAATAGACATTTTCCATAGAACATGTACATCTACAATCAGTTGCTATCCACATTAGTTCTTGCCTGTCATCAGAAGGCAGGTTGGTCGTGGAATTTCTGTAAACCTTTAGCTTATTTCAGAATGCTGTGCACTCTGGCATCAGCGTTTCACTAGCTCCTAGGCTCGGACACTGTTCTATGTGAATGGGGACCCATGGGAAATAAACTAACACTTCCAGGCAGAACCAGGGCTACAAACAACGTTTCCATAATGCACTGACAACACTAGATATTATTTTTACGACAATGATTGACAACACTAGATTTATTCTATGACAATATGTGTTGTTGTTTTCTTTCTTTAATTTGAGATGATTGGGGTTGTGGGTGTGTGTGTGGTTGGGGGGGGGGGGGTGCTTACATAGTAGCTCCGCCCCTTGTATACTGGCTGGATCAGCACAGTACTATGGTAATACGGCGGGGTCGTGATCCAAATAAAACCAAACCCAGTGCAGCGTTCTTATTGCCTTCTGGTGTGCGCTAATTGGAACGCACTGGGTCTCGTTATCATACTGATAGGTCCTTAGCGATGTGAATATTCCGACAAGCCATGACAGATCGGATATCTATATAAATTTGCTTACATCAAGATACGAAAGAAGAAGCATGACGACCACCTTTTTGGTAAACTGTGTACCACAACAACCATGCAAGTTGGTCAACCAAGTTGTCCAGCATGAATGTGTCATGTGGACACGTTACTTGCTTGTTATTGTGTAAGACACGCATGTGCATCCCTATCGAATTGTGAGAAGTCATTGATCGATATGTTTACTGACTAACAACCAGACGGAGATGGCCGGAAAGTCCCGAGTTTGAACCCCAGCCGAGTCAAACCAATTACGTTGAAAATTGATACATGTTGCTACCTAGCCTGACACTTGGCATCAATAGGATAGGGCAAGGACTGGTTTACTGAGTATCAGGATAATGGGACTGAGTGTGATAGCAGGTCTTCTGGTGGGGCAGGACTATAAAGTCGCCATGAATGTGCAGTCACAAGTCGGTACTGGTCCTGATATGACCACTGATCAGTGCTTATATTATATTTCACATTTGCGCCTCCACAGCAGCTGCTGCCACTCTCATCGTCGCCACCCCCGCGCTTCACAGGCCAAAAGGTATGACTTTCTTCTTGCACAATTTTGTCACTTGTGGGGATGCTTGCAGGAAGATTAGTATGGGGGAGGCTAAATTTGCGCGTGCACGCGGTCTGTATAGAGAACACTCCAGAAGGCGGACTTTAAAGTTTAATGCCATATTAAATAAATGACGAATTGCTTGTAAATCGGGACTCTTCTGTTGGATTCAATTGCATGTCTAAGCTTACTCCACGTGAAATAATTGCTTGTAAAGAAAATAAACAACTTCGAAGGCTATAGCGATGACAAAACTATGCCGGGCAATGTTGAAATGCTGATAGAGTCTGTGTTGAAAAGAATATGCGCCTCTAGTGCATGGTCGGGTTTGAAACAGGCGATTGATTGGTTGTTGAAATTTTACATCCTGGCAACATCTAAGGTCATATTAGGACGGGTACCAACTTGTGACAGTGCACACTCATGATGACTTTATAATGCTGCCCTACTGGGA
Organism: Branchipolynoe longqiensis; assembly: GCA_030323885.1. Taxonomy (NCBI): domain Eukaryota; kingdom Metazoa; phylum Annelida; class Polychaeta; order Phyllodocida; family Polynoidae; genus Branchipolynoe; species Branchipolynoe longqiensis. The sequence continues at coordinate 93,720,771 of CM059191.1, forward strand.
GACCAGACCACCAGCACCATGACCTGATATCCTACTCAGTCACTGATATCCTACTCAGTCACTGATATCCTGACACTGAGCCAACCAGTACTTGCCCTATTCTAATAATGGCGAGCGCCTGGCTAGGAAGCGACAAGTATCAATGTTTAAGTCATTGGTTTGACTCGACCAGGGTTCGAATCCATGGGTTCGAATCCCACGATCTACCAAAACGGGAGACGGACGCTCAACTCATTCGGCAATCCTGTCTGGTCACATAGGTTATTGATGCTGTGCATCACATTACCACTGCTCCCAATGCAAGGATCACTGAGGGCAATTGAAAGGGTGGGTCCACTGCCCATTTGACGAATTAAACATGCAGGCTAACATCGCTAATTTGCACACGACCCAACTGTTCTAATTTGAGCTTTCCTGCTGAATCTTACTCCGCATAGATTGTCACTCCTTCGCTGGCTGCTCTTAACTACACTTCTATCACCCCACTGCTCCTGCCGCCTATCACACTCAACCACGTGCGCTCCACCAGCTGCTAACACTCACCACCACAGCACTCTGCGCCATGCCGCCTGTAGAGAAGCGCCGAGGTAGGCCACGTTTATCTCAGCCCCAGGCCCGTATGCAGCCCTATAGAGCGGCCCCAGGCCCGTATGCAGCCCTACAGAGCGGGTTTTCATGAGTGACCCCTTTCATCACCCGGACTCGGCACAGTCATCCTTGGTGCCAACTCAGCCCAATGATGAGCCAACCAAAGACAAATTCAACCAGTAAACGAGGAATTATAGACCTAGGTTTTCCTCCAAGGCGCAGTGTTAATGTGGGCATCTTTAAAGGCTTCTATCAGGGACTGTCTTCTAATTTCTCATTTCCCACTGTTTCCACCTTAACAGATAGGCTCTCCTTTCTCGGTTCGTCAGCATGACTATGGGGTGCGGATTTAGCATGTGCGTTTGGACATCTGCGGGTGTGTCCGCTCTCAGTCCCTCTATTATGGATCTCACTCAATAATCAGGTCTCTATGGACATCGCCCCCCCCCCACCCCCCTCGTCGGCTGTCGAACTTCAGCTTCACTTGCGCTAGCACAACCCGAGCATAAGTGTGGCTTCTACGTAAGGAAGGTTATTTCTCCCTCTGTTACCACAACGATTTCCCTGATCTGGCTACGTTTCCGTATTGACAGTCTCTTTACCACCTGACAAGTTAGCCGACATTGTGAAGGAGTGTATTAGCTGGAAGGGTAAGATTAAAACCTCCATGAAACAATTACAAAACCTTGTGGGGAGGCTCCAGCACTTGGCTAAGTGTATTAAGCACTCAATAAGATTCACTAGCCGTGTACTAGAAGCATTAAGAAATACACCCTTTACAGGTCAACACATTTTCCCCCATGATCTCCTCGATGACCTGGCTTGGTTTGAACAATTTGCTGCTAACTACAATGCTCTTCAGCTTCTCCCTTCCGCACCCAGACAGAAATTCCTCATTGAGTGCGATTCTACACTAACTGCCAGAGGAGCTTTCTCCTCTTCCCACTTCTATGCAGCTGACTATCCAAACTCAGTGGACAAAAAGCAACTCTCCATAACACAACTCGAACCCCTCAACCTGGTGCATGCACTCTCTGCCCCCCTGCCTGCTAACCCCTATAACTATTCCATTACCGTTAACACAGATAACAAGGCTTCCTAATCTGTCCTCTCCTCAGGTAAAGGAAAGGACAGGATCCTGTGTGCTTGTGCCCGCCAGCTTTGGCTCCTTTCAGTATTACGTAACTTTGAGCTAGAAATAGAACACAAACCCGGTACCTCATTAGTCCTAGTTGACACGCTGAGTAGATCGCTCTCTAATACTGCAATGAAAATCAAAACAAAATCTCTGTTTGGAATGTAATTTAACACAAGTATTCCCTATCCTTTTTTTTTTAAGGGATGTTTATGCTGTCCATAACATATAAGCTTGGATGACCTAACACTAGACATTCTAGATTTTGACCCTGGAAGATTATTATTGCATCTATCTTCCAGGCTACCCATTGATCCACAACAAACAGCTCCTCCACCTCTACAGCTCCGGCCTGGCACCATGCACATGGCAAAATAAAGCGGCGCACATGATAAAATACTTTTCCTTCTGTACTAACCACAATGTTTCCCCACTAACACCTACTGTCTATGATTTAGTGTCTTTTATTATGATCCTTTCCCACTCTTTGAAGTCACCGGGTGCAGTTTAAAATTATTTTAGTTCAGTGAAGCTCTGGGTGTCTGGTAGTCCCAGGGAGCACCCTCAGTTTGAAGCCCACAAGCTCTCTATCATGAAGCGTGCTATTCTTAAATCTTCCAAACATGTTGAAGTTAGGGCCCCGCCTATCATGCCACTAGAGTTACATGCCATTGTTAATTTCCTCGCTTCCCTTAACCCTACTCCTCACGTCATTGTCGTTGCTCTTCTTCTAGCTTTCCTTAACCTTATGCGGCAAAGTAACTTAATCTGCCCCACCAAGTCCCGCCTAGGCCCTCATGTCATTAAATTCCGTGATATCTCCCTCCACCTGACTAAGCTCCTCGTGACCCTCAGTTCCTCCAAATCCCGCTCTAAGTCCATGGTTGGCGATGATGACATGATCATTTGTTGTGAACTTGTCGATGACCAATGAGTCCAACTTGTGTTCGGAATGTGCAGTGAAACTTTGGACATGTATGTGTAGCTGCAGTCAGAGTCTTGTAGGTGAAGTAGACAATCTTTTCTCTGCTGACGCTTTTGTTTAGCTTGAGATATACAATCAGTGAATAGAAGCATGCCATGAACTCCTGTCCTTGGCCACGATTTCCCAGGTTTCAGTGTTGATCTTAGTGAGAGTGCACATTACCATTACAAAACCATATTTGACGTATATAGCTAGTTTCTGCAAATGACAGTCACCGGCGTTTTACTAACCTATCCACGTCCATTCTTGCTTGGATCTGGCAGACCCCACCCATTCTGTGTGTGAGGAGCAAGGGGATGACACCCTAATACATTCAACCCAATAGAGTGGGGGGGCACTCCACCAAAGCGCATAAGAGGGAATAATAATGTTAATAATACATAGTTGCCCTACAATTTATACATGTATAAGCTGTTAATGTTATACATCACAGACACACATACACATTCATCCAGTGTGTGTGGTGTGAGGGGGGGGGGGCTGCCCCCCAATTACCCCGACAGCTGTGGTGGGGGGGGGGGGGGGGGGCACCACCAATGCGCCAAGGAGGAATATATATATATATATATATATATATATATATATATATATAATATATATATATATATATACTGTACATGTTCCCCTTGCATTTATACGCGTATAATGCGTTATACATCACATATATTTGCAAACACACACACACCCACACACCCACCCACCCCCACACACACACAACCAACTCACCCCTACCACCCCTCACAAAATACAAAATACACCCACAAAAAAACGTGTTACCATGCCACACCTCCCAGTCCCCCACCTAACAACAAATAATTAATGCGACGAGATCTGCACCAGTGGACTGCCCGAGTGTAACGAGAACGACCACCCCACTGAGTGCATACCCAGTCCCCCTGGTGCCATTACTGAGCATACAGTACTATGCAGACCTCGTACCACGAGCTTGTACCAGTCGCAGCACGCACCGTCAAGCAGCACTATTCATGCCATGTGCCACCAGCCACGACCATTCACACTCTGTCCCTGTGGGCATAGGCACTGAAACCACATGTCAGCAGGGATAACTACTGACACCACGTCACCAGGGTTAACTACTGACACCGCAAGTCACCAGGGATAGCTACTGACACCACACGTCACCAGGGATAGCTACTGACACCACACGTCACCAGGGATAGCTACTGAAACCACAAGTCACCAACGATAACTACTGACAACACATGTCACCAGCGATAGCTACTGGCACCACATGTCACCAGGGATAACGACACCACACATCACCAGGGATAACTACTGACACCACACATCACCAGGGATATCTACTGACACCACATGTCACCAGGGATAACTACTGACACCACACATAACCTGGGATAATCACTTTGAGAAGAAGACTGGGCGCGGTGGCCTAATCGGTAAAGTGCGGGCCTAACGTGGGGAAAGATAGGGAGTTTGGTTCCCGGTCGAGTCAAACGAATGACTTATATCAAATTAATAGTTGTCGCCTCCGAGCCAGTCACTCGGCATTAATAATGACCTCTCAGGCAAGTAACCACATAGCTAGGTAGGCGTGGGTAGGGTGGTGATATTAGGGAGCCTAAGTGGTGTAATGGTTAGCACACTGACCCGGAATGCAAAGAGATGTGGGTTCGAGTCCCGCTCTAGGCACAATATTTCTCATTTTCATCACCCCCACGACAATAAGATAGGACTGGTTAGCTCAGTGTCAGGATAATGTGCCTGAGTGGGAAATCGAGTCATGGTGCCGGTGGCCTGATTTCCCGGCGAAGCAGCACTATAAAGCCGCCATGAGTGCACACTGTCACCGTCCTGATGAGATTAGATGTTGCCAGGATGTAAAACTCCAACAACCAACCAACTGCTTTGAGACGATGCCTTATCATTGATAGATTCCGGGATGTATCACGACCGGAAGTTGGTGATTTCCTTATTTCCGGAATCTCTGGGTGTAGTCAGATATTCGCCAAGAATCTTTGTTGAGGTACACACACATTTTTTTATTTTATGGCTAGAGAAACTTCGGGCAGGGATTAAAAGTTAGTGGTTCACATAGTATTTAATGATATACTGCAAAGTCCGACGAAAACATAAAAATGGCCGAACCAAAACACGTTGATCTAGATATCCAACTTATATATTCGTGCACTTATTAACTATTTGTTGCTGCATAGAAAGGAATACTAGGTAAACTTAATAATAACTATAATAAAATAATTTTAAATGCTCTTACTGCTGAAACCTATAGTGTCCTGCTTTTCGGCGTGCACGACAAAATTAATTTTGCACCTTTTCTGTTCAAATATCTGCAAAGTTAGTATTTCATAACACGCTATTTAAAATTATAGTAAGGTAAATTATAAATTCAAACGAACATGTTTATTCAAAAACATATGGCAGAAACTCAAAACCATTGGATGATGCAACTTTAAACAACCAGTGAGAGCTGTAGAGGGACACTGTTGGTGAATGTGGGCTCTGGTGGGTACGTTTAATAATTAGTAAGACTTGTTTTGGGGCTGAACCATGAACAGATTAAGTTGGGTTGGCTCTTAAAGAGTGATGTGGATTCATCGAATATTTTCCCAACCTAGAGATCTTAACATATTGACATTGAGAAAACACCATTTCAAAAGTCAATGGCATATTCAAGTCTGAAAAGGCAATTTGAACAATTCCATAAATTTTTGCGTTACCGATGAATGGAAAGTAAAGGGCTACCCTGTTGGGTGTCTTGCTTCCACTCCACATTTTATAATATCTACCAGATAGGATGGACGATTGAGTTGAGCGTCCGTCTCCCGGTTTGGTAGATGGTGGGATTCGAACCCATGGGTTCAAACCCTGGTTAAGTCAAACCAATGACTTAAACATGTATACTTGCCGCCTCCTAGCCAGGCGCTCTGCATTATTAGGATAGGGTAAGGACTGGTTGGCTCAGCGTCAGGATAATGTGACTGAGTGGGATACCAAATCATGGTGCTGGTAGTCTGGTCTCCCAGTTAGGCAGCACTATAAAGTCGCCATGAGTGCACACTCTCACAAGTCGGTACCCGTCCTGATATGACCATAGATGTCAGGACGTAAAACTCCAACAACCAACCAACATATTTGGGAATGAACATGTACCAACACTGCTTTTACCGGTTCTATTTCAGTATGACCTTTATTTACATTCACGAACTGCACAATAACTCACAGTGAAACCACAAATCAAGCAGAGTGCAACTCGTCAATTCCACTCAGCGCAACCAGTTTGGTGTAATTTATTAGCTATTTTTAAACGTAAAATCTCTGAAATGTACACCAATTGACCTCACTTCAGTCAACCCCATCCACACCCCACCTGACACTCCCAATCTACGTCACCAAGGTTACCGCTCAAAGGCGCAGGAGGAGACTGGTGGGAAATTTCAGAAATCCACATTAATGGAATCCTGAAAGAATTGTCTATGAAAATATGCAGAAAGTGGTTTCATGATCACGGTGAGCTGAATCTGTGAATAATGTGCGGTCAGAAAATTAAAACCTGATGTTCAGTTCCCCCCCCCCCCCCCCCCCCGGCCAAAAAAAAGACACATTAAAAACAATCAGCCATGACTATAAAACTGACATTCAGCCCCTCCCCCCCCCCCAACAAAAGTAAACACTTATACAAAAAACAGTCATGATAGCAATAATGGGTTACCAAATCCATGGGTGAGAAAATACACTATAAAAAAAAACTTACATGCTGGAAGCCACAAACAAAGTTGCAGCATTTACGGCCATAAAAACTCCAAATAAAAACAAGGTCTACACTGTAGTGAAGGGTGGAGCCTCAGGACATGTTAATAATAAAAACATTTTAAATAAGAGGTAATTTGTTAGTAAAGGTGTGCCAAGTGATGGGGCCACCTCAGCTTCGATCGCCATCTTTTAATACTAAGCAGAAGTGTATGATGGGTGAGGAGTGTGAGAAGTGTTCCCTTCACTTGTATCATTTTTTAGACTTTAACATGTACAACACAGATGGAACAGGGAAACTGCACTCCCTCCCCCCTCACCCCCCACCGTGGACACACACATCTTATTTTTATTCCATTTCTCTTTAAGAATTCATAATGCATGCCACACTGTCTTTTTTTTCTGGGTTTTGTGGTGTAGACAGATGATGCATCCTGTTCTATTCCTTTAGCTGTCAAAAAGGTTCTGACATTACACGTGGCCCCAATCAACCCTGAACCTATTCACCACTGATAACCAAGCCTAAATACCTCCCCTAGTTATCCATACTGACACCAGGTGGGTTGGGATTAAAATTTGATGGAAATGGCTGCTTGGGGCTAAGGCTGAGACGAAGATTCAACGGCAATGTCTGCTGTAGGCTGAGGCTGAGACTAAAATTTGGTTGGTTGCTGGAGTTTTACGTCCTGGCAACATCTAAGGTCATGTCAGAACGGGAACTGACTTCTGACAGTGCACACTCATGGTGACTTTATAGTGCTTCCCCACTGGGAGACCAGAGTGCCAGCACCATGCCATGATATCCCACTCAGTCACATTAATGATTATCTTGACACTGAGCCAACCAGTGCTTACCCTATCCTAACAATGCCGAGTGCCAAGCTAGGTAGCGACAAGTATCAATTTAGTAAGTAATTGGATTGACTCGACCGGGAATCGAACTCCCGATCTCCCACACGGTAGGATGAGACTGAGGTTTAACAGTAATGGCTGATGTGGGGTGAGGCTGAGACTAAGGTTTAACGGCAATGGCTGCTGTGGGCTGAGGCTGAAACTAAGCAATGTCTTCTATAGGCTGAGACTAAGGTTTGACAGCAATGGCTGCTGTGAGCTGAGGCTGAGACTATGGTTCAACGACAATGTCTGATATGGGCTGAGGCTGAGACTATGGTTCAATGGCAATGTCTGATGTGGGCTGAGGCTGAGACTAAGATTAAATGGCAATGTCTGCTGTGGGAAGAGGCTGAGACTAAGGTTAAATGGCAATGTCTGCTGCGGGCTGAGGCTGAGACTAAGGTTAAATGGCAATGTCTGCTGTGGGCTGAGGCTGAGACTAAGGTTAAATGGCAATGTCTGCTGTGGGCTGAGGCTGAGACTAAGCAATGTCTTCTATAGGTTGAGACCAAGGTTCAGCAGCTAACATGCCTATCACCTTCATATATTTGCGACGTCTTAAAATGCATACAAGCTTACAAAGATTGATCTGTTCGAAAGCGGCTGTCCGATTCACTTAATATGACTGTCTGTTTCTAGTTCCAGTTATCACCAGGTGTACTTAAAATAGTAAAAGGGGCGGCTGGGGGGTAGCTAGTGGTGGTAGTGGTGGTGGTGGTGGTGGTAGTGGTGGTAGTGGTAGTAGTGGTGGTGGTAGTGGTAGTAGTGGTGGTGGTAGTGGTGGTAGTGGTAGTAGTGGTGGTGGTAGTGGTGGTGGTAGTAATGGTGGTGGTGGTAGTGGTGGTGGTAGTGGTGGTGGTGGTAGTGGTGGTGGTGGTAGTGGTGATGGTGGTGGTAGTAGTGATGGTAGTGGTGGTGGTAGTGGTGGTGGTGGGGGTAGTGGTGGTGGTGGTGTAGGTAATGGTGGTGGTGGTGAGGGTAGTGGTGGTGGTGGTGTGGGTAGTGGTGGTGGTAGTGGTGGTGGTGGTAGTAGTGATGGTGGTGGTGGTAGTGGTGGTGGTGATGGTGGTGGTAGTGGTGTTGGGAGTAGTGATGGTGGTGGTAGTGGTGGTGATAGTGGTGGTGGTAGTGGTGTTGGTGGTAGTGGTGGTGGTGGTAGTGTTGGTGGTAGTGGTGGTGGTGGTAGTAGTGGTGGTGGTAGTGGTAGTGGTGGTAGTAGTAGTGGTGGTAGTAGTAGTAGTGGTGGTGGTGGTGGTGCGGGGGTGCGGGGGTGCGGGGGTGGACAGAAATCCTTTCCGCGGGCATGGGAGAGGGTGGGGATGAGCCAGATCCGGGAGGAGAGCAGGAGTACCCGGATCAACAACACCCTAAGGGAGATAAGGATGATGTATGGGCGGTGTGTAGAGCGTGGGCGGGGAGCGTGCAAGTGGGCGGGGCCTGCTTACAACCGCCGTACACATCTGGTCAAACTCTGACGTAGGAGGCCCGCTCATGAATAGGCGGACAAGTTCATGTTGGTGGGGGGAGAAAGGGGGACTATTTCACAGCGTGAGAATCTTGATATGTTTACGTGTCATTGGAAATCTTCAAATGAGTGTCGTTAGTGGCGTTATTTATTTATATGGTCTCACCCCAAATGAGTCATTGACAGCATTGATTTACACACTAAAAATAATAAATCATTAATATATATATATATAACAGTACAAATAACCCATGCTCCTCTATGTTACCTTCAGTAATGCATCACCTTTTACTAAATTACGACACACGACAGACGTATGGTGATCGAATGAGTAAGAGCGCTGGCTGGCTACCGGTTTGAGAAGTTGTGGGTTCGAATCCCGACCGACTGAAACGAATGATTTATAAAACTCATACTTGTCACTACCTATAGATAGGGCAAGGACTGGTTAGCTCAGTATCAGGATAATGTGACGGTGTGGGATATTAGGTCACGGCGCGGGCAGCCAAGTCTCCCAGTGTGGCAGCACTATAAAGTCGTCATGAGACGGCACTGTTACAAGTCGCTACAATATATCAGTTGGATATAAAGCTTCAACAAACAAACCGTTGTGACTAAAATGTGCAATGTGGTAGCGTTATCTTGGCAGAGGGGACGAGGCGCGGGGGGGGGGGGGGGGGGGGGGGGGGGACAACTGCACGATATAAAGGTGCTAAAATTGATAACTTTTACGACAACCATCGACGAATTATGTTCCCATTAAATGTCTCAAAGTTACATAGTCCGATGGTTTTGAATTTCTGTCATTTTTCTGAGATCATTATATTAAATTGATTGTTATAATCGATCTTACTTTACTTTGAAGTAACATTTATTTTAAATGACTAACTTTTGAGATATTTGAAATGTAAACATGTAAAATTAGTTTTGGCAAGCACTTCAGAACTCTGCAGTCATAGGCTTCTGCAGTAACATGTTCTATTAAATTGCCTCAATATTTGTTCCCGTCTATGTGGCAACAAATGCTTTATAAGTGCATCAGTATCTAAGTTATGTAGAATCAAAGCTAGATATAGTAAAACCTCTATAACTGACCACTTCCACAGATCGACCACTCCCTTATATCGATTGCTTTATTTGGGTCCCAAACGATCGCCCATACAATATCATTGTAACTTTTTTTTTGTTAACGCCCTAAACTGACCACCTCCCTAAATGGGCCATTTAAAGTCGGTCCCATGATGGGTCGATTTAGAGAGATTTTACTGTAATTGTTTTTGAAAATCTGATGCTTCATCAGACTATCCAGCTTTAATTTACATCTGAACAACTCGGTCGGAAGGAAGCGTTGGTAAATTAAGTAAGTACGGGTTACTTTCGACCACCCGCCTGTCACCCCAGCAGGCACGTGTTCAATGACGTCACCAGGCGGCCGACAACGGGCGTCCGAAGTGGGCGTGGCTGGTGATTGATTGACGGGCGCAAACCACGCGCGTGGGGCCCGGTCACACAGACCGCGCCATTCACGGGGGCCGGCAGAGGGCGCCACCTAGGTGTGGACGGCAGGAGCAGTGGCGCATCTCCCACCCGGCACACCGGAGGTGGAGCAGCAGGAGGAGGAAGTTAGCAGCGGACTACCTACCTACCTACCTACCTACCTACCGACTGGATGGAGTAGGCCGCACTTGGCGACGGCCACACTGAGGAGGGACCAATTAAGTGTTATGCTGTGGTAAGTAGGTTAAGTCGGAGTGTGGGTTGTTGCCACCGGCCAGCACCCGGTCACCGGGGAGAGGGAGGGGCCAGTGGAGGGCCGGTGGACCGCTGAGGGTTGTTTACACCTGTGGAGTTTGTTACAGGTAGGGATGAGTGGGTCGTAGCCAGGTGGTGAAGGGGACGGGGTTTGGGGGTCACTCACTTTCTCCGTACCCCAATGAGCCATCGTCCAGCTACGCCATTTTATGCTTTTCGAACGCTTTCTCCTTTTCCTCCGTCTCGTCTCTCTGTGTCTCTCCCCCCCTTCATCTTCATTTTCCTACTCCCCCCATATCTCTCTCTCTATCTCTCTCTCTCTCTCTCTCTCCCTCCCTCCTCTCTCTATATATATATAGTGTTAATTGAAACGATAACTATCGAGTATATCCGTTACTGAATGAGTTTGTTGGATTTCTAGCATACACAATTGCATTTCTTGTTTAAAAAAACCAACAAGAATGCATGCATCATGTACGACCGGATGTGGTGGCCAAATCAGTAGAGCATTGGCTTCCTGTGCGGAACGTCGGGAGTTTGAATCCCAGCCGAGTTAAACAAATGACATAGAATCGATACTTGTCGCTACCTGCCCTGGCGCTCTGCATTAATGGGATAGGACAAGGACTGGTTTGCACAGTGTCATGATAATGTGAATGCGTAGGATATCGGGACAATGGTGCCAGTGGCCTGATCTACCAGTGGGGAAGCACTATGAAAGTTTCCATGAGTGCACACTGTCACAAGTTGGTATCCATCCTGATATGACCTTAGATGTTGCTAGGATGTTAAATAACAAACAACTGCATTATGCACATATAGACATATATAGTATAGTTATACGAATCTTACCTGGGGCGAAAAAAGTCTATTCAGACTTATCCATGATAGGCAGTATAAATCTTCAAGAAGAAAAAACAGTTGCCAAGAGTCCGCACTGTCACAAATCGGTATCCACCGTTTTGTATACCTGACAGTGTCATCAAAGGCCAGTTGCTCTCATACCATGTCTATGTGGTGTGCGGGGTTAAAAATCCCTTGGGTCGGTAAAAGTGTAGGCTCGGGCTTTCTAACGCCCAACCAGCTAATGGTGAATACAAGTCTATTCAGACTTGTCCATGATATGCAGTATAAATCTTCAAGAAAGAAAAAAAAGTTGCCATGAGCGTGCACCGTCAGTGTCACAAGTCGGTACCCCTCCTGATTTGACCTTACATGTTGACAGGACGTAAAACTCCAACAACATGCCAACAACCCTCACACACTCAGGGTGGACAGGGTGCGCCGGGTGCTGCCTCCGTGTACCAGCGGTCCGCACTGTGGGAGGTGGTTACAGCAGAGCAGGCCGCACTCTGAGCTAATGGCGGGGCAGGAACTGGGCATTGTGTGGGGCGAGTTTACGAAGTTACCTAGTTGAGTCGGGCAGTTGGCGGGTCTCCCTACTCCCGGGGCACAACCTGACCGGGGTAACGAATTCAACTTCCCCCTATCCTAAGTTCCCCCCCCCCCCCCCGGGAATCTGAAAACGTTTTTAACTTCCCTCCGGGGAAATTAAAAACGTTTTCAGATTCCTGGGGGGGAACTTAAAAACAGTTTTCAGATTCCTCCCCCTATTTTCAAATTACCCCCTCTGGGAATTTAAAATTGTTTAAAAAACTTTAAAAAACGTTTTAAATTTCAGACCTATAATATTATTTTCTTAACCATCTTGGAGACGTTTTGTGTCATTTGTGGTTAAATATGTTTTATTGTACTAGTAATAATTTCCATTATGCTATTCTCTGTATATTATAATATTTGTCATGAAAAATAACAAAAAATAACAAAAATAAAGAAAATTCCCCAAAAATGGGGGGGGGGGGGGGGGGGGGGAGGGAAAGTTAAAACGAGGGAGGGAATTTGAAATCTTTACACCGGGGTAAGCGAGTACAGCCAGGCAGAGGCGTGTTGCCTGCGTGTCGGGCCCCAAGTTCACTTTGGTCTCACGTCTCACTCGCCGGCGACCACCAAAAGACGAGCTCAGCTGAAAACTCACTGTTTGCCAGTGTAAAAGTTGTTTGCTGGTTGGTTGTTGGCGTTTTACGTCCTGGCAACACCTAAGGTCACATCAGGTCGGGCACTGACTTGTGACAGTGCGCATTCATAGCGACCTTATAGTGCTGCCCCACTGGCAAATCAGGCCACTGGCACCATGACCTGATATCCTACTCAGTCACATTATCCTGACACTGATCTAACCAGTCCTTACCCTATCCTATTAATGCCGAGCGCCAGGCTAGGAAGCGACAAGTATCAATTTTATAGGTCATTGGTTTGACTCGACCGGGAACCGAACTCCCGACCTTCTGCACGGGAAGCCTGAGCCCTACCAATTCAGCCATCGCGTCCGGTATGTAAAAGTTGTTCAAATTAAACCTGCACTTGGGGACGCCACCACTACGGTCCGTCTCCACGGCAATCATTCTATGTCTCAGCTTGGTCACACCATCATTGGGAGGTTACACTTACAGCCTCGAAATTCCTTTCTGCAAACATTGAGCCAACTTTGCATAGAAAGCCCAGGAACTGTTGGGAAAATATCAGAAGGAAACTCCTACCGGTGACGTCTCGAACCACACGGGGGTCATCCAGGTGACTTACACTTGTCATCCTATCGTGTTTGTTTCCGCTCTGGGCTCTACTCGTGCTAGTCGTTGTTGTTGTCCTAGCAACATGTAAGGTCATATTAGGACTGGTACCAACTTGTGACAGTGCACACTCATACGACTTTATAGTGCTGCCCCCACTGAGAAACCAGGCAACCGGCACCATGCCCCAATATCCCACTCGGTGACATTATCCTGACACTGAGCTAATCAGTCATTGCACTATCCTAATAATGCTGAGCACCAGGCTAGAAACCAACAAGTATCAATTTTAAAGTCATTGGTTTGACTTGATCGGGAACCGAACTTCCGACCTTCCGCACGCAAGGCATGCTAGACAATCACTTAAACTATAGCGGGAGTGCACGTGACGTCATTACTTAGCAATCAGCGGTCAGTGGGCTGCCATCTTGGATTACGAGCACCCTCCCTAGCCATGTTATGAATGCATGCAGATGCAGTAAAACAGAGTTTTCTTGTGTTATAGGAGGTTCTGGGAGGTTTACATCCAATGTGTTTACTTACAGCACTTTAACAACAACTTCTGAGGCCAAACTGCTCAAAACAGTGACAAATAAACCAACAAATCAGTAAATAAGCACAGTGTAGGCAGTTGCAAGCCTTCTGTATGTCATCCAATATGGCCACCGAAAGTTGTCGTGTGACGTCATTACACCCCCTCTATACACATTGTGGTCTTTGCATAATGACGTAGAGTTTAACCTACACATGTTCACTGTATCGTCCATCAGACATAATTGCGTGGTCTCTGTGCGTTAGGTTCAAATCGATAATCGTTTAACAAGAGCAACAAAAACAGCCAGACGAACTGAAACCGAACCGACGCACGAAGTTTGTACGTGTCGGGTGTTGTGTGTGTGTGAGTGTGTGTGAGAATACATGAGTGTGTGTGAGGGTGTGTGTGTGTGACTGTATGCGTATGAGTGTGTGCATCTATGGTGTGACTGCGTGTAAGTGTGCGTGTGTGTGTTTGTTTGTTTGTTGTTGTTTTACGTCCTAGCAACATCTAAGGTCATATCAGGACGGGTACCGACTTGTGACAGTGCGCACTCATGGTGACTTTATAGTGCTGTCCCACTGGGAGACCTGGTATCCCACTCAGTCACATTATCCTGACACTGAGCACACCAGTCCTTGCCCTATCCTAATAATGCCGAGCGCCTGGCTAGGAAGCAACAAGTATCAATTTTAAAGTCATTGGTTTGACTCGACCGGGACTCGAACCCACGATCTACCAGCACGGGAGACGGACGCTCCAACTCATTCAGCCATCCCGTCTGGTCTACCGTGTGTGTGAGTGTGTGCATGGGTGAATATACGTGTATGAGTGTGTGCATTTATGTGTTACTGTATTAGTGTGTGTGAGTGTGTGCATCTATGGTGTGACTGCGTGTAAGTATGCGTGTGTGTGAGTGTGTGCATGGGTGAATATATGTGTATGAGTGTGTGCATTTATGTGTTACTGTATTAGTGTGTGTGAGTGTGTGCATCTATGGTGTGACTGCGTGTAAGTGTGCGTGTGTGTGAGTGTGTGCATGGGTGAATATACGTGTATGAGTGTGTGCATTTATGTGTTACTGTATTAGTGTGTGTGAGTGTGTGCATCTATGGTGTGACTGCGTGTAAGTGTGCGTGTGTGTGAGTGTGTGCATGGGTGAATATACGTGTATGAGTGTGTGCATTTATGTGTTACTGTGTGTGAGTGTGTGCATCTATGGTGTGACTGCGTGTAAGTGTGCGTGTGTGTGAGTGTGTGCATGGGTGAATATACGTGTATGAGTGTGTGCATTTATGTGTTACTGTATTAGTGTGTGAGTGTGTGCATCTATGGTGTGACTGCGTGTGTGTAAGTGTGTGCATGTGTGAATATACGTGTATGATTGTGTGCATTTATGTGTTCCTGTGTATGAGTGTGTGTGTGAGTGTGACTACATGCGTGTGAGTGTGTGAGTATACATGTGAGTGTGCGGGTGTGCCTGCATGTGTGTGAGTGTGAGTATACACATATGAGTGTGTGCATCTAGGTGTCACTGTGTGTGTGAGTGTGTGACTGCATGTGTGAGAGTGAGTATACATGTGTGAGTGTGTGCATCTAGGTGTCACTGTGTGTGAGAGTATGACCGCATGTGTGAGAGTGAGTATACACGTGCGAATATGTGCATCTAAGTGTCACTGTGTGTGAGTGTGAGAGTGTGAGTGTGCAGTGAGAGTGTGAGTGTGCGGTGAGTGTGATGAGTGTCTGAGTATGAGGTGAGTGTGCGGTGAGTGTGTGAGTGAGTGTGTGGTGAGTGTGTCAGTGAGTGAGTGTGCAGTGAGTGTGTGAATGAGTGGTGAGTGTGCGGTGAGTGTGTGAGTGAGTGAGTGGTGTGAGGTGAGTGTGTGAGTGAGTGGTGTGTGAATGAGTGGTGAATGTGTGAGTGAGTGTGTGGTGAGTGTGTGAGTGAGTGTGCGGTGAGTGAGTGTTACATACTGTTACTGTTAGCTGCGCATCACTCACCCTGTAAATCGTTCACTGCCCTCGGACCAATTAACCCGCCTTTATCACAAAACAACACGCGCAATTTCCCTCCCTGCAAACAGCATGGCACCTGGACATGAATGCTCCACGCCAGGGTGAAGGGGGGAGGGGGGGGGGGGGGGGGGGGGGACGTCCACGGTCACCTTCTATTGCCACTGAGAGCTTTCTTTCCGTCGTTATGAGGCCATGTTTCAGTACACTTTGGTGTTACCGAGGTCTGCTAAGTTGATACTTTGTTATTTTATAACACGGGCTAATCAGAATATAGTTCAAATGAAGTGGGGGTAAGTACACACAAGAGGAATATGTGGACATTTTGAATAGGGATAAGTACAGTGAACCCCTGTTATAATGCATTGGGGTCCGTACAATGTCATCGCGAAAACAGCGGGGTCGTGTTAAATCGGGGTTCAGTTTACTGAATTACTTTTGAATTACCTTTGAAGTTATATCTGAATTCGCGTTAAATTGGGGTGCTTATAACAGAGTTGCACTGTATAAGAATAGGTGGACATTTTTTAATTGGGATAAATACAAGAATGTGTGGATATTCTTAATGGGGATACATACAAGAAAGAATGTGTGGAAATTCCTAATAACTCCTGCTACAAGTTCACACTGGCCTATTATTATACTTCCAAGGCCAGTGCCCTGGTGTTGCTAGTCATTTCATATTTCACCTTTCTGGAATTTTCTAATTTGCATTTTCAACCTAAGGACACGCCGACTTAAAGCCCCAGTCACACCTACCCGTGGCTCATCTGTGGTGGTCCGGGATGGTCTGCTGTGATCCGTGGCTGGTCCGGGATCCACCACGGATGTTTTAAAATGTTTAAAACATCCGGGGTATTTTGCGATCCGGCATTATCCGGGGGTCGTCCGGGTAGTCAGGGGGTGAACCGGGGTTGAACCAGGGCCGGACCGGGCTGTCTGGGGGTGGTCCGAGGCTGTTTCGCCCTGGATGAGCCATGTTTCAGACACGGTTTAACCGGGACCACCCCCAACTTTCCCGGACTACCCCCGGCATAGCCACGGACCACTCCCGGACTGCCCGGATAAGACCCGGATGCCCTGGATCAGCATTGATCAGCCCCGGATCGCCCCGGTTTACCCCAGATCACTCATCCGGGACTAGTCGGTGGCTACACCGGGCAGTATGGGGTGGTCTGGGGCGATCCAGCCTCTGGTCCGGAGCTTGTCCAGGGGCTCGCCCGGGAAGGTGTGACTGCGAGGCAAAAAACGACGAAAACAGCGATTTTATCCAGGGCGGTCCGGGCGACTGGTCCAGCTCAAAATTCGGGGCTCGTCCGGGTAGGTGTGACTGGGGCTTAAGCATTTCCATTCATGGTTCTTGTACTAATGACAATTTTATTATACCCGTGTTTATGGAATCGTAGTAGTGTTGCGAGGGTTTATATCAGTGGTGATGACAGGAATGTGAAAGTTCTCATTATTATGTAAACGATATGCAGCCCCACCACACACACCGATAGGAACTGAAAAGGCATTTATGCCTGGGATTATCAAAACCAATTCAGATTTGATCAAAATAATGACGTAGACAGGTTGAGTTTGTTTGTTTTTTAGTAGAGGGAATGTATGTGGTCTTGGGTTACTGAGTGGTAGGCAAAGAACAGTCAAACCAACTTAGGCCCCTTCAGAACCAAGTTCCTTCTCCACACACCCTTCATTCAATCCGACTGCATCAGAGACACTATCACTATGGCATTGTTGGGGTGTTTTTTTTGTCTTGTTTTTTTTTGTGGTGTACATTAGTTGATTAAGCAGGGGAAATTTCATTCATGGATGATTGGTCTTCCTCATTCTACTGCTCCTTGAGTTCTTGCCCTATCCTACTAATGCCAAGCACCTAGCTAGGAAGCGACAAGTATAAATTTCTATGTCATTGGTTTCACTCGACCAGGGTTTGAACCCGTGAGCTCAAACCCCACAACCTACCAAAACGGGAGACGCATGCTCAACTCATTCCCGCCTGGTCGAGTAACCTCTTAAACTGCTGAATAGCAGCACTTCGCTAAGGCCTCATGCGAAGTACTGTACTTCTTATCCAGGACCGGAAGTTGGTACGTGCGGCACAGCGAATCACCGGAAGTGAGCCACGGTGAATAGGAAGAGCAGTTTCAGCCCCTCTGCGGGTCATACAGAACCCAAACCTGTGGTGGTCTTTACCGGGTTCCCTTTTGTACTCAGCCTCACGAGCATTCGGTAGCTTAGTCGATCACAGTACATTAGCTCTAGCCAGTGGAAGACTGGCTGTGGGGTTAGGGGAGGGAGGGGGTGGAGGCAGTACAGATCCATACGAGTGTTGTAATCTATAATTACAGCACTACAGACACGCCACAAGCATATCAATGCTAGCTGCCTACAATGGAGGCGTGCGTGCGGGTGTGTGTGTGTGTGTGTGTGTGTGTGTGTGTGTGTGTGTGTGTGTGTGTGTGTGTGTGTGTGTGTGTGTGTGTGTGTGTGTGTGAGAGGGATTGGGGGGTTCTCCCCGATATGGTCAACAAGACAATTTAAAATTGCACAACCCGATGGTGTAATGTTTAAATGAGGGAACAAGTGTGTGTGTGTGTGTGTGTGTGTGTGTCTGTGTGTGTATATATATATATATATATATATATATATATATATATATATAAATATATATAACTTTGACATGTAGGATCAAATCTAGGTAAGGTACCGTATATGTCCCAATACACGCACACTGCGCGAGTGCAGACACATGGATGCGCATCTATTCAAAGTTAAGATTTTCATGGATTTATTTTTGTCATGTCTCTGAAATAAAGTTGGATTGCCTTATTTTATGTGCTTCAGTCTGAATATGATCGTAAATTTTGATTTGTTTTTGTCATGCCTTTGAATTAGAGTGGGATTGTCTTATTTTATGTGCATTCAGTGGAATGGTATGTAAAACGCCTGGTTGCCATAAGTAATTAATCGGCCCATAGCGAGGTGGTGGTAATAGAAAAATAAGCAATTAAATAATATTCACAAGCAAACTTTCCATGCATCTCACAACAGAGCTGTAGCATATTACAATTACAAAATTTACAATTACACTGCAAGAGCCAGGAGTTTACTGCATTTTGAGACCAGCGATTCCGCAATGAAACAAACAAATCGACATTTCATAGTATTATAATTACGCTGCAAAACTGGGAGTTTGCCTATTTTGAGACCAGCGATTCCACAATGAAACAAACAAATCGACATTTCATAGTATAATAATTACGCTGCAAAACCAGGAGTTTGCCGTATTTTGAGACCAGCGATTCCGCAATGAAACAAACAAATCGACATTTCACAGTATAATAATTACGCTGCAAAACCAGGAGTTACCTATTTTGAGACCAGCGATTCCGCAATGAAACAAACAAATCGATATTTCATAGTATAATGATTACGCTGCAAAACCAGGAGTTTGTCGTATTTTGAGACCGGGGATTACATAACGAAACAAATAGATTTCAAAGACACCCTGAGCTTATTAAAGGGTACTGGACTCAAAACAAGATGCAACTCACAGGATGCCCAGAGGGAGTATTTTGGGTTGGATCAGGTGGGAGAGATCGGACGCCGCGGCCGGATCAGTAGAGCACAAGCTTCCCGTGCGGAAGTTCGATTCCCGGCCGAGTCAAAATGATACTTGTCGCTACCTAGCCTGGCACTCGGCATTACTAGGATAGGGCAAGGACTGGTTAGTTCAGTATCAGGATAATGTGATTGAGTGGAATGTCAGTTCATTTTGCCGGCATCCTGATCTCCCAGTGGGGCAGCACTATAAAGTCGCCATGAGTGTGCACTACCACAAGTCGATACCCGTATTCATATGATCATAGATGTTGCTAGGACGTAAAACCCCAACAATCAAAACAAACATCAGGTGGGAGGGCGATAACTTCTTCGGGACATATACAAACATGCACAAACAGTGGTTTAAATCACACCTTTGAAGCAGCAAAATTAAAGTGTATAACTATTAATATAAGTACATCAAAACATTGCCGGTAGCCAGGCTTACCTGGAGAGTGCGGCGAGATTTGGCGTGGCCAGTTATGCCTGGTACACACCTACCGTTTGTGTGCGCACACCTCCCGATTACGATCGAAAACTGCCCGTTTCGCCCACAAAAATTGCTTGGTGTGCGCTCCCCGCGCACACCTAGCGATTGCGATTCGCGCATAAAACTCAGTTTTTAGTGCTAAAAGCAGCCGTTTACGATTGCGATTCGCGATTCGAAAAACGAATCGGCCCGTTTTCAGTTTTAAGCTGGTCGGGTCGAGTCGCCAGTTTTAGTGCGCAAATCCTATACGGTAGGTGTGTACCTAGCATTAGTTCATAAATAACCAACATACTCGCTGTCCGACGTGCAAGTACGATGAAGGCCACTATTAGCAGGACTGGCTGGAGTTGTTTTTTCCAATTTCTGCGTACCCGTTACAACAGGCTTCATATGAACAAATGGCTGGCCAGATAGGTACTTCCTTGTTAAGCGCGGCAATACAAGAAGATCCCTATAACTTCTTTATAAGCCTGCGCACCGGGTTTATGGAGGGGATGGCGAGGACCACTGAGGAGCTCCTACCAGTCACCAGTGCAAGAAATGGTGACTGGTAGGTTCCATACTGTCTGCGGTCAGTTAGCTAGGAGTAAACCACAATCAAAGAAACGGTGACTTGTAGGTTACCACTGTCTGCAGTTAGCTGGGAGTAAACCACAATCAAAGAAATGGTGACTTGTAGGTTACCACTGTCTGCAGTTAGCTAGGAGTAAACCACAATCAAAGAAACAGTGACTTGTAGGTTACCACTGTCTTCAGTTAACTAGGAGTAAACCACAATCAAAGAAACGGTGACTTGTAGGTTACCACTGTCTGCAGTTAGCTAGGAGTAAACCACAATCAAAGAAACGGTGACTTGTAGGTTACCACTGTCTGCAGTTAGCTAGGAGTAAACCACAATCAAAGAAACGGTGACTTGTAGGTTACCACCATTTGCAGTTAGTTAGTTTGGAGTAAACCACAATCAAAGAAACGGTGACTTGTAAATTACCACTGTCTGCAGTTAGTTAGTTAGGAGTAAACAACAATCAAAGAAACAGTGACTTGTAGGTTACCACCATCTGCAGTTAGTTAGCAGTAAACCACAATAAAAGAAACGGTGACTTGTAGGTTACAACCGTCTGCAGTTAGTTAGTTAGCAGTAAACAACAATAAAAGAAATGGTGTCCGCAGTCAGTTAGTTAGGAGTAAACCACAATCAAAGAAATGTTGACTGGTCGGTTACCGACCACCTGTGGTCAATTAATTAGAAGTAAACCACAAGCAAAGAAATGGTGACTTGTAGGTTCCCTACCATCTGGGCTCAGTTAGGTAGGAGTAAACCACAATCAAAGAAATGGCGACTTGTAGGTTACCACCGTCTGCAGTCAATTAATTAGGAGTAAACCACAATCCAAGAAACGGTGACTTGTAGGTTACTCACTTTTGCAATATATTGCTAATCCTATTGCACAGCACAATTCGACACCTGTATGAGGTGTTGTGGATTTTTTTTAAAGGAGGATATTTTGAAGCCTACTTGATCAAAATTGTTTAAATTTGAAACTCAAAGACAGATATAATATATGCATAAAGATAGTATAAATTTGAAACTCGAAGGTATAATACATATGTGATGTTTAATGCATTATCCGAGTATACAACCAGAAAAGAAAAGAAAAAGTTAAGGAAACAAATCAACCTTTTTGTGTGTGCCTGTTCAGGCGCCTATAGCAATCACAGTTTGTTTTACTACAAGGGACCGGGGGTGGCTACGGCACCTTGCAGAACATGGACGGGTACCGGTGTGGTGGTTTCAGCGGGTTCCCGTGCTCAGAGGTGTCCCTCGCTTCTGCGCTGCTTCTGCGCATGCGCGGATTTCGCATCAACTCGGGTCACCTGAGCCACTTATTGGCGCATGCGCACAGCCTACAAACTCGGGTCGAATAATCGAATACGCTTCTCCGCGCTCGGGTGGACAATCTTTTTTTTTTTTTTTAATAACCGATAAAAATACAGCAAAATAGGATTTAAAGTATTTTATGATGGCCCAGTTTACCTATATTTCCATTTAATTAATCTAAGTTATTCTTTTTATGCACATGGCACGTGTATTTGTCGACTCCACTCGCCGTGTTCTATTTGAATTTCTGACGACTCGGATGACCCGAGTCGCCCGGGTCGTGTTAATCGATTACGGCCCGTTGATGCGAAAACTGCGCATGCGCAGAAGCAGCGCAGAAGCGAGGGACACCTCTGAGCACGGGAACCCGCTGAAACCACCACACCGGGCACTGTGGGTGGGCGATGAAGAGTGAAGGATGCAGATGGCGACTTGATCTGGAGAGCCGCTTACTAGTAAATACTAGCGTGGTGAGGCCACGGCCTCCTAACATGGGGGTCTACATAGCAGCACTGTCTAGAAGTAGATGTGCACATGCGCGCGTGCACGAGATGGAAGGGGGAGGGGCCTGTGCTATTTCATGTGTATACCTAGTTTGTTGCAGTCACTATGTGAATAGATTCCATGAACTACTTCCATGAATTGGCGCCATACTATGGTTGCTATTTCTTCTCTCTTCTCTCTTCTATTTCTTCTCTCCTCTGCTATTTCTTCTCTCCTCTCCCTTTCTCCCGTTCTCTCGTTCTCCCGTTCTCTCGTTCTCTCTTTCTCTCTTTCTCTCTTTCTCTCTTTCTCTCTCTCTCTCTCTCTCTTCCCTCCACCCTCTCTCTCAAGGCTTCAGCAAGGTATAGTTATACAAAGTGGGATCTTATTTTTACAAGTGCTGGACTTGTTGAACTAAAAGACTAAAGAAAATGATTTTAAAAGCCCATAAACAGACCCGGAAGTGAAAAAGCAAATGGCTTTCTGTGAAAGCAGACAAATAACTCCGGACACCAGGACACTAGCAGCAGGTAGTAGCACCGGAGAGAGGGTGTAATTGTTTTCTTTATCTGCAGTGACCACACTACTATACATCTCCATTAAGAAATGAGCAATATTCATAAAACAACAATGACAAGTCACCTCAGACAACAACAAAAACAACCCCAAAAAAGCAGAAATTGGTGTCTTCTGGCCAATTTTCCACAACCGTAAAAGAGAGAGAGAGAGAGACAATGAGAGAGAATATGAGAGACAGAGAAAAAGAGAGAGAGACAGAGAATATGAGAGAGAATATGAGAGACAGAGAAAGAGAGAGAAAGAGAGAGAGAGAAAGAGTGAGAAGACAGAGAGATACAGAGACTATGAGATGGAATATGAGAGACAGAGAAAGAGAAAGGGAAAGAGAGAGAGAGAGGTTTAAATAAAGCCGGTCCATATAGATATAGTAACAGAGGGGGGAAATCAAAATGTCACTGCTATATTGATAATAAAAAGAAAAGAATACTATTGATACTGTAGTGGTCTGCACTGACCTCTCAGGCAAGTAACCACATAGACAGGTAGGCGTGGGGAGTGTGTTGATATCAGGGAGCTTAGGTGGTATAATGGTTAGCACACTGGCCCAGAATGCAAAGAGATGTGGGTTCGAGTCCCACTCTAGGCGCAATATTTCCCATTTTCATCACCCCCATGACACTGGTTGCCGTGATCAGGATCCTGTACAAGCTTTGCGCTGTATGGTTGTTGAACCTACCCTGTGTGTTAGTGCATTGCCTGTATGTATGTAATTGTAAGCATTACAAGACTTACAATTCCAGGGGGACGAGTGTAATGGTCTGCACTGACCTCTCAGGCAAGTAACCACATAGACAGGTAGGCGTGGGGAGTGTGTTGATATCAGGGAGCCTAGGTGGTGTAATGGTTAGCACACTGGCCCGGAATGCAAAGAGATGTGGGTTCGAGTCCCACTCTAGGCACAGTATTTCCCATTTTCATCACCCCCATGACAATACTAAGGAATACTATGGAGCACATCTTGTATACAATCCAAATAATAAAGTCCACAGATTACAACTCACAATGGGCGTAGCAGACCAGTTCACAAGTAATTATTTATTATTAGAATTGCCCTTCAATATAAGACATTTAAAATAACAAGAGCTTTTTTTTTTTTTTTAATTATAATAAATTAGTTGGCATAATTCAGTTACCAATGGATGTGCCAGCCCAAGGGGAGGTGGCGAGGACATGATCTGCAGATCAATGGACAATTATAGAACTGACTGACCATTAATAGAACTAACTGACCATTAATAGAACTGACTATTTGAAACAACACTCACTGTCAAGTAACCACGCTTGTTAAAACTGTGTATGTATTCTCTTCCTCAAATACACTTCCTTATTGGAAAATTCAATTAGCAATGTTTGTGCCAGTATGCGCTGAGATCAATGTATACACCAATTGACTGATTTGTGGTGAATGTATGCTGTGTCGGCATCAAAGGCCATATTCGTGGCGAGAAGTGAGGAGAATTTATTATGTTGGTCTGTTTTTTGTTGTTGTTGCTTTAAAAAAAGAAAAAGAAAATAACATGTGATATTCAGGTAACAATAGATACAAGAAGTGATAGAAGACCTGTACTCACTATATACAGCAAAATCTCTCTAAATTGAGCGACAATGGGACTGACTTTTAAATGGTCCATTTAGGGAGGTGGTTGGTTTAGGGAGGTTTTTTTTTATCACTACAATGGTAATTGTATGGGCGATCGTTTGGGATCCAAATAAAGTGATCGATATAGGGGAGTGGTCGATCTGTGGAGGTGGTCGGTTAGAGAGGTTTTACTGTATATACACTGGTCACAGTGTGACAGCCAAGGGTTAATGAGGCCTCTATCTCTGTCACGTGACTGGGTGAGACAGTGAAGGGTTGACCAGTCCATTACGACGGGGTTTGTGTGGCAGTGAATGGAACGCGCCGTGGCCACGTGGTCGCTATGTGGGCATGCGCGGTGGATACAGGTGATGTGACAGTGAACAGTTGACGAGCCCAGGTGGCGCTGCTTGTCGCCTCAGTTTGGTAGGTTGGTTGTTGGAGTTTACGTCCTGGCAACATCTAAGGTCATGTCAGGACGGGTGTCGCCTCAGGCAACGGGTAGGATGGGTACCAGTCTTAAGTTACAGAACTATTCTATCAAAGAGTTGGTTAATTTGAACAAAATACAATTTTAAGCAGACTTGACGGTAACTCAGCCTTGTTGGAAAAATGAACTGCCTACATTGGGTGGGGGGAAAAGTAGCAGAAAAGGAAACAAAGAAGCAACCCAATAAGTTCAATTAATTTAAATAATATTGGCAATATTAGACGGCGGTTTGTCAATGACACGCATCCTAGGGATGCAGCGGGAAGGTGGTCCTGTTTCTCCCAGATAACCTGGCATCCAGTGGCAGCGGGTACTGCTTGGGTAGGGTGCATACACCCCACCAACAACCCTCCAACCAGCCCACCTCAGAATGCGCAAACAGTGTTAACACCACGCCGTCGGTGGTTCTCTCATAGACATTGACAATGTTGGTGGGGGTAGTCTGCGGACGGCTGGCCCGGGGAGGGGAGGGGGGGGGGGAGGAACGGGGAGGAAGGGGGGAGTGAGAGGAGAGGGGAGGTAGAGGGAGGAAGGGGAGGGGGAGGAGGAGGGAAGGGAGTAGGGGAGAAAGGACGGGTAGGGGGAGCGGGTTATGGGGTAAGGGGAGAAAGGGAAAGGGAGCGGGGTTAGGTTGAAGGGGAGAAGGAGGGGAGGGCGAAAGGGAGGAAAGGGGAGCGGGGTTAGGGGGGGGGAAGGGGAGAAGGGTTAGGGAGAAAGGGAAGAGAAGAGGAGCAGGGTTAGGTTGAAGGGGAGAAGTGGAGGGCGGAAGGGAAGGGGAGGGCAGAAGGGAAGGGAAGGGAAGGGGAGGGAAGGGGAGGGCGGAAGGGAAGGGAAGGGGAATGGGGTTAGGTTGAAGGGGAGAAGAAGTGGAGGGCGAAAGGGAAGGGAAGGGGAACGGGGTTAGGTTGAAGGGGAGAAGTGGAGGCCGAAAGGGAAGGGAACGGAAACGGGGTTAGGTTGAAGCAAAGACCCTATAATACTAAGACGTCTCACTTCCTATCTCTCCCATGGTAATGTAAATTTTGCAGTGCCACCTTGTGGTGAGTTTGATCAGCGCAGCTGCTGGTTGCTGTTCCACATGTAAACACATACAATTATATTATACATGAGATAGGTAAGTATGAATACATGCCAATATGAAATCAGCATCATCATCAGCATCGCCATCATCACACATCTTTCACATTCATATATACAGTTATACATATAATATAGCACCTGTTTAACCAAGAGAACAGCCGGTGCACCAAGTGGTGGGTTTGATCATTTTGATTACACAATACAGGGCAGAGTGAGCCGTCTCAGTATTATAGGGTCTTTGGTTGAAGGGGAGAAGTGGAGGGCGAAAAGGAAGGGGAACGGGGTTAGGTTGAAGGGGAGAAGGAAGGGAGGGCGAAAGGAGATGGGGAGGCGGAGGGAGAACGGGGTTAGGGGGGAGTCGGGTTAAGGGGTTCCCCTCTTCCTCCTCCCCATTAGGGGAATGGGGAGCAGGGATGAAAGTGGTCTCCGGGGAAAAAAGCGGAAATACAGATATTCTTCCATAGGTTTAGCATTGTCAGGGAATCACGGACAATTTCCGGAAGTCGGGTTTATTATATACATATATATTGGTATACGCTGATAGTGCTGCACCGTTTGAAGAATTATTAGTAGCATACGCTGATAGTGCTGCGGCATTTGGAACATTTATTAGTAGTATATGCTGATAGTGCTGCACCGTCTGTACCATGTATTAGTGTAGATCTACACTGATGGTGTGGGATTGAAAAATCACGGAAATCCGCGGAATCGCGGAGATCTTTCATCCCTCGGGGAGGAGGAAGAGGGGAAGGGGGAGGAGTGGCGGAAGGGGCCGCTGACGGGACGTGCCTTGGACGCATTGCGTGTCGGGCGCCGGAAGCCAGCGTTCTGTACGCGACACACGCTTGTTAGGTGCTAATCGGCGTCCCATCCGCGCCACCAGCGGTTGTTTGTACTATCAAATTTCCAATCATCGCCACGAGGTGGTACCTTCTTACATAGGTGCAGTGCAATCCAAAGGGTTTTATTTTCACCGACAGTCATCAGATTATGGATGCATGGTCGAAATTGCCCAGTTTTACATTGTGAAGCGCCATTTATTAACATCCTAACTCTGTTGGTTGGTTGTTTTATGTCCTAGCAACATCTAAGGTCATATCAGGATGGCTACTGCCTTGTGACAGTGCGCACTCATGGTGACGTTATAGTGCATCCCCACATACACACACGAGCCATGTATAAATGTTAGTTTAAATTTTTTTTTTTAAAAGGGTATTCCAAATTAGTGAAATGTTGAATTATATTGCATATAGGTCAAACCAAACCACCATTACTACCACTTGATAAAAGGCTCTTTGATTTACAATTAACGAAAAATTCCAATGCAAATTTATGCATTTGCCTATGAATATAAAGGATGCAATTCATTTACCCATAAATGCCAGACAAAGGCGACAATATATTCAACATGTATAGAATAAAGTTAGATGAAAGTATCAAATTTTCAAAACCAAAACAATTATCTAAATTTGATTCTACATAATCTACCTTAGATACTGGTGCACTTATTAACCATTTGTCACCACACAGAAGGGAATATTGAGTCAATTGAATAGAACCTGTTACTGCAGAAGCCTATGGGGTCAGAGTTTTGACAAGCTTGCCAAAATTAATTTTGCATGTTTCCACTTCAAATATCTCAAAAGTTAGCCACTTAAAATAAAAGTTACTTCAAGCTAAAGTAAGGTACATAATAACGATCAACCTAATGTATTTATCTCAGAAAATTGGAGAAACTCAAAACCATCGGACTATGCAACTTTAATATAGTTAAGGAATATAATTATTAAGCCCCCCCCCCCCCCCCCGCTCCTATTCAACATATATGTACTCTAGTCTAGGTAGACACATTCTGCATTATGGTTTAGCACTTGTGGTCCCAAATGTTTGGGGTCTCACCACTGTGCAATTTCACCTCGCTGTGACCTTGATCTCTGACTATAATTAGTACAAAGGTCACAGCTATCCGAGCAGCTCGGCCGTCCTCCTCACATAGTGCCATGGGGCGTCACAGCGGTCAGACACCCCCTCGTGGGCAACACGGGATCCTAGCGGGGAGAACACACTGCCGCAGGCTTCCATCAACTATATGTTTGTTTGTAGTTTTATTACCTAGCAACACCTAAGGTCATATCAGGATATGTACCGACTTGTGACAAGGTACAACTATAGCGACTTTACAGTGCTGCTCCACTGGGAGACCAGGCCACTGGCACCATGCCCCGATATCCCACAGTTACATTATCCCGATACTGTGCTAACCAGCCCTTGTCCTATCCTATTAATGCCGAGCGTCAGGCTAGGTGGCGACACATATCAAGTTGATAAGTCATTGGTTTGACTGCAACGGGAATCAAACTCTCGCCCTTCCACACGGGAAACCTCCATTCTACCGAATCGGACACCGCTTCCGGTCCCATAAAATATACTTATCTGAACAATAAAACCGTTGATGAAACTATATGGACAGACACTGAAGGCGCCATCACAGTCCACCTAGCAACACAAATCTTCAACCACACTCGCGGGCTTTTGAAAGAGGGGCAGGTTTTAATAGAATGTTTTGTCTGAAAAGTGACCGCGCATTTGTTGGCGAGACCCAATCTGAGGTACATCGTGGGAACCGGAAGCTCTGTTGCATACCAAAGCGTCTGGGACTACAATGCTGCCATACACCGGCCTGGGGCAGGGTGGGTCTATGGCTCTAGTTTGTATGCGAGCAACTTTCCTGACGACCTACAGGTTTCAGGCAGTGGTTCGGTCTCACCTGGGCTCTTATGGGGTTACTCCAGCTACTTTGTGTGTGTGTGTGCGCGCGTGTGTGTACGTGTCTGTGTATACACATACAATATTTATTATACAATATATTATGATATATAATACATATGATATATAATATGTGATATATACGATATGTATGATATATTATACAGTAAAACTTCCCTAACGTCCAACCTCCCCAGATCGACCACTCCCCTTGTGGATCGCTTTATTAGGGTCCCAACAATGGTCCCATTCTAACTCCCTAAGCCAACCACCTCCCTAAATGGACCACTTAAAGTGGGTCACAAGGTCGGTCGATTTAGAGAGGTTTTACTGTATATGATATATCTATAATATATTATGCCATATACTAGTTGTCCTACATAATAAAGAAAGACTCATGGGATGATACGGCGGTAGAATGAGTGTAGGTGGGGGGGGGGGGAGTGGCGCGTGCACAATCTGCTCTTGAAAAGTTGCAGTTGTTATAATTATGTAGTCTTCGCTTTAAAAAAAAAAATTAAATGATAAAAAAAAAATGTGTGCAAAATTGGATGGAGAAATACGACACTGTGTCTACACAGGTGGAAGTTAAACACCATGTAAGCATATCCTTGTAGACAGGACACGCCTTCCAGATAAGCGAAAGAAGAAAGAAAATTTAAAAGAAGGCAGTCCCAGGAAAGGCAGAGATTTACTCCACTTTCGTGAAATCCTTTTCTCAAGTAGGCGCTAAGTTGACCATTGAGATGCAAAAAAGAGTTGGAAGTTTAAGCCTCTGTCACATATTACCGGATTGGGGAAACGGAAAGAAACTGAACAAAGTCTGTTGATATCTGGCAAAGTCCGGTTTGTGTCCATTGCATATTCATTGATATCCGGCATGATCCGTTACAAGTTTTGAGCATGCACAAAACTTGTAATGGATTGCACCAGACTGACCTATGTGATTATTATCTGTTACCATCCGTTCCCCGTCCGTTACATATCCATTACACGTCCGTTGCCGTTCGTTATAGTTCTTTTTGTATTCTGAATTGTCCGTTGATCATTAGATACATCATCAACCGTTACCCGTCCGTTACCTGTCCATTACATAATCGACACATTTCAAGTCCGAATAACACCGGACTAGAATATTCTTTGTCCGGTTCTGTTTGTTGCTCAATCCGCCATATTGTGACAGGCACTTTAGGGAAAAGATTAATGAAAAGAGTGTGTTGTAATGTGGGCGGTGTCTTTAAGTAGCATATCACTTACAATAATTAGTTCATAAATAGCTAGCACAAACTTTAATTTTAAATTCAAAGTTGGCAGCATGCTTTCAGTAAGAACTGACACCCGGCCACGTTTGTTTTTAGAAGGAGGATATTGGCACCAGATTCTTCTGCCTGATGGGTTGGTTGTTGGAGTTTTAGGTCCTGGCAACATCTAAGGTAATATCAAGACGGAGATTCTGCCTGACTGCAATTGTGATGCGTGTCAAATCAAAATAACAAAACCAAAGTTTTTGTACTGCAGAATTCCAGGTTTAACAATCATAGCTATATATTCATGTGGGTAAACACTGCCGGTTTCCATGGGATACCGTACCACCAGTGCCATTAATCAATATCTCACTCATATTAACTTGCCAACCAGTCTAGCCATATCCTAGTAACGCCGAACAGCAGGCAAGGTAGTGAAGGAGCCTATTTGTATGCCTTTGCTTTGATTCAGCCAGGCATTGATCCCACCACCTCCCGTATGGGAAGCGAGCGCTCTATCCATTCAGGGTAAAAGTAAAATGACAAGCAACCTGTGAGTAGTACTAGTAGCTCCAACGGGTGGAGACGGCAGCGTGTGGGGGGCGTGTGTGGGGGCGTGTGTGTGGGCGTTGTGGGGGGGCATATGTGTGGAGGCGTTGTGGGGGGCATATGTGTGGAGGCGTTGTGGAGGGCATGTGTGGGGGCGTTGTGGGGGGGGGGGGGGGAGGGACACCTTCCCCATGGGCGCCTAAGCGGGGAATGGGAAGGGCACGGGTCTATAACTGCCGAGAGCAGTTATAGAACAGGTTATAGTTGGTTGTTGGAGTTTTACATCATGGAAACATCTAAGGTCATATCAGGACGGGTACCAACTTGTGACAGTGCACACATATGGCCTCGGTTATTGAGGGCTTACGTCCTGGCAACACCGAAGGGCATATAAGGAAGGGTGTCAAGTTGCAACAGCATGCACTAAATGCGTCTTTATAGTGCTTCCCAACTGGCACCATGACCTGTTATCCCACTCACTCACATTATCCTGACACTGAGCTAACCAGTATTCCGCCCTATCCTCTTAATGACGAGCGCCAGGCTAGGAAGTGACAAGTATCAATTTTATAAGTCATTGGTTTGACCCCACCGGGAACCGAACTCCCGATCTCCCGCACGCGAGGCTCACGCTCTACCGATTCGGCCACCGCGCCCGGTAGGAGTAGGTCATGTAAATAGGTCCAGTTTCAGGTATACCAGCACCCCAGGCGACCACTGAGGTCATGGCTACACATGGACCCAAATTGGGGTTTGTGAGTACAAGTTTCTTCAAAGAAACGCATGCATTTTCACTCCCATAAATACTTTTTTTTTATGCCTCTCGTTCCGACACATAATTTCACCCCACTTAACCGCTAAACCGCTCTCCCAGCGCAGTAATAACTTTACCAGACACCCTACTTGAACTTGAAGGTGGCGGATACAACATGCAGTGTACTTAGAAATAGGCTCCATCTGGTAACATCCACTGACACACACCACACACACACAAACATCCTACCCCCATCCAAGGAAACCCGATAGCCAACTAGCAACACACATGTCTTAGGCACTCGTGGAAAATTATATATTTGACATAGCTTATTTCATGGCTACTCACCTAACATAGCTTATTTTATGACTACACACCTAATGGTGCTGTCACATTATGACACATCGCGCAAACCTACGTTGACGTATGTGATTTTTTGCCGCTACATCGGGATACGTTGTTATGTGTTATGCGTGCATCAGGTGCTAATTGGTATACGTCAATGTACGTCAACGTTCATGGAGATACGGCGTCGCACGTCAGGGGTTCGGCAAAGTTTTGTGAGCACAAAACTTTAGACGTTCGACAATGTGTGGATTTTACGTCCGCCTGTATGTTATGTATGCGTTAGGCGTATGTCGATGTACATTAGATGTACGTTAGTCAAATATTGTTCACTACGTCGCACTACGTTGACCTACTTTAAAGGCAGTGGGAACGTACAGTCCACGTACAGACAATGTATGGGTAACGTCCGTCTAACGTACGTTTAGTGTTTCTCCAGCATGTCTTGACATATGTAACGTATGACGCATAGTTCTTGCGATCGAATAACGTATATAAAGTTCACCAGCGTTCTGTGAACGTACCATGAGCGTAATCGAGCATTTTTCGCCGGGAGGTACATACGTTGGCCATACACTATGTATACGGTATGTATACGTCTAACTTTGCGCCCCACGCCAAAAGGTTTAATGCTTCTCGACGTAAAAAGGTGATTTTACGTGTTGGCGGCGCACTGGCGAGATGCGTCGTAATGTGACAGGGCCATAACATAGCTTTTTTTATGGTTATACACCAAAGATCATCACCCCTGAGCTTCACTCCTTAAGCTTCACATCTGGTGAACTTTAACTAGAAGATGGGACTGGAAATCTCTAGCTAGAAGATGAGAGTCGAGAGATCTCTAGCTAGGAGATGAGACTGGAGATCTCTTGCTAGGAGATGGGACTGGAGATCTCTAGCTAGGAGATGAGACTGGAGATCTCTAGCTAGGAGATGAGACTGGAGATCTCTAGCTAGGAGATGAGACTGGAGATCTCTAGCTAGGAGATGGGACTGGAGATCTCTAGCTAGGAGATGGGACCAGAGATCTCTAACTAGGAGATGATACTGGAGATCTCTAGCCAGGAATTGGGACTGGATATCTCTAGCTAGGAGATGAGACTAGAGATCTCAAGCTGGGAGAGGGGACTGAAGATCTCTAGCTAGGAGATGAGACTGGAGATCCCTAGCTAGTAGGAAACGGGTTGGTTGGTTGTTGGAGTTTTACGTCCTGGCAACATCTAAGGTCATATCAGGATGGGCACTAACTTGTGACAGTGTGCACTCATGAGTTTATAGTGCTGCCCCACTGACAGATCAGGCCACCAGCACCATGACCCGATACCCCACACAGTCACATTATCCTGTCACTGAGCTAACAAGTCCTTGCTCTATCCTATTATTGCCAAGTGCCAAACTAGGAAGTGACAAGTATCAATTTTTTATGTCACTGGTTTGACTCGACCGGGAATCGAACTCTCGGTCTCCCGCACAGGAGGTCGGCAATCTACTGATTCGGCCACCTCGTCCGGTCTAGGAAATAGGTGTGCTGAACTATAGCTCGGTAATGGGACTAGAGATCGCTGTCTAGGAGCGATAGGACTGAGGTCTCGGCTAGATGGATTGGAGAACTGTAGCTAGGAGATGGGAGATGGGGGGGGGGGGGGGGGGGCGTAGGGGCTGGTAGGTCCTAGACTTACACTATCATGAGCCATCCTCATCACACGAAGGTTCTAATTACCTGGAGCCATGTCATTCGCAAATCATCAGCCACAATCTTCCAAATTAAATAACAACAACAATAATAACAATAATTATCAATTTCACCGTATAGAATGCGGTAACAAACCATACATAAACCGATATATAAAGAAGGCAATAACCATGCTCTGTAAGCCCAGCAAGTTTCAATAAAATGTTCAAAATTCATTTACCTAGGTCAACATTATCCAGCAATCTGTTTACCAAATGGGCCACAGATTTTTAACAGGCATTGGATCCAGGCAAGGCAGCAATGATCCGGTCTCTAAGCTTACCAAGTCAATAAGTGTTCCCGCCACGGCTAATGGGCCATGGAATAAGGTTCGCTTTATTTAGTATTCATGGACTGAAAAGTTCAGGTTAGCATGGGATCCATGTCTTTCCACTGGAAATGCAACTCAATCGAACTGCGACTCAAACTAGGTGTAAAGTATTACGATAAAACGCATTGGTGGGGGAATGCAAATGGTCTATAATGGAAAATGGTATATAGTGCCAGGTGCATGAATGTATTTATGTAGTATTTATGTAGTTGCTGGTGATCCTTTACTTATGGTCAATAGTCATTGTGTATTCGGTAGATAGATGGAAGAGGCACTAGATCTAGTGTGTAAGGGGCACTTGGAGCTCTACTCACTACCCCCTCCCCCCTCCCCCTTCTGTTAGTCACGGATCACCACACACTCAGCTCAGGCAGTGGCCAAGCAGCCATACTGCATGGTGGTGGGCAGATCACTGTAGCCATGGTGACACAGGAATGCTTGATGTTCATTGGTGGAACTATAAATGCTTGATACTCATTGGAGAACATGGTCAGGTGGTATGCCATACCAGATCCATGTACCACTATATAATAATAAACCTGAGGGAATTGTCTATCTCTCTACTTTCATTCTTTATACTCTTCCTTTCTCTTCTTACCTGTATTGATTTCATTATAGCCTGCCTACACAAACCACAGATTCCAGCTGAGGACTTTAAATAGGGATCCACTGCCACACTTCTGTAGCCTGAGAGAGGAACGTAGTTTCTATGTATTGTGGATGCATGTCTGCACTTAGATAAAGGATTCACCCGGTAATCGCAGTACACGGGTAAAGGACAACGTACTGTGGTTCCAGGATCAAATGGCTACATATATAGGCACAGAGTTGGTGAAATGAGAGAGAATGCAAAAAGACAAGCTGGCGGCCACAGAACGCCATCGATTTCACTTTTAAATCTTATTAAACCAGATGTTTTATTATATTTTTCAACTCAAAGGTAGCGAGGAAATATGAAGACATATACAAAGAATAAATGTTGCTTCTTAGATTGTGAAATTAGGCTCTCATAACGACTCATTTCATTAGCCCCATTTTTCGACCGTTTTTATATAAGGCTGGTCTTCACCCGTGTATTACACAAGTACCGGGTGAATCTTTTATCTAGTCTGGACTGTGCAACAACTACTACAGTTGCTTCTTTTATAATTATACATGCATACATGCATACGTGCATGCGTGCATGCATGCACACACACACACACACACACACACATACATACATACATACGTACGTACACTACGTACATGCATACGTACATACGTACGTACGTACGTGCATACATACGTACATACATACGTACATACATACATACATACATACGTACATACATACATACATACATACATACATACATACATACATACATACATACATACATACATACATACATACATACATACATACATACACACACACACACATGTTAGAAGCGTGACCGTGCAGGTCGCGCCACAGGCAACCTGAGGTTCGGTAGGTTGCACCAGTAGATAACTGAGTTGAGGCTCCAGTTGCCGATGACTGAGGAGGGAGTACAATTGTACCAACATATTTCTAGTGGACGTTATTCTATGCAATGATTCCAAGGCATCGATTGCTTGGTTGTTGGAGGTTTACGTCCTGGCAACATCTAAGGTCATACCAGGATGGGTACCGACTTATTTCAGTGCACACTCATGGTGACTTTATAGTGCTGCCCCACTGGGAAATCAGGCCGCTGGTACCATGACCTGATACATTGTCCCATTATCCTGACAGTGATATAACCAGTCCTTTCCCAGTCCTTGCCCTATCCTATTAATGCCAACCGCCAAGCTAGGAAGCGACAAGTATCAATTTTATAAGTCATTGGTTTGACTCGACCAGTAACCAAACTCGATCTCCCGCACCCAAGGCCCGTGCTGTACCGATTCGGCCACCATGCCTGGTTCCAAGGCAATGTGATTAAATAAATGAATAAATATATATATAGATACATATTTGTTTAATTCACAGTACCCAAACCAGAACCTAGCTATAACTAGCTACAAGTAATCTGTGATAATACTATATATGTAGAGGTGGGTTTTAGTGACAGGCACACATTGATCTGGAAATAATTCACCATGACGAGTAATTATTAGCAACAATATCCCAAACTAAATTGATACACACATCAACTAAAACAAATCATTCACCACGTCGAGTAATGATCAGCAATAATATCCCAAACTAAATCGATACATATGTCAAATAAAACAAATCATTCACCACGTCGAGTAATGATTAGTAACAATATCCCAAACTAAATCGATGCATACGTCAACTAAAACAAATCACAAGTGCCCTCCTTCAGTGAAGTCCAAATTTGGGTTAATTGACGTAAACAAATCACAACTGTGTGTCCTGCTCTGGTGAAGTGGGAATTGTGTTAATTGGCACCTTAATAGGCTTACCTTGCTTGCACCGGCTGCCGGCTAAACTTGGCGCTGAGGTCTGTGACTTAGTGCTGGCGGTTTAACACAGATTAAGTGTAGAAGCCCGGATGCTGGTTCCGTTAATTACCATAGTTAAGTGTGCTGTCAATCCACAGTGCACTATTTGCCCTAAAACCCCAAATAAATTGTTTGTTTGTTTGTTGTTGTTTTACGTCCTAGCAACTTCTAAGGTCATATCAGGATGGGTACCGACTTGTGACAGTGTGCACTCATGGCGACTTTATAGTGCTGTCCCACTGGGAAACCAGGCACCATGACCTGATATCCCACTCAGTCACATTATCTTGACACTGATCACACCAGTCCTTGCCATGTCCTATTAATGCCGAGCGCCTGGCTAGGAAGCGACAAGTATCAATTTTTAAGTCATTACCCACGCCTCTAATAGAATCAGCACTCAATTAGTCCATACTAGTTTTAGTTTGCCACTGGTGAAAAATAAAAATAGAAGTCGCACCAAGACTTTGTCGCAGTTCTACTTGCAGGCGGACTGGACGCGGTGGCTGAATCGGTTGAGCACAGGCCTCCCGTGCGGAAGATCTGGAGTTCAATTCCTGGTCGAGTCAAACCAATGACTTACAAAATGTATACTGGTCGCTTCCTAGCCAGGTGCGCGGCATTATTAGGATAGGGCAAAGACTGGTTGGCTTGGTATCAGGATAGTGTGACTGAGTGGGATACCAGGTTATGGTGCTGACTGTCTGGTCTCCCAATGGGTCAGTCAGCACTATAAAGTCACCATGAGTGTGCACTGTCACAAGTCAGTACCTGTCGTGATATGAACTTAGATGTTGCCAGGACAACTAACTTGCAGGCGATATGGGAATTGTTTGGGTTTTGTCAGTAAAACTGTCAATGCACAGCTCAGTCGCGAAAGAACTGCCTTGTGTAAAACCTCCTATAGAAGCCACATTTTCACATTAGCCAACATCTCTCCTGAACTGCGTCTAGTGGTTTTACAGTATGTTAAAGCTGCATAGTCCGATGAAAACATACAATTTTCAAAACCAAACCAATTATCTAGATTTGATTCTACATATCTAACTTAGATGCTGGTGCACTTATTGAACATTTTTCATCACACATAAGGGGATACTGGGTCAATTAATAGAACCTGTTACTGCAGAAGCCTATGGAGTTAGAGTTTTGGCAAGCTTTCCAAAATTAATTTAGCATGTTTCCATTTCAAATATCTAAAAAGTTAGCAATTTAAAATAAAAGTTACTTCAAACTAAAGTATGGTAGATTATAAGGAACAACCTAATATGTTTATCTCAGAAAATGTCAGAAACTCAATGCAACTTTAATCGGCTTTCCAAAATTAGATTCATGGTTGAAATAAACATGCACAGTTGCATAGTGCTGTGTCGTAATTATACATGTGTAATACATACCCACAATGTCCCCCCAATTGCAACCCGTAACAACGTTTCAGTTTCACTTAACCCGAGGAGAGAGATTACATCTCCCATTCACTCACCTCTAATACTGCACCTCAAATAAAGCAAACACGCAATACGCCCTAACCAGGACAAACATAACCCTTGGCAGAAAATGCTACAAGCAATCTTATACCAAGTACACACCTACCGTATACGATTCGCGCACTAAAACTCGCGACTCGACCCGACCCGCTTAAAACTGAAAACGGGCCGATTCATTTTTCGAATCGCAATCGTAATCGGCCCGTTTTAGCCCTAAAACTGAGTTTTTAGTCGCGAATCGCAATCGCTAGGTGTGCGAGGGGAGCACACACCTAGTGATTTTTGTGCGCGAAACGGGCAGTTTTAGATCATATACGGTATGTGGGTGCGGATAAACGGTAGGTATGTACCTGGGATAAGAAGCCACCGGCTCCAAAATCGCCAATTAAGATAACAAAAAGCAGGCACATTAAAGGAACAAAAACATTCACTTTGCTGCATTTTTTACAGACAACCTACTGCAGCTGATGATTTTACTTGAAGCATGATTGGACCCCCAATAGTCGACGTTCCCTTTTTGTGCTGAGGGGCTGGTGGGGGCGGGGGTCGTTAAACAAACACACAAAATGAAGGAGGATTGGTGTGAAGGTAACTTGCATCATGCTGATGATGATCGGCGAATCGTTAATAAAGCATGAATATGGTATAATTAGTCGCAAGGGACCCTGTCCCGAGATGTTTACATCAAACTAATTGATCAGACCCATGTGTTGCCGGACGGCTCACTTACGGCAGATTAATCTCACAGTGCAATGATTCCCAATAACCATTAACCTCCCAACTTGTAGTCTCTTGTTTGTTGAACCCGCTAAATGCGGATTACTGTTGGAGAAACTAAATAAAATGAAGAATTGAAGAATTGAAGAAAATCAATAAAATATTGAAACAAAATTTAAAAAAACAGATATATATATTTTTTTCATAGAATTGTTAAAAAGGGACAGAGAGTGTTTTGCTCATATTCTCTTGTAAATATCATTTGCAGACGACATTTTACGACGAGGTGCGTATAGCCATTGTGCACACACAGGTCAACCTGTTCACGAACATTCATCTCTGCGGGAGTCCTGCACAGTGCCATACGCATTATTTTTCACCAAGAAATTGCCATTAAAAATCCATCAGGCCCAACCACGCTGACAAATTCTTAACAAACTTTCAGGTTTAGGCTAAGAGATAAAAATCATAGTTTTCATTCAAAACATTATGAAGCTGGTTTGAATTGGGGTTGACCGATTTGGTCGTAAGGAGGTTGCAGCTACTGCACTCAAAACCTCCTTGCGACCAAAATGGTCGCCCAGAGGTCGGCGACCATTTTTGGTCGCAAGGAGGTGGGTTGTTTGGTCCAAACTGTTTGTAAAGTGGTCGTAAAGTGGTCACAAAGTGGGCACAAAGTGATCGTAAAGTGGTCACAAAGTGGTCACAAAGTGGTCACAAGCCGTAGTGTGACTGGGACTTAATACACTTAGCTGAGAATAATTGAGAGAGAAGCCTATGTTGCTAAATGTAGAATATATCTATCTATGCAGTGCTCTATATATTGTAGTTTAAATGTTTGTGATGTTGGGTGATAAATAAACTTCCTTAATCAACCAAGTCCTGCAATCTCGGCGGACGCGAGATTAGCCGATTAAGTGCACACAATTAACTTCTAAGACACACGGCGGGACCACAAAACACTACAGATTGCAAACTGCTAACCTTTGTGAGCAAGAACACATGGGAAATCAAGAGTTCCAATTTTCTTAGCTACTGATAAAAAAGTACATGTTATAACTCTACAACTCATGACGACAATCACGCAAAAAATGTATATAAAAACTGCATACGCAATCACTGTGTACATTCTCTGTAAAGCAAGTTTACAAAATTTCCACGAGTGTTGCGAATTATA
Source organism: Branchipolynoe longqiensis (assembly GCA_030323885.1). Taxonomy (NCBI): domain Eukaryota; kingdom Metazoa; phylum Annelida; class Polychaeta; order Phyllodocida; family Polynoidae; genus Branchipolynoe; species Branchipolynoe longqiensis. The sequence goes on from CM059191.1 coordinate 93,760,278, forward strand.
ATTTGTCCCTATACAAAAATATGTGGTGGACATTTCTCTATATTATTCGTAAGCTACTTTAGTATATATAATATAAATAATATAAATAATAATATATATATTACATATAATATGTAATACATGTATTAAATGTATTATAATGCAAGCAGTATAGAAATTGACAAATAATACCTCATGTTTATCGATTTCATGTTGTGCCTGAAAATCATAGTGAATCTGTGATGTCTGTTTCTCTGTTGTAGGAGGATGATAGCCAAAGGATAACTCCATAGCCACTTGCCATACTATAACGGTGGGACACCGCCTGCGTAGACTCCACAGACACCTGGCCCACTGCGCAGGACAGGATACCTGGATACCAGGAGGCTTAGTGCTTTACACGCCTGATGCATCGACTACAGACTGAATTTGCCTTTACCAGGATGTGGCTTTAATAGAATAATTCCTCCAGGAAGCTTGAGTGAATGGAAATGGGTGGGATGTGTGTGTGTGTGTATATATACACATAAAACAGAAGGTCAAACACCAAGCTTGTTTAACACATAGTCTAGCCATGAAAATGAAGGAGGCTTTATACGTCTTGACAGTCCTCTACCCACAAGTAGGGCTGGACACTCCGAAGGAAGAATAGAGGATTGAAGAAAAACCCATAGCCATTCTCAAAACAACAAAGCACTTTCAGCTAAAAAAGACAACTGATGATAGTATCTGTGCCCACTAAATAAGATAATAATAAAACAGGCAACTTATGTGTGCGACGACGGCAAAGGAACGAAACGCCGATTTACGTGGATTTATTACAAAGGTGATAGCTTGCATTGAATTGGAAATCGGGCAGGGTGGAGTGATCGGGTCCACTGGACCTCATCGGTCACGTAGTGACGTGAGGCTGAATTTGGCCAGCACTTGTTCGCCTCGCATCCTATGACGTGGCTCGTTTTATTAGCCCCTGCATCTAGCTTTCCCCAAATTGGCGAGCCTGCCCGAATGCTGCGTGCTTAATGCTATCTTCTCGTGAAGCCATGTGTGAAAGGGAGCCGGTGGGGGAAGCCATCCGCGAAGCCACATGTGAAGCCAAAGACGAAATTTCCATAGGGCCAATAACCCCCAGATCCACATCAAGGCTAGAGCAATCTGCAACTGCGAAAAAGCATTGCCGTCAAAGAAGTAATAGTGAGGCAACCAGTCGACATCATTGGGTTGGTGGTGAAGTTGGGGAACAACCATGCTCTGGTCAAACTGTGCCTAGTGCTCAGGCTGAATGTATGTGCCCATCATGTTGAACGATAGTAGCGGTCGGCTGACGGTGGCCTACAATGCAAGCAGTGGAGCGGCCGGCTGGCCGCCTGGCTCCAGCCACTCACCGCCCATAGTCTACAATTGGCCGGTTCTCTGTTTCGTCCTCATTGTTATATCGGTCATTGCTGGAAATATACTTGTCTGCCTCGCCGTAAAAATGGAGCGAAAGCTGCAGAACATGTTCAACTTCTTCCTAGTTTCGCTTGCATTGTCCGACATGCTGTCAGCCATTCTCGTCATGCCGCTGTCCATCGTCAAGGCCTTCATAGGTAAGCTGGTTAACAGTGGGTATTGGAGCTTATCAAATAAAATAAGGGCAGGGATTTATTTTTATCAAATTAAATAATTAAAAAAATATACATGATTAATTAAATGTATATTCTCACTAAAAAATATTTAGATTCGCTATACACTGAATATAAATGACTTTCCATGAGCACAATTGACTTCATTATTAGGAACCACCCCCTTATGAGATACCACTGACAGACTCACCTAACTCTCTTTCCAAATTTGCCATATTGTACTTATCTTTCAGCTACTAAGATTAGGTGTCCAATGTTCAGGCACTGAAACTATTAGTCATCAGAATGAAGGCTTAAGCCCCCGTTCTCGTAATATTTGAGTAAATAATATCTTTTTGCAAAATTACATTTCGTAGCCTTGCTTAAAAACCCATGATATTGAATCAAATTATGCTTGGAAGTTATTAGAAACAAATTAGAAACAAGTATAGCTGATTCATGCTAGGTTTTGATAATGACATCTACCCGCCCCCCTCCCCCTCCAACAAAGCAAAATGTAACTTTAAAAAAAGATAAATTACATTGTTTGTAAGGGAGTTGTAAGTAGTTGGATCATAGTAAGAAGTCCTAGAAACATCTAGGGTCATATCCGGACGCATACTGACTTGTAACAGTGTGCACTCATGGAACGCCAGGCTAGAAGGCCAGGCCGCCAGCACCATGACCTGATGTCCCAGTCAGTCACATTATCCTGACACTGACCCAACCAGTCCTGGCCCTATCCTAATAATGCCGATCGCCTGGCTAGGAAGTATCAATTTTGTTAGTCATTGGTTTGACTCGACCGGGAATTGAACTCCCAACCTTCCACACGGAATTGCCTGCAATCTACCGATTCGGCCACCAGGTCTGCTCATCATAGTAAGAAGAAACCCTAAGGTAGAAAACTAGTCAAAGCACTGCAGCTCTGGACAACTATGTGAGCCACGAATGGCATTGATATACAGGAGCATACATAGTGTGACTAGTCATGAAGAGACAAATTACCACTCAAGTTGAGCCTCTCACGTTTGCCTACATGTCGCCCTCCCTCCCACCCTCCTTCCAAGTTGTTTGCAAAGAATTGCAGAGAATGCCAACTGCAAACAGCGTTGACATCAATCTATTATGTATCCTCGAGGCAACACGCTGACCAACAACCTCTTTCTGCATCGTCTAGGACCCACTGCACCCATAATTTGCCAATAACTTCTGTTACCACACAAACCAGGGATATAATCACATATGACCACGGCTTGGTGGGAACAGGCCATGGCTCGTTGACAATCGCCGGCCATGCCACGTCAAGCAGTTTATCAAAATAGTTCCCGATGGGTCGATTGCAGTGATGCTACTTGATTCTTCAATTGCGCTTTAAATTGACCCTTTATTGTCATGATAGGCAATTTATCAGGCGGCGACACGATCTGATGGTGGGCTGGTGAACTAATACATTGCCTGGGTGTTTACTTACTGCCAGAGGTGAGGATGGAGAGATCCAGGTTCTAGGAGTGCGATTGGGTGAAATAGACTGAGATCAGAATGGTAGGGTAGAGTGATAGCCATTTTAGGTCATGTCGGTATCAAACGATGTATTCATGTATGCAAGGGATGGACAATGTTGGTGAATAAAATATAGTAGACAGGAGGGTATGTGTAATGAACGGATGGGGAGGATGTCAGCTGGGGAGGAAAGTAGGGGGTATGGATGAAAGGAGGCTGAGACGGGGAAAGAGAATGAAGAAGGAGAAGTAAAGGGAAGGGAAGGGAAGGGAGAGGGAAAGGAACTTATGACTTATGAGGAGGTAGATGCGGGAGAAGAGGAAGAAGGAAAGGGGAAAAGAGCGAGAGGAAGAAGAGGATCCCATACATTTTACGAGTGAGTGTGTGGGTGATTGAGAGAGTGAGTGAGTGAGTAAGAGAGTGAGTGAGTGGATGAGTGAAGTGAAGTGAGTGGGTGAGTGAAGTGAGTGAGGGGAGTGGGGTCTGAGGGCTGTGTGACCCGGCAGGGGACGCGGTGAGAGTAAATGACTGAGTGATTGATTGAGTGACTGAGTGAATGACTGAGTGAGTGAGTGAGGGAGTGAGGGAGTGAGGGAGGGAGTGAGTGGGGTCTGAGGGCTGCATGACCGGCAGGGGGCACGGTGAGAGTGAGTGACTGACTGAGTGATTGAGTGATGAGTGATTGTGAGTGAGTGAGAGTGATGACTGTGAGTGAGTGAGGTCTGAGGGGTGCATGACCCGGCAGGGGCGCGGTGAGAGTGAGTGAGTGAGTGAGTGAGTGAGTGACTGAGTGAGTGACTGGGTGAGTGACTGAGTGAGTGAGGGGAGCGGGATCTGAGGGCTGCGTGACCGGCAGGGGGCGCGGTGAGAGTGAGTGAGTGAGTGAGTGAGTGAGTGAGAGAGTGAGTGAGTGAGTGAGGGGAGTGGGGTCTGAGGTCTGTGGGACCCGGCAGGGGGCGCGGTGAGAGTGAATGACTGAGTGAGAGAGTGAGTGAGTGAGTGAGTGAGTGAGTGAGTGAGTGAGTGAGTGAGTGAGGGGAGCGGGGTCTGAGGGCTGCGTGACCGGCAGGGGGCGCGGTGAGAGTGAGACGTTACTGATGGGGACATGGGTCGTGATCAGTTGGCGGAAGTGATGACCCAAGGCCAGCTACTACGGGCAGTGCCCTCTGCCCACACCCAGCCTGCTGCTTATGTGTCCGACGCCCTCTGTCCACCCGCAGCTAATCTCCCCCCTCCCGTCTGCTCCTCGTGCATACCCGTTGCCATGGTCACTGCTCCAACACGCAATTTTATAGCAATAATAATTAATCTAAAATAACAGTCTTTTACTAACTCCTCTCGCGGTTATTGTGGCATAATGGTGTGCGACTGGAAGGCCACAAATATAGTTGTGTCGACTAAGTGATATGCGAAGGACACTACATTATCAACCGAATGTGGTGGCTGAATTGGTAGAGCGCAATCTTCCTGTGTGGAAGGTCAGACATTCGAATTCCAGCTGAGTCAAACCAATGACTTATCAAACTGATACTTGTCGCTACCTAGCATGTTGCCATTAATAGGTAAAGGACTAGTTAGCTCGGTATCAGGATAATGTGACTGTGTGGGATATCAGGTTATGGTGCCAGTGGTCTGGTTTCACAGTGGAGCAGCACTATAAAGTCACCATGAGTGTGCAATCACAAGTCAGGATTTGTCCAGATATTACTTTGATGTTGCTAGGATGTAAAACAACAACAAACAAACAAACCAGACAACATTATCCATGATAGGAATTGTATATAAGTAAAACATAACCTATCTAAATCGACTGACCATGGGACCGACTTTAAATGGTCCATCTAGGTAGGTGGTCGGTTTAGTGAGTTTAAAAATTTATTGTTAGAATGATATTTTATAGGTGATCGTTTGGGACCCAAATAAAGCGGTCGATTTGGGGGAGTGGTCCATCTGTAGAGGTGGTCGGTTAGAGAGATTTTACTGTAGTATGAAGTGGATATCGTTAGCATTGCCCACTTAGACTGCCCTCACTCCCTACCCCGCAAACAGGTAACTGCCTCCTCTTCCCTCAACTTTATTGTGGAACTAAGGGGCCCCCTTCTCCATTTACTGGCTGTGGTCTCCGTAACAAATCGGCGTCGGTGCTTATCCGGAAACGGCAGATTGGTGTTTAGGGCAGGCTGGAAGGAGACTCAATGTGTAGTCAATATGGGCACGTCGGGCTGTGAACAGGGTGCACGGGAGCATGTGTTTGTTTGTTGGGGCTTTATGTCCTAAAAACACGTGAGGTCAGATCAGGATGGCTATCAACTTGTGGCAGTGCACACTCATGATGACTTTATAGTAATGCCCCACTGAAAGACTGGGCCACATGCACCATGCTCCTCCCACTCAGTCACATTATCCTGATACTGAGCAAACCTGTCCTTGTTCTATCCTATTAATGCAGAGCGCCAGGCTGGGAAGTGACAAGTATCAATTGTGTAAGTTACTGGTATGACTCGGTGGGGTTCAAAACCATGACATCCCGCAGGAAGCTAGACAGCGCTCTTACCGATTTGACCACCCATCCCGTAGAATATGAGAGTTCGATTAGCTGAAGAATCAGCATGGGGGCGTGGGTGTGTGTGGGTGTGGGTGTGGGTGTGGGTGTGTGTGTGGGTGTGGGTGTGGGTGTGGGTGTGGGTGTGTGGTGAGGACAGCAGTTTCGGTAGAGGGATTAAATTATCTGATCCTCAGTCCATTGTGTTATTCAAGTTAAATTGTAAGAAGAGGATGAAAGACTGCTCTATAATAACTGAATGGTACTCTGGGAAAATAACAATAGAGAGTTCCAATAACAGGAAGGTAATGTAACTACAGTAAAACCTCTCTAAATCGACTGACCATGGGACCAACTTTAAATGGTTCATTTAGCGAGGTGGTCGGTTTCGGGAGTTTTTCATTTCGTTACAATAGTATTGTATGGGTGATCGTTTGGGACCCCAATAAAGTGACCGATATAGGGGAGTGGTCGATCTGTGCAGGTCAGGTGGTCGGTTAGAGAGGTTTTACTGTATAGGTAACTGGAATAGCATTGTTGTTGTCGATGGAATATAGAAAAATGAGGATACAGACATTGTTGTCGAGTCTGAACAATTTGAGGTAGCATGCCCAAATATAGAGATGCAAAATCAGCCGCTCCTTGCCTCAGATCATCTGATGCTCCAAGATGATCTACTCCCAGTGGTCTGTGATATTGGATGTGGAATCTGGGTTGAACACCCTGGGTTATCAGTGGCGGGACACCTTGGTCATGACCGGAAACTGGATTTTAGTATTGCCAGGGCTTACCCGACACTGGACACAACTGGACACTGCCCCCCATCCCACTTCGACCCAGACTCCCAATGGTTTTATGTGTACCAATTCTTCAGTGATATTGCCTCTCATTCAATGGTACTGACACTAAGGCCTCAGTCACAGTATGGCTTGCGACCACTTTGCGACCAAAAGCCGACGACCGCCTTGCAACCAAAGCAAAAGAAAGGTAGGAAAAACAATGGTCAGTGAATGGTCACAAGCGCTGAAAATGATTGGTGACCTCCAGGCGACTGTTTTGGTTGCAAAGAGGTTTTGGGTGCACTATCTGCAACCTCCTTGTGACCAAAAAGGTCACCTGGAGGTCGGTGACCAATCAGCAACTTCCGGGCGACCACTCCTTTTTGGTGGTCGCAAGCTACATTTCGCACAAAGTTGGTCGATTTGTTTTTGTTTGTTGTTTTACGTCCTACCAACATCTAAGGTCATATCAGGACGGAAAGTTTGCCTGATGAGTGAGATTACCTACAAAAGCGCACACAGGAAAATGCGCATTACTTATGTTTATGAGCTATTACTTATGTATTTCTGCTGGTGGGTGAGAGGGGTGGGGGTTCGAATGACCTGGCTGAGGAAGGGTTAATAATACCAGCCTTATCATCACAATGGTCACGTGTCACCGCCAAGCCCTATTCACAGAACGCGGCTCACCGGCCGGAAGTCATGTCAGACGCAGCGTCTCACTATCCAAGCAAAGTCTGCATTGCTGCCTTCCTCTCTAACCACCTTGGACCATTGCCAAACATGGCCACCACAGGGCTGCAAGTGTGTGCTCCCAACTTTTTGTACCACCCAACACAAACAAAACAGAACCAGCTATGTGGTACAGATTCACAGCATAGGGATTGACATTTCCAGCGTGCATGGGCCTGGAATGAGGTATAATCAAAGCGGCCCTGCGGACTGTTATAAATCGATTGTTGCGGTGGGTGGGTGCTGCGTATATATCAGTATGTCAATGGGTGCCAGGCACACCATGCACCCATCAGCCCTTTCGGGCTGGGGTAAGTGTAACAGACAGCCCACAACATGACCAACGCATAAACCTGTCAAGGGGCAGCCCGCCTAAAATTGAGATACAACCGTGTGCCAACAAAATTAATGTAAATGCTTTTATGATTTCATGATTATAATTCTTTCCTTCAAGCCCAAAATCTGAAACTGGTGCAAAGTGGTATGGATGTCTAAATGCGTAAAGAAGGCTGTGTATGACGGGGTTACTTGGCGTGCTCTTAATTTGCGCATTCTGAAAGTCTGTTGATTTCTTTCTAAATAAGATATGAGGTAAGTAGTTAACTTGATGTAGGCTATATTTCGTTTTAAAGCAGATATCTACATGGCCACGGCCACATCTCCATCACAACATTATGCAGACTTGCTCATAGTAGCAAGGTCAAATACACCAAAACACTTATTCATTTCCGTCCTATAGGGCAAAAAAAGTCCGCAATACTTGTCAGGCCAGAACACAATGTAGAGGGTAAGGAGATGTGGGAGAATGCTTACAGAAATGCATAGGGTAGGGAGAAGTGGGAGAATGCTTACAAACAGAGAAAGAGTGCATGCAGTACAACTGAAAGTGACAAAACAAGGGAAATAACGAGACCGTTACTGTCTAGCGGCGAAAACAAGTCATTAGACGTTATGGGCAGCATAAATACACATCACCAAAAAAAAACCCCAAAAAACATCAAGAAAATGTGCACAGTGTATAATCAGTTCATTTGGTGCATAGAATTTGTATGCAATTTTTAGATTTTGTATTATCGAACGGTATCATAGGATTAGATGAACCGTGGCATATCTAAATTTTAAAGGGCGTTTTCCTTCCATTAGGTGTAAAAAATAAGGAGGGTTGTAGAGCTGCACATGGCCTATATTTAGACCCTTGTTTTCCCAACAGGTCCAGTATGGTATGGGCAGTCAGGGGTACCCACCAGCCCAGTGTTTCACACACTGGCACACTACCAGTTTAAAGGGCACGTCAACAAAAATACCTACAACCAACCAGCAGATGAACAAGTTGCCATCCATAACCACTAAATCCCTAACTTATCTTCGTTCCGAATCCATACCATACATTATATATAATGTGTATCTATATCTATATAGATATTATATACTTGAAGAGCTCCTTTCCAAACCACGATAAGCACCAAATTAACAAAAAGAAGAGTTTGCAATGATTTGGCACTTATCGTGTTTGGGAAAAGAGCTTTCATATACACTATGCAAATAAAGAGATCTTTTCCAAAACGCGATCTACGAACTTGGCATTAGCGTTGCAAACTCTTTTTTTTTTTTTATTTGCCGCTTATCGTGCTTTGGAAAACAGCTCTTCATTTGAATACATTTTCAGTGCGTGAGTGACAGTATGGTGAAAAGGGGTCACCCATAAAGTAGTGCACAACATATGGGTGATAATATAAGGAACATTCCCTTCCATGCCTTTAATAACTCAGGGATGAAAGTGGTCTCCGGGGAAAAAAAGCGGAAATGCTGATATTCTCCCATAGGTTTAGCATTGTCAGGGAATCGCGGAAAATTCCCGGAAGTCGGGTTTCATCTCTGCTTTATACTATCATAATTCTTATATATATATATATATATATATATATATATATATTTATATATATATATATATATATACATATATGTATATGAGCATAATTTAGTAGACCAGTTCATCGCAATATAACTCAAGTAGGGAGCGTAGAGTTTTCTCTCACACAAACAAATAAAAACCCACAAAAAAACATGCCTAAAAAATATATAAACTGGTAGTAAGACTGGCCTTTGGGAGTAGCTGGGAATAGGTGCAATTCATTAGGCAGTTCGGCAAACCTAACTGCAGCCTGCTGCAACTACATCTCCCGTACAACTAGCCCGGGCCCTGGAGGCTGTGTGGAGCGAATGGCTGTGAGTCAGTCACTCCACATAAGGGTGTCCTGTTAAAGACCTCTCTGTGGTTTTGTCTGTAGTAGGTAGCCTAAAGATTTGACACACACTACAGGTTATATATTTATAAACCACTCCCTGACCTATCCTAATAATCCCGCGCACCAGGCACGCGATCAATAAATGTAACAATTTGTAAGTATTGGATTTAACTCGGCCAGGAATCAATCCCACAACAACTCTAGTAAGTGAGGTTCACACCGCTGGGCGGTCAGCACCTAATCTACATAGGCCTTCTAAATCACCATAGCATCTATCTAGTTAATGATCTAAATATTCATGAGTAATCAAACCTAGAAAGAATAGAGAACCTTAAAGAAAATAGCATCCAAAACGCTCAGTACTAGCATAGTCTATGTGTTCTAATAAGCATGGGCAGTGTTATCTCTATTGCTATGCTTTGGAAAACAGCTGATTTAATGACCATTCTAGATGGTCGTGGAAATGTAGACTTTTCTTGTCAGCCAAAGTATTTTGACTGCCTGGGATATGAGCTTCTGCTAGCCATATGTCATGTTCCTATGCCCAGTCCCAAATTAGTTTGGCTAAATGGTTACATGGTTTGGAAAGAGTCCCTCCCATATTACGTATGTAAGCCATAGCTGTTGTGTTATCTGTCAAAACCAGTACATAATTTTTGGTTAGGCGAACCAGGCTACGTAATCCTAGTACATTAATGTGATTGGATATTTCATCATCCATCCACCGCCCACCTGTTGCCTGTTGGTCTCTGTGAGCCCCCCCCCCCCCCCCCCCCCATCCTTCTAGTGAAGCATCCGTTGTAACTGTAGTGTTGGGCACTCCCATTCTTATGGTGTTGGGCAAATTATTAATGTGTGATAGCCACCACATAATATCTTTTTGGCCATCTGGCGAACTCGTCATGGGCCATTCAAACTTTCCTTTAGTGCGAGCCAAAGCTAAGTTCTTATCTATTTCTAGTGATTTAATATGGGCCTTGCCATATAGAATAGCCGGTGCACATGCTATCATAATTCCTATCAGTATTGCGACTTGTATTATCTTTGGTTTGTTCAATTGTAATAATTGGTTTGCGGTTGTTGCAAACTTATCAACTTTTCGTTTGGTTTTTGTTCGTGATCCTGACCCATATATGTAGAGAGAGAGAGAGAGAGAGAGAGAGAGAGAGAGAGAGAGAGAGAGAGAGAGAGGAGAGAGATAGAGATAGAGAGAGAGATAGAGAGAGAGATAGAGATAGAGATAGAGAGAGAGATAGAGATAGAGATAGAGATAGAGATAGAGAGAGAGAGAGAGAGAGAGAGAGAGAGACTGAATTAGTGACTTTTGGTTGAGAATATACTTAATTGCAGCTTAACAACAAATGAGGTGAGAACTATGTTAAAGCTACTGCAAATTAAATAAAGCCATGTGTCTTATGAGCAACTCGAGAAAGATGCATGAAACATATGCGAACTACAAAACCTACAGCACTTATGATTGTTAGTTAATGGTAAAGAAGAGCAATTGCAGTTAGCTATCGCTATGGTGCTTGGATTACCGTGGGGTATTGGCAGCAACTGGCAGTTCCCATATGCCATTGTGTATCCTTGGAAACATGACTCTGCTATTGCTGCCTAGACGCTCAGCTCACAGCGCAGTCCTCACTCTCCACCCATAGCACCGCTCCCATTACAGTGGTCGGCTCCTGCGAGTTGAAAGCTTGAGTGTCATTGTATTTCACTGGCAGCCTCCTTTTAATGTAAATCGCATCCTCAACATTACCCTTCACAGTCTACCATGTCCGGAGCATATTTTAATCTACTTATACTCCACACCAAAGCTTTGGGTCTTGACTTTGGCTATAATATAAAGTCAGGCAGTTCCGTAGTTATTGTAAATATTGATATTTTGTTCCTATGTTCTCCCCATCATTCCCCAGTCATTTCCATTTTAAATTATAGCACGCTGCTCCTATAACCCGCGTCCCAACATTCGGCCTGTGTCTGATCAAAGACAGGCTGGATGTGGGAGAGGGGGGAGGTGATTTTACATATACCTAGCGTTAATTAAAATGAGAAAAACTGTTTTATTTCTTCTAAGATCAGACAGTAAACTGATATGCAGTCTACTTAAAGTTGCTCATCATAATGGCAAGCTAAGCAAACATTTCTTGAGAGAACCTGTACAATGCCTCGGCTTGGAGAATGTGGGAGTGAGATCGACCATTGCGCGTGAGTAGTACCCTGAGATGGGCATTGACCAGGGCAGTGGGAGTTCGGGAGCTGTAATCTACAGCATTGCCGTCCTCGACCAACCCCGGGTAGCTATTGAACAAATCAAGCAGAAGCATGCCATTTCCCGGCAATTGACCGCAAACAGAATGATAAAGCTCTCATTGATAGTATGATTCATTGCTTTAAAGCCGCACTGTCCGGACGCAGTGGCCGAATCGGTAGAGTGCAGGCTTCCCGTGTGGAAGGTCGGGAGTTTGATTCCCGGTCGAGTCAAATCAATGACTTACAAAATTGATATTTGTCGCTACTAGCCTGGCGCTCAGCATTAATAGGATATGACAAGGACTGGTTATCAGGATAATGTGACTGTGTGGGATATCGAGTAATGGTGCCAGCGACCTGATCTCTCAGTGGGGCAGCACTATAAAGTGTGCACTGTAGAATCACAACAAACAAAACTAAAACATTTTAATACACATACATGCACTATAGAATGACGATAAACAAACACAACAAAGAAACACAATTTAACACACACATATACACACATCTTAACGTAAATTGTACATTGTCAGAGAAAATGAGTCACTTATATTTAACTAATTGGACTTACCTGGTTACAGCCGGGGGCATGGGTTTCGAACAACAAGTGGCACTTACCTGAAAATGAAACAAAAACTTAAGTCAGTTAACCTAAGCACTATACACATAATTTCTTTCATTTATCCAATCAACCAAAGTGGGTTAGTTTTATTCCCCAGTTAACGTCTCTAAAAAAGTACATGCTTCGCTAACAATAACATTGAAATAGAGAATGGTGCCTTCTCTGACATTTAGAGTCTTCAGAACCTTTTTTTTGTTTGGGGGGGGGGGGGGGGGCAAGCACGGGATATATTCCAAGGGGTTTCATTACGGTGAAAGGACTCTTTACGTCTGCTGGGTATTGACATAATCAGGTCAAGCTGCATAGTCCGTTGAAAACATCTAATTAAAAAAAATTAAAATAAAAATAAAATATAGCTTGTTTTATTTACCAAAGCCTCTAGAGCACATTGATTTTTATCATCGGCTATTGGGCATCAAACATATGGTCATTCTGACGTATTTCTTTGGAGGAAACCTGCAGTCACCACATAGGCTACTCTTTCCGATAATCAGCAAGGGGGCTTTTATATGCACTTTACCACCGACAGGACAGCACATACCACAACCTTTGATGAACCAGTTGTGGACCACTGGTTGGAACAGAAAATAGCCCAAACTGCAAATAGATCCACTGAGATGGATCGATAGGATGATCTACACCATCACAGGTGGACGCTCTACCGCCTGAGCTACATTCCGCTCCCTATTTTCTAAACCAAAACAATTATTTAGATTTGATTCTACATATCTAACTTAGATACTCGTGTACTTATTAAACATTTGTCGCCACATAGATGGGAATTCTGAGTCAATTTACTGCAGAAGCCTATGATGTCAAGGTTTTGGCATGCTTGCCGAAAATAATTATGCTTATTTTCATCGGACTATACAGCTTTAAATGACTTTCCAACTTATCAGTCACACACACACACGCACGCGCCCGCACGCGCGCATACACGCACGCACGCACGCACGCACGCACGCACGCACGCACGCACACACACACAACATACCCTAACCATCCACACAGCCGCCCCACCCCCCTCCACTCCACTCCCATCGCCCCTCTCCGCAACCAAGTGTCACAGTCACACCTCCCTGCTTATCCCACTCTGGATCCCCCCACCCCCACCCCCACCCCACACACGGCATGTTTTTCCATCTTCAAGCGCATTAATGCAAAACTGGCGGTTGGGTGCATTACCATCAGCAGCTACATTTAAATCTAAATGGTGGCCGGGGCGGTTTTTCACGCTGCTAGTTGGCGCTGAAGTTTAATGCTCTTCGACGCTGATCCCTCACTGCTGACAGGCTAGCCGTCTCGGTCCATCAAACAGAGCCTTTTTATATCATAACAGCACAAAGCAGCACATCAAATGCCATCAAAAACCTATATTTGTTGGAAAGAAAAAAATATCTTGGGGGAGGTGATTGGCTTCAATATTTTTTTAACGGTATGTAGGTGGGCACGCCACACTTTCCAGTTAAATGATCATTAACATTCAATAGCAACAATACAAGTATTTCACTTCCCAATGCGATTCAATTGAACTGCCAGTTCCCCACCCTTTAGATCAAAGGTTGCATATCAAATTGGAGATCTATGTGAAGCCAGAATGAGACCTAAAGCTGCATAGGCCGATAAAGCATCAACTTTTCAAAACCAAAATAATTATCTAGATTTGATTCTACATATTTAACTTAGATACTGCTGCCCTTATTACGTATTTGTTGCCACATAGAAGGGAATATTCATTCAATTTAATAGAGCCTGTTCCTGCGGAAGCCGATGGTGTCAAGAGTGTTGGCATGCTGGCCAAAACTAATTTTACATGCCATTTAAAATAAAAGTTACTACAAAGTAAAGTAAGGTAGATTACAATAATCAAATTAATATACTCATCTCAGAAACTCAAGATCATCGGTTAGTTGGTTGTCGGAGTTTTACAACCTGGCAACATCTCAGGTCATATCAGGACGGGAAAACCATCGGACTATGCAACTTGAAATGCACAACTTAATTAGCTATTGGTGAATGTGGGTTTATTTGTATGCGGAGTGTGCTGATGGGTTTCCAAAGTTACACCCCGAGGTGTTTGTAATCAGTGGCAGTCCAGTCCGCACAGCGAAGCCTTCATTACCAAAGTGCGCCTCCCGTACCTTTCTTTGGTACACGGTTACTGTCTACTCAGCAGAATGGCACTCGTACCACATAGAGTCCCTCAAATATAGCACCATAGCAAACGTAGTGACGTGCACTGACCACGTGTACACATGGGTAGACTGATTGCATTAGGGAACAAGATAGTTAGATCGGTACCTCCGGAATGCAAAAGTGTGGGTTCGATCCCTAGAAAAATCTAAGGTCCTATCAGAACCGGTACCGACTCACACACCGAGGACGATTTTTTAGTGCTGCCTCACTGGGATACCGTGCTTCCCCCCCCCCCCCCCCGAACACCATGACGAGAGGGGAGACCGGGCGCGGTGGCCAAATCGGTAGAGCGCAGGCCTCCCGTGCGGGTTTATTTGTTGTTTGTTTGTTGTTATTTTACGTCCTAGCAACATCTAAGGTACTATCAGGAGACCATGGGTTCACATCCTCCGATCTCTCAAAACAGGAGATGGACGCTCAACTCATTCAGCCATCCCGTGCGGGAGATCGGGAGTTCAATTCCCGATCGAGTCAAACCAATGACGTACAAAATTGATACTTGTTGCTTCATAGCTTGGCGCTAGGACTGGTTGGCTCAGGATAATGTGACCGAGTGGGATATCAGGTCACAGTGCTGGCGGCCTGGTCTCCAGGTGGGGCAGCACTATAAAGTCGCCATGAGTGTTCACTTTCGCAAGTCAGTACCCGTCCTGATTACCTTAAATGTTGCCATGACCTTAAATGTTGCCAGGACGTAAAACTCCAACAGCCAGCCAGCCAGCCAGCCAGCCAGCCAGCCAGCCAGCCAGCCAGCCAGCCAACCAACCAACCAACCAACCAACCAACCAACCAACCAACCAACCAACCAACCAACCAACCAACCAACCAACCAACAACCAACCAACCAACCAACCAACCAACCAACCAACCAACCAACCAACCAACCAACCAACCAACCAACCAACCAACCAACCAACCAACCAACCAACCAACCAACCAACCAACCAACCAACCAACCAACCAACCAACCAACCAACCAACCAACCAACCAACCAACCAACCAACCAACCGACCGAGAGTGGGGAGGGTTGGGGGCATCGCGTGGAGTGGGGGTGGGGGTTCGCCGAAGGGCTTTTTAAAAGCACATGTAAAGAGCACAGCAGGAGGCCGTGAATAGGGCTTTGAATCTGGGACTAGGAGAAGCCGGCGAACTGCGACCTGGACGCGGAGATGAGACGGGGTGCGGGGCTTTGGGGGCCGGCCGTACCGGGAGGGGGGAGGGGGAGGGGGAGGGGGAGGGGAGGGGGGTGTAGTGAAGGGAAGAGCTATGCGAGCCCAGATTGGGAACTAAGGACGCAGGTCAATAAATGGACGGGATCCTCGGGGTTCGTGTAAGGTGTAGGGGTGTGAGGGTGTGACTGTGTGTGGTGAAGGGGTGTAGGGGTATGGATGTGTAGGGGTTCACGGGGTGAAAGGTACTAGCGGTGCGTAGGGATGTATGGGTGTAGACGTGGAGGGATGTGGGTGTGTAGGGTTGTATTTGTAAGGGAGTGTAGGGGTTTGGGATGTAGAGGTGTCGAGGTATAGAAGTCTAAAAGTGTCGAGGTATAGAAGTGTAGCGGTGTGGATGTATAGAAATGTAGAGGGGTAGAAGTGTATAGGTGTAGTGTAGGTATTTAGAAGTGTCGGTGTAAAAGTTTAGAGATGTAGAAGTGTAGAGTTATGGGTGTAGAAGTGTAGAGATGTAGTGTAGAAGTGCAATGGTGTAGAAGTCCAAGCGTGTAGAAGTGTAGAATTGTAGGTATAGATGTTGTTTGTTTGTTGTTGTTTTATGTCCTAACAACATCTAAGGTCATATCAGGACGCACACCAACTTGTGACAGTGCGCACTCATGGTGTCTTTATAGTGCTGCCCCACTGGGAGACCAGGCTGCCAGCACCAGGACCTGATATCCCACTCAGTCACATTATCCTGACACTGAGCGAACCACTCCTTGTCCTATCCTAATAATGCCAAGCACCTGGCTAGGAAGCGACAAGTTTCAATTTTTAAGTCATCTGTTTGACTCGACCAGAGTTCGAACCCACGATCCCACGGTCTACCAAGACGGGAGACGGACGCTCTAACTCATTCGGCCATGCCGCCTGGAGTAGAAGTGTGCGGTGAAAGTGGTAGAGGTGTAGGAGTGTAGAGTGTGGGTGTGCAGGGGTGTACGGTGAAGGAGTGTGGGGAGTAGGAGGTGTGGGGGTGTGGGGGTGTAGGGGTGAAGGCACGGCGATTCGCGGGGAGAGGCTAAACGGTTGCTGAACAAGCTGGAAACCACCCGTCTCGGCTTCCCGACGCGGCTCCGTTACACTGTTTACCCGACTCTCACCTCGGCAGGACTCCCATTGCGGCAGCATTTCTGAGCAGAATCTTCAGGCCAGCTTCGGAGTGGGAATGTTTCACTCAGGAATCACGACACTATATGTGTGCGCGTGCGTTGTGTTGTGTTGTGTTGTGTTGTGTTGTGTTGTGTTGTGTTGTGTTGTGTTGTGTGTGTGTGTGTGTGTAAATGTATATATATATATACATACACACACCTGGGCGGTGATCCAAATTGCTCGCTTCGGGGGAGTAACAGCTAGGGCGAGCCTCTCGGGTCACAAGGTGGTGTTGGGTTTGTGTAGCCGAAGTTGCACTCCTCCACTAAGATGGTCAGCTGCGCGCTAAGTCGGCACGCCATGCACTAACGCCTTCTGGGCCCATATGTATGAGCCCGGGTTAGCCGTCGTAACCCTGGGTCGTGTGGATTTCCCGGGTTAGCGGCCAAAAGTGCGTATGTATGTGTCGGGGTTAAACTAACTAGGGGAGTTTAAAGTCGCTTGCACTAACCCCATGCGAAAGGAGGGTTAAAGGTGGGGTTAGGCACTGACTTGGCCCAAATCTATTCAATGCGACCATATTTAACAGAATTAGATACGCAATAAGTGAAATTTGATCAATTTAACCCTAAATTCGAACCCTCCTTAAGGCTACCGCCGCATTGGCGGCGATATTAATAGTTATATTTTCGAATCGACGAACGTAAAGTCAACAAACCGCCGCCCCCGCCAGTATGGAAAGGGACGTCGATGCGGCGGCGATTTGTTTACTTTACGTTCGTCGATTCGAAAATATAACTATTAATATCGCCGCCAATGCGGCGGTAGCCTTAAGGAGGGTTCAAATTTAGGGTTAAATTGATCAAATTTCACTTATTGCGTATGTAATTCTGTTAAATATGATAGCATTTAATATATTTGAGCCTAATATATGGCTACAAACGCAGAGGGATTTCCCAAATCTATAAATAACTGAAACGTTAGCTAACTCGGGTGCGTTTTGGTCACATACATCCCCCATGACACATTTGGAACTCTGCGGTTAGCTTACCCGGCACCCTCCTTTAACCCTGGTCCGGTTAAAAATTGGCTCATACATATGGGCCCTGACGTCAAAACTAGGTTGATGCTCTCACCGAGTTGGACACCTGGTGGGCAGTGACTCAACCACTATGCCACACACTAATGCCTTTTGACATCACAACTAGGTAGGAGCTCTAACCGAGTTGGATGCCTGGTGGGCAGTGACTCAACCACTACACCATGCACTAATGCTTTTTGACGTCACAACTAGGTAGGAGCTCTCACCACGTTGGGACACCTGGTGGGCAGTGACTCAACCACTACACCATGCACTAATGCCTTTTGACATCACAACTAGGTTGGAGGTCTCACTGAGTTGGACACCTGGTGAGCAAGTGACTCAACCACTACACCACACACTAATGCCTTTTGACGTCACAACTAGGTTGGAGGTCTCACTGAGTTGGACACCTGGTGGGCAGTGACTCAACCACTACACCACACACTAATGCCTTTTGACGTCACAACTAGGTAGGAGCTCCTAACCGAGTTGGAGCTCTAACCGAGTTGGACACCACGCATTAACGCCTTCTGACATTACAACTAGTTTGGAGCTCTCACCAAGTTGGACACCTGGTGGGCAGTGACTCAACCACTACGCCACGCACTAATGCCTTCTGACATCACAACTAGGTTTGAGCTCTCACCGCGATGGACACCTGGTGGTGAGGGACTCAACCAGACTTGAAATGTTCATTATGTCTAAATATACTTCGTCTAATTATAGATTGGTTCTCGGATTCAACTCGCTAATGGGGCGGGTATCTACCATCACTTGTAAGTCACTGGCCAGCTAGTGGTTACCATGGTTACTAACTGAGCAAGGTGCTGAAGATTGTTCCCTCGTTGGTAGGGGGATATGTGTTATGATATGTGTTATGATACAGACGGCAAGTCTAATATAAGCTGAGCATGGAAACCTTGATGACAGCATGGTCTGTACAAATATGAAGATATGGAATTCAAGGCTATTTCAAGGCTTTACAAGTCTGTTTTTGATAGGAATTCAAGACTATCTTCATCTGGTTTTCAGGAAAAACGAACAATAGTGAATGGCGATTTCAGACTAATTTTGATCAGTGGGGACAGTTTAATAGAATTCAAGGCTTTAAAAACTAATTACCCAAAATAGGTTAAATTCAAGGCTTTCCAAGGCCTTGAAATGGTGGGAGGGGGGGTGGAGTAAATGACTTTCAAGACTTTCCAGGCCCCATACGGACCATGTGGCAGTCTCTCCATAGGCCACTGCACCTAGTGAGGAGCGAAGTGCACAACATTTATTTATTTTTACTGAGATAACTCCTATATATTTCACGACATGACATGATCACCACACACCTCCGATTTGGAGGCTTCTTTGGTGAGTAAGTGGTATTATCCAGATATACGTCATCTAGCTTTACATTGTTGATTTACATCGTTTGTTTTGCAAATTTAGTAAATATTGAACAAATAAAAATATTGACAGCATTAAATAAAAGAAAAATATGGGCGCCATGGCTAAACATATTAATATTATAAATAAATTCTAATACGGGAAGTTGAATTTAAATTAGAACCAGTTGCTTTTCAATTTTGAAATTAACTAGCTCAGCTTGTGTAGCAATTCACCTTATTATGCTGCCAAATATGATTGCAGTAGCCTCTTGTCTGACTTGCATAATGATTCGTGAAGCGAACCTGAACAAAATGTTCACCTCAATATACTTTAGACATATTGAATGTAAGAAAATGAAAATATCCCACTTCCAAATGAAGAGCCAAGTGCACAGTTCTGTAAGTGTTGGTTGTTGGACTTTTACGTCCTAGCAACATCTAAGGTCACATCAGGATGGGTATCGACTTATGACAATGTGCACTCACAGCAACTTTATAGTGGCCAGGTTGCCAGCACCATAACCTTATATCCCATTCAGTCACATTATCCTGACACTGAGCCAACCAGGCCTTGCCCTATCCTAACATTACCGAGCACCTGACTAGGAAGCGATAAGTATAAATCGTTAAGTCATTGCTTTGACTCGACCAGGGTTCGAACCTGTGGATTCGAATCCCACGATCTACGAAAACGGGAGACAGACGCTGAACTCATTTGGCCATCCTGTCTGGTCCTCTGTAAGTGTTACTGTGATTTACAAATGGGGGTCACTGACCGACAACACAAGCTAAAGCCAATCTAATCAGCACCACATCCCAGCTTAAACTAAGGAAATTACTCTAATGCGACAAGCACCATTATCCCCACCGAAAGGGGGCGGCGGATGAGGCTGTGGGGCTTTAGAGACTTCCTGTGCCCGCAGACATCCTGTTATCTGTGTCGCGTCGCCTCAAGGCGCGTGTTATAGGCGTGCACATGGCAATGGCCTTTCACTTCAAATCTGTTCTTTACTGACCCAAAATAGCCACTATGTCCATTGGATAAGCCCACCAACTGTCTGGTGTGAGTGAAATTAGCCAAAGCACCAACAGCCGATGTCAACTTTTTGTGCTGGGTGGTCGTTAAACAAACAGAAATTCGCATAAATGGCGTACTGTGTGCGTGCGTGCGTGTGTGTGTCTGTGTGTGTGTGTCAAACTAGAAATGTAATTAAATGAATGGGATATTTTAAAGTTCCCAGCGTCCCTCTAGCCGGATACTCAGCTTCCTGTATTCGGAAGATGAAGTAAGAACTAGATCTATTTGGATCTGAAAGAGTAGTAATATTAGTATGCAGAGATTAATTAATATGTTGGCTTTGGGTTGTTTTTTTGTGTTAAAAAAAAACCACACCATAACATCTGGCTTCTCCCCTGCTACTGTGTATATATATAGCAGTGAAACCATGTTATTATGTGACCGTTGGGGGTTCATACAAAGTCATCGCGAAAACAGCATGGTCGCGTTAAATCAGGGATCAGCTAACTGAATTCCTTTTGAATTAAAGAATTCTGGGTCCAATGAATCGTCGCGTTATATCCGAATTTGTGTTAAGTCAGGGCATGCTATACTTATAACGGTGTTTCATTGTTAGAACCGGTGTTAAAAATCGGCATCGATATTGACATGTTCGATTGCAAACTACACAATGCATTTTAGGGAATATGGCCACTGCAACACAGGCACTTTCGACGTGGGAGGGTGGGGGGGGGGGGAGACTTTAAATGCTGAATGTTTAAATTTGACACACATTACCGCAAAAGTTTGCAGCATATTGATTCAGCTAAATCAATAATCCTTTAGAAGGCACTGCTGTGTCACTATGTGTGCGTGTGCATGTGAGGTCGGTGGACTGTAGCGCACAAATAATACACATCATTATAGCCTCCTGCACTGGGAACATAGCATTTTCCTAGACAGCTTCTAAAATTACCAGTTCCCCACTTTCTAAATGGTTTCATGTTTCCCAGAATAGCTGAGTAAGCGACCACGTAGGTTGTCACGGTAACTCAACAAACTTGCGCAGCAACACACACCGTGGCGAAATTCTCCCATTTACAAAAGACTGGAAGTGACTCCCCCCACCCTTTAAATTTGTTTGTTTAAGCTGCTGTTGTTTGGGAAGGGGAGGGGGCGCTGGGAGAGTAGACTTTTTTCCAGCAAGAACGATTACAAGAACATGCAGAACTTGTCAAACCAAAATCGACATGCAAACGCCATTCTCCCAGCGGAAGGGTAGGTGGTGATGATGGTGTTGGTGGTTGTCGTGGTGGTTACGGTGATGGCTGTGGTTGTAGTGGTGATGATGGTGTTGGTGGTAATCCTGGTGATGGTGATGATCATGATGGTGATGGTTATGGTTACGGCTACGGTGATGGTGTTTATGGTGATGGTGGCGGTGGTGATAATGGTGGTGATGGTGGCGGTGGTGATAATGGTGGTGATGGCTCGGGTGATGGTGTTTATCGATACAGTGATGGTGGTAATGGTGGTTATGGTGGTGGTTGTGGCGATGCCGTTGGTGATAGCAGTGGCGATGGTGATGGTGATGATCAGGATGAGGGCGAGGCCACTACAATCTCAAAAGCTGAGCTCTTCATCGTGAATCTCCCTGGTCGAGTCAAACCAATGACTTAAAAATTGATACTTGTCGCTTCCTAGCCTGGCACTCGTCATTGTTAGGATAGGGCAAGGACTGGTTGGTTCAGTGTCAGGATAATGTGACTGAGTGAAATATCAGGTCATGGTGCTGGTTTCCTGGTCTCCCAGTAGGGCAGCACTATAAAGTTGCCATGAGTGTGCACTGTCATAAGTCAGTACCCGTCCTGATATGACCTTAGATGTTGCTAGGACATAAAACAACAAACAACAAACACCATCATCCGGAAGGTAAACCCTCGCCAATAAACATAGTTTGTATCTATTGAATTCAAATCCTATCCACACTTTTTGCTCGCTGCTTTTCGCATGTCTATTTAACGATTAGCATCCGCTCATTAAATGGATACCAATCGAATCAACATGGGGATGCGCCCACATATAAATGGACTAAGTGGGTGCAGATATGATCGGATCTTCTAATTATGGCGCCCCAGGTGGGTTGCGATAATGCGGCTACAGTAGCTTGTCCACCAGGACGCGTGGGTGTCTTCGTTATTTATATCCACATCATTAATATCTATTCTCCTTCTTCGGGCAAAATCATACAGTGAGCTGCATCCAATATATATTGTCCCTCTTCCTGCCAAATGATAGAACAAATAATATATGATGCGATACAAACAATTTTTAGAGTCTTCCAATTACCTAACCACCCAACAAAATAGATTTAGAAAAGACAGATCAACAGATCTTATGGATCAGTTATTGACCAACATGGAAAAGGTGAACTTACAATTGCAGTAGACCTCGACTTCAAAAAAGCTTTTGATACAATTGATAATAGAATACTATCGCAGGAAATCCAGAAAGCAGGACTGGGGAAGAAAATCTGTACATTCATGACCAACTACTTAACTAATAGGAAACAATGCACAAAACTTCATGACACTGAGTCAACCATCAGGACTATTAAAACTGGAGTTCCGCAGGGTTCAACCCTGGGCCCCCTTCTGTTTTTAATCTTTATAAATGATCTACCCCAAGTATCAGAGGATGCAACATTCACATTATTTCCAGACGATGCAACACTCACAGTACACAATGAAGATTTCCAAATAGCAACGGATCAGGTTCGGACAGTGCTGACCAGGGTTAACCTGTGGTGTAGTGAAAACAAACTATCCCTTAACACCAATAAAACTGAGTTTGTCATTTATGGCACCAAAGCAAGGAAGGGGAGAGCACAATCCATTACACTGGATATTGGCGGAAACCAAATTAAGGAGGCAAGTGCATATCAGTGATTGATTCTACCTTAAATGGGAATCAACAGCTGGCTAGACTAACTCAATCATTGGCACTAAAAATGACTACAATCAGGAAGATGTGGAGCTTCATCAGCAAAAAGACTGCCCTACTGCTATATAAATCAACAGTTCTACCAATAATAGACTAAAATGATATAATTTATGGATTGCTCATGAAGCAGCAACTGACTAAACTACAAAGGATCCAAAACACAATTTATTGGGGCAAAACACAAAAATGCATGACAAAGCAAACCTAGATTACCTAATGGTTAAAAGAGATTCTCATCTCCTATCACTTATGTACAGAAGAGCAGAGAGACCCCATATATAGACAACACAAAAGGGAATACTAGATGGGCTGATTCCACTCTACTCCAGGTCCCCAAGCCTTCTACAAACAAACTAATTAAAGCACCAATTTACAAAGGCAGCATGATGTGGAACAACCTACCAGCCAGAACCAGGGCAGCATCCTCTTACCTAGAATTAATAAACTCACTAAGAGTACATCGGATTGGGAAGGCCCTTATGCAGTTACAGTGAAGTATGTTCCATGGCGTTACCATACCGTAAGTGGCAGACCACCGAACCCTAAGCCTCAGTTCTCTCCCCCCCCCCTCCCTTTTATATTTGTTGCTGTTCCTCTGTTATTTCCAGTCAACCATATACAATGACAGAGACAGTCCAAATAAAAATGGCTGGGATTGGTCCCACTGCTTCACTGGTCACAGCTGGTCCAGTGTATTATTAACAACCCCACCCCAACAACATAATTCATAAACCCACATAACTAACTACACTAGAGTTACACTAGAATATTTCTAACAAACTAACATTTATATACCGCATTGCCTAACTGCAACTGAACATTAAAAAAAAATTAAACTTACTACAACTTTACCAACTGAATACAGAAGATAACTTCTGCTTACATTCTAAATACTATGTAAATACTCACATTGATCTGACTAATATTGATCTAGTTATATGACACTAATGTTACCATATTGCTATGGAACTTTTGGGTTACAGAATTTCATTGCGTTACATGCTGCAAATTGTGTATTCAACAGTTATTCTATATACCTTTTGTGTAAATAACCCTGAATTGAAAAATGGCTGGAAGACCAGTGCTTCGGCACTGACAAGACTTATTCAGCAGAATAAACATATTTACCACACACAAAAATCATATATATGAGAGATACATGTATACATATAAATGCATTGCCTAAATTTATAAAAAAAATAATTTAAAAAAAGGAAAGAACGAAAGAAAGAAAAGAAAAGAAAAGAAAGAAGCACCCACACAAAAACGTGGATTGATTGTGGGTTTCATCTCCCAGAAGAAATGTCCAGCTCCAAGCGGACATTTGGGCACTACTGCGCATGTGCTGATGAGACCCTGGGGACGGAGTGAGTGATCAGTCATAACCCCCCCCCCCCCACCACACACCCACTCTTGCCCGCACAAGTTACTCCTCGCCCGGTTAAATTAAAGTGCGGTGTACACTCCCTCCCCCACCCCCCCCCCACTCCCTCCCCCTCCCCCACCCTCACCACCCCCCCACCATAAGCGCCCTGTTGTTGGCGCCCTGTTGTCAGCTTCAATCTGAGCATAAGCAATCGGGAACAAGCAGCAGGTATCTTTATCAGCAGGCTTCTTTATCTGTGTCTTTATCAATAATCGAGTGGCTTTATTTAGGCTGGTGTAACATTGACACTCAATTATACAACTATAAATTTAAGGGATAAAAGTAGTACCTGACAACAACAAAAAGCGGCACTCTGTGTGGCAAGAAATCTGTAAATAATCGAAACACTGAAAACAGAATATTCATTATTATTTCAATAATAGTATCCTTATTCTGGGAATTATTATTTTAGGTAATGAAATTCTCCCCATTTGCGGAAGATTCCTGGAAGTTAAAGTTTAAAAAAAAGTTTAGGTAGATGTTTGGTGTCGATATGCAAATAGCCACATTTTCACTTTAGCACAAAATCACATAAGCCGGGGCTTTTTGTGATCCGGGCTCGATCCGGCATCGTCCAGGATGATCCGGGGGTAATCCGGACGTGGTCCAGGTAGTCCGGGGGTAGTCCGTGTGCCATCCGGGGCCACGGTTTAACCATGACACGCCCCGGACTAGCCACAGACAACTCCCGGACTGCCCGGATAAGACTCAGACAAGCCGGATGAGCACGGATTAGCCACGGTGCAAGTCCACTTCAAGTCCGGGACTACTCCGTGGACACACCGGGTCGTCTGGGGCGTGGTCCGGCTCAGTCCGGGGCTAGTACGTGGCTCATCCGGGTAGGTGTGACAGCGAGGCAAAAAAACGACCAAAATAGCGATTTTATCCAGGGCTGTCCAGGCGACTGGTCCGGTTCAAAATCCGGGGCTCGTCCGGGTAGGTGTGACTGGGGCTTTAGCCTCCACTGCGCCTCTAACAGGTGTAAACACTCGCATTTAAATTTTAATTGGCAGTAAATGATTGAGTTCCATATCTATCGCCTGCACCAATGTCATCAACGGGTTAAAAAAAGTATATTGTATGACAGAAACTAAATGAGTTCATAAACACCACTCATATGACATTGGAGACAAACTAGCACTGACTGCAGTCTATTATTAGGTACCGGCAGCGCCACGTAAACTTGCAGGAATGGTGCTTTTTTCATCAATATTCACATGCTTGTAACTATTTCTGTATGTATTTGATTTTGATGAAATTGCATAACCTAGAACATCAAAATATGTTCTATTCGATATTGTTATTGGATTGTTATTGGATTGAATAGATAGTAAGTTTGTATTTAAGTAAACTCAATTTGTATGATGAGTGTATTTATTGAATATTCCTTCATTACTGATGTAAATGAAAACAACTGTGAAAACAGGGTATCTTTAATGGGCATGCGCTTCCTTGCACTGCACTACATTGTACCAAAATAAGCGCAATGACCTTAGCTTTCTATCCATATAGGGTTTCCCTAGGTCAAAAGGTCAATCAGGTAAAAGTCTGCAATTTAAATAATTTTGAAAGTTTAAAGCCCTTCTACTGAATTAAAAAATATTTTAAACCTAATATGATTTGACATGCATAAATAGACAATTTGATTCCCTTTCCAACGATACCAATCCTAGTATAGTGCTAGTTAATACAAGGAGCCGCAGACAGAATATTGACACCAACCTGTTTGGGCCTTTGCTGACCACACTAGTTTCACAATAGTGACACCCATGTAGATACATGTATATGACATTGATCTCTATTGAGATATATCAGAGAATATATAATCTAATATTGGGCCAAATTTGGGGAAGATCGAACCATTGCTCGAGCCACAGTGAATATTTAAAGATTTATTTAAATCAATATTTTTGGTTTCAGACACTTTTAATATGTATTTGCGAAATGCAGCTTTTGATATTCTTAGCTACATTATTGGCATGGCTAATATGCATTAGTTCCATATGCTATGTGTGCAAAATTTGAAGAAGATCCACCTATTGGATGAGCCACAGTGAGTGTTCAAAGCTTGATGAACAAATCCTTATTTTTTTTATTTTGTACACTTTTCTTTTGTAAGTGCAATCAAAATGCACTTTTTGTATTTCTAGACAGAATATTAATATGATAATGTGTATTACCTCCAGATGATGTGCACTGTCAATTTATAGGAAGTGTAACAAATTAATTTGGCATGTTGGCACGTCAAATATCTCAAAAGTTATAACAATCAACTTAATAACAGAAACTCAAACCATCAAACTATGCAATTTTTAACTGCTACTAGCAGATAATACCCCAGTCACACAAGAGCCAAAAGGACGCCAACCTCCCAGCATCCCACTCGATACATTGATTAAAATACGTGGTCGTCGCCAGGGTGGCGCTGGGTCAGCGCCGGGTTGGGGCCAGGGCGGTGCTGGGTTGGGGAAAGGGCGGTGCAGACAACACAGTGAGTGTGGCATCGCATGTGTTGGCGCCATCAGGTCGGCGGCAACTCACCAACCAAGAGGTTGGTGCCAGGTCGGCGCCAGGGCACCAACCAGTTTTGAATGGCGCCGCCGGAACAGGACGCAAGGAGGTTGCAGGTGCAGCAGCTTACATGACATTCTTATCAAATTAGACTAGGTCATATCAGGATTGAAGCCCTACTGATCGACATCCCATATTGCCAACATCGAATATACCAATGGGTGATCTACTTTAGAACAATCGCATTATTTCCACTCCCGACAAACGGGCTAAATTCCCAGATATTGACCGATGTTCGGCAGGTACATCAATCTAAAAAAGGGGAATGGGTGGAAGCACTCATAGAAATACCCCGTACAAACTCAAAAACTTTGCAAGAGTGTGCATGTAGGTGTTTCCCGCGTTGATTGATTTGGTTGGTTGTTTGGGTTTTACATCCTGGCAGCATCTAAGGTCATACCAGGACAGGTACCGACTTGTGACAGTGCGCACTCCTGGTAACTTTAGTGTTGCCCCACTGGGAGAGCAGGCCACCAGCACCATGACCTGATATCCCACTCAGTCACATTATCCTGACACTGACCCAACCAGACCTTACCCTATCCTAATAATGCTGGTCCCCTGGCTAGGAAGCAGCAAGTATCAATTTTGAACTCATTGGTTTGACTCGACCAGGGTTCGAATCCCACAATCTACTAAAAACTATCCTAATAATATTGTAGTGGTCTGCACTGACCTCTCAGGCAAGTAACCACATAGACAGGTAGGCGTGGGTAGTGTGTTGATATCAGGGAGCCTAGGTGGTGTAATGGTTAGCACACTGGCCTGGAATGCAAAGAGATGTGGGTTCGAGTCCCACTCTAGGCACAATATTTCCCATTTTCATCACCCCCACGACACTGGTTGCCGTGACCATGATCCTATACAAGCTACGCGCTGTATGGTTGTTGAACTTACCATGTGTATGTATGTGTTAGTGCATTGCCTGTATGTATGTAATTATAAGCATTACAAGACTTACAATTCCAGGGGGACGAGTGTAGTGGTCTGCACTGACCTCTCAGGCAAGTAACCACATAGACAGGTAGGCGTGGGTAGTGTGTTGATATCAGGGAGCCTAGGTGGTGTAATGGTTAGCACACTGGCCTGGAATGCAAAGAGATGTGGGTTCGAGTCCCACTCTAGGCACAATATTTCCCATTTTCATCACCCCCACGACAATATCGAGCGCCTGGCTAGGAAAAACAAGTATCAATTTTGAACTCATTGGTTTGACTCAACCAGGGTTTGAATCCAACGATTTACTAAAGCGGGAGACGGACACCCAACTCATTCGGCCATCCCGTCTGGTAGCGCTCGTGGAAGTTAAACAGCATCCGTACTGTAAACTGCGAGGCCGAGAGGTGGCAGGGTGCGGAGTGGTGCGCACCGCCCCTGCGCACTGTTAGACCGTGTTGATGCTAATAAGGGACCAGGCCGCGTGTGTCGAGCATGGCCTGCACAGCGGCGTCGGGGTGAACCGGTTACCAGCTGTTGATTGGTTGTTGGAGTTTAACGTCCTGGCAGCATCCAAGGTCATATCAGGATGGGTACTGACTCGTGACAGTGCGCACTCATGGCAACTTAATAGTGCGGCCCCACAGTGTCTCATCAACGGGTTAGTTTTATTGCCGTCGACTGCAATATGTTGCCTGGTTACTGATCTCCCTACAGCTCTCTCTCTGCTTTACCAAATGTCAGCAGGGGACAGTTTGCATGAAGTCCCTCTCATGATCATCTCCAACATATAACATGACGGCTCTGCCTCATAAATGGCATTATGCTCACACAGTCATGCCCAACTGGCTTATAATGTTATATAGCGCATGCGCATGCCTTCCCACAATAAACCTTGGCGCCGTGATGGCTGGATAGTGTCCATTGGTGCTACAGGTAGGGCGGGCCCTTCACTTACCCGCCCCCGCATCATAACGTCTGGTTTTGTTTTGTTTGTTGTTGTTTTACGTGCCAGCAACATCTGAGGTCACATCACGATGGGCACCGACTTGTGACAGTGTGCACTCATGGCCGAGTATCAATTTAATAAGTTAATGGTTTGACTCTACTAGGAATTGAACTCCCGACCTTCCGCATGGGAGGCCTGCGCTCTACCGATTTGGCCACCGCGTCCGGTAGGTGAGTTGGGTAGGCTGGGTTAGACGATGCATGATGGCGATTTGCTAAGTGACCCACCAAGCCAGTTTGATTAATACCATCCCTTGGTCTGCCCGCCTACACTCACTGATCACACGTGAACCTACCCCATGCCCCCTGTAGGCTACCCCTGACCTTCTATTACTATTAGGCACGGGGAAACAACGCAGCAGGTATTGATAACACAAATCAGCTTGGTTACACCAGCAACCGCCGACACAGTAAAACACTTAAAAAGCAGTAGATAAGATCAAATGTTAATTACTCAATAATATATCACCAGGTTCAGATTCAGAAGAAGTGCCCTCTGTTGTTGACATTGATGAATGATATTGAGGATGATAATCATAATAATGTTCTCGATCATGATGATCATGCAAAAAATAATGATAATAATTTCAATGTTAAAAGTGGGGGAATTGGTGATAATGATATAGATAACAATAATAATAATGATGTTTGTGTTTTAAGTCCTAGCAACATCTAAGGTCATATCAGGACGGGATAATGATGATGATAGTGATAATGCAGAAACCACAGAAGACCCAATAACTAATATTCAGGGATGAAAGTGGTCTCCGGGAAGAAAAGCGGAAATTCGGATATTCTCCCATAGGTTTAGCATTGTCAGGGAAGCCCGGAAAATTCCCGGAAGTTGGATTTCATATATATTGGTATAATTAATCCGCTGATAGTGCTGTGCCGTTTAAAGCACATATTAGTAGTATATGCTGATAGTGCTGCACCGTTTTAAGCATTTATTAGTAGTATATGTTGATTGTGCTGAGGGATTGAAGAATCCCGGAAATCCGCGAAATCGCGGAGTTCTTTCATCCCTGAATATTATTAAACAGTCAATGTACTCAGTTTGGGAATAACCACCAGAAATTTCATTCACATGATGTGAATGCCAGGTGTATTTCATTCACATCTGGTGAATGCCAGGTGTATTAAACCAAGTTATTGCTTACTGAATTGGGAAACTGACTGTTGCTCAGGTTCTGGACGTGGGGTTTAACTCAGTTTCTAACGATCTCTTTGCACATGAGAGGCACCTAAACCAATCCAGACTTGCTCTTTGGGTATCGCTTTATTTGATTGTATGCTTCCTTTGTGGTACTTCTTCTGTTCTGAAAGTTGTGTTGTGGTTATTTTCCCCTTTTCTTTGGCTGCGTAGGAGGGAGGGAGGGAGGGAGGGAGGGAGGGAGGAGGAGGGAGGGAGGGAGGGAGGGAGGGAGGGAGGGAGGGAGGGAGGGAGGGAGGGAGGGAGGGAGGGAGGGTGTGTGTGTGTGTGTGTGTGTCTGTGTGTGTGTCTGTGTGTGTGTCTGTGTGTGTGTCTGTGTGTGTGTCTGTGTGTGTGTCTGTGTGTGTGTCTGTCTGTGTGTCTGTCTGTGTGTCTGTCTGTGTGTCTGTCTGTGTGTCTGTCTGTCTGTGTGTCTGTCTCTCTGTGTGTCTGTGTGTCTGTCTCTGTGTGTGTGTGTGTGTGTGTGGATAGGGGGGTAGAGTGGGGCTGATTCACATAGCCCAACCCCTCCAAGTCCCACTCTGAAATCGCACAACCAGGCTCCCCTAGCAGGAGCACCTGCGTTTTTGTTTTGACTTTTTTTAAATTAGAAAATATTTGATTTTGTGTGCGCTGTTACCCCGTGCTTTGCTATGCCTGGATTTCTTAGGTTAACTCAATTAGCATTCAAACTCTCAATTAGCATGCCAACTGGTGGCTGACCATTTCTAGCCCTTACACCTCCTCTTCCTGCAGTATAGTGAGTGATCATGGCCTGCTTAAAGCTGATTGCGTGCGAATAACCGAGATCACGCAAATTTGTGACTGGACGCAGTGGTTTGGTTGTTGGTTGGTTGGTTGTTGGAATTTTACGTCCTGGCAACATCTAAGGTCATACCTGGGTGGGTACCGACTTGTGACAGTGCACACTCATGGCGACTTTATACTGCTGTCCCACTGGGAGACCGGGCCACCAGCACGATGACCTGATATCCCACTCAGTCATATTATCCAGACATTGAGCCAACCAGTCCTTGCCCTATCCTAATAATGCAGAGTGCCTGGCTAGGAAGTGACAAGTATACATTTTAAAACTTATTGGCTTGACTCGACCAGGGTTTGAACCCATGGGTTCGAATACCACGATCTACCAAAACGAGAGACGGACGCTCAACTCATTTGGCCATCCCATCTGGTGGACGCAGTGGCTGAGTCGGTAAGAGTGCAGGCAGAAGGTCAGGAGTTCGAATCCCAGCAGAGTCAAACCAATTACTTACTAAATTGATACTTGTTGCTACCTAACCTTGCATTTAGCATTACTAGGATAGGGCAAGGATTGGTTAGCTCAGCATCAGGATAATGTGACTGAGTGAGAAATTGGATCATGGTGCTGGCAGCCTGGTCTCCCAGTGGAGCAGCACTATAAAGTCCGGCTGTGTACACACACCAGGTCCCAGCTTGAGTCCATTCTCAGGAACTGGCAGACACAAACTTAGAATACCTGCATTTTCCCACACTGCAATGTTGTCTAAGTAAGACCCAACGGGCACAATATAACACACATGACATTTAGTCAGGGTCCTTGCCTGCAAATAACACACCCCATTACAAATGTTCCAAAAGGATTTCTGGAACAGACGACAAACACGGTTATTGCGTCTGTTTCTTCAAATATCCGAGATGGCTTTGGTGGTAATGGCGAGTGAGGAGCGTGTGGGGGACGGGGGGGGGGGGGGGGGAGGGATGCTGGCGAATCATGAGTAAAAGCGAAATGGGATTGAACATAGATCCATCATTTTAATGGTAAGCATATTAATCTGCAGGACGGCTAGTGGGGCATGCTTCGACGCGCCGGGCGTGTAAACCATGCCGCCATAGGCTCAGCCAATAAAAATGTCTGCGCTGACAAAATATCCAGTACAGCCTTTGAAAATGTTTCTTTTTTTTGTTTGGTTAAATAAATAAATTTGAAATATTTTGTACATGGAAATTTAATGAGCATTCCAGATATCTACAGTGACCATTATTTGCTCTCCAGTTGTTGCATTTTGTGTGCGTGGCTTCACTGTTTGTCTTTGTTTGTTGTTTTACGTCCAAGCAACATCTATGGT
Source organism: Branchipolynoe longqiensis (assembly GCA_030323885.1). NCBI lineage: Eukaryota > Metazoa > Annelida > Polychaeta > Phyllodocida > Polynoidae > Branchipolynoe > Branchipolynoe longqiensis. The sequence goes on from CM059191.1 coordinate 93,792,745, forward strand.
CATATCAGGACGGGTACTGACTTGTGACAGTGTGCACTCAACATCCCAATCACATTATCCTGACACTGCTAACCAGTCCTTGCCCTATCCTATTGTTGCCGAGCGCTAGGCTAAGTACCAATATTATAAGTCATTGGTTTTACTCGGCTGGGATTCGAACTCCCGACCTTCTGCACGGGAAGCCTGCACTGTACTGATTCGACCGCCGTGGCCACTCTGCATGGCTCCGTTGTAATTGCTGTTATAATAGTATTAGAAATTAATTGGCAGACCATAATCACCAAAATTAGACCATAATCGCAAAAATTAGACCCTCAGTGTCGTTCATATCATCTGAAAACATTTACTGAAAACAATCGCTGAGTTATTAGTAGAACACAACCCCAGAGTTAGGGTTTTCTTGAACCTCAGGCTGATGAGACGGGGCTGGGAGTGAGTGCTGCTGACAGGGCAGGGCGGAAGGGGGCAGGGGTGCGTGGTGGTGGTGGTGGTGGTGGTGGTGGTGGGGGGGGGTAAGAGGAAACAGGACAAAGGTGGGGAGAGGAGCTGGTTAGGACCAGGGTTCGGGTGGGCAGAGGGCATCAAAGTCCTGCTCTAGAGTTGTGCGATAAGGGCTCCTGTCGTCCCCTGTACCACACTGCCTTTCATCTACTTCCGGTCCCGCCTTCCTCTACCTCACATAGCCCCACCGCCTGCTTACTGCCATTCCTATTGTTCCCGGTGTCACGGTTTAAATTCTCCACGGGTTTACATTCTACGCGGGGGTTCTGTGCGTGCGTCAAAATCGAAGGCATTTCCGCCAAATTGGGCGTATTCGATTAATCAACTCAGGTCACCCGAGCCACTTTTTGGCGCATGCACACATCATACAGACTCGGGTTGAATAATCGAATACGTTTCTCCATGCTCGGGGTGGGGAAAAAACGGGTCATGTTAATCGAATACGCGCATGCGCAGAACCCTGAGCGTAGAATCTAAACCCATGGAGAATCCAAACCGCGACACCGGCGTGACGCGCACACGGGAACAGGTGTCACCCGCTGTATGACGTGCACCAACAATGGGGCCGGTCCCTGTGAGCTGATCCTGCTAACAGCACTCAGAGCCGCGCCTCTTGCAGCAGGACCTGGAACAAATCGTCCCAGTAGGGGGCGCCCCGCACAACGCTACTTGTTCAGGCCTCACCAGGCAATGGGTTAAAGTTGCATAGTCCGATGAAAACATCAAATTTCAAAACCAAAACTATTATCTAGATTTGATTTAGATACTGGTGCACTTATTAAGGATTTGTCGCCACATAGAAGGGGACACTGAGGCAATTTAATAGAACCTGTTACTGCAGAAAGCTTATGGTGTCAGAGTTTTGGCATTGGTGGGGAGGGGATGGGGGAGTGGGGGGGGGGGGGAGAAGCGCCAGGTGTGGCCAAAAACCTGGATGACTTTTTTTGTAACGCCAAAATTTAGCCGCAGTCTCGTCTACCATTAGACGTATACCATAATGGTCTAATGGTAGACGTATGGTGAGTAGCTTCGGGTAACTCCTGCGCACTAATGATACTAATCATACCAATTCGTCATGTAGATGGACTGATAGAAACTGCTGATAAGGCATCGCGGAAGTTTCTGAACTGCTGGCAAATATAGAAAGGCTTTCTAAAACAAGGTAGTTTCTTCTTTACTCTATCTATGAATCGAGATCACGTTGGACACCTCGCTTGTCGTCCGATTCGCGAAGTTAAGCAACATCACGCCTCATCAGTATTAACAAAGATTGAGCGTCCAGAAAAATAGACTGGCGGCTTAATAACAGAATGATCTGACCTGGTGTCAGCCGTACTCTACCTTAGATGCTGTTTGTTTATTTATTGGAGTTTTACGTCCTGGCAACATCTATGGTCATATCAAGATGGGTATCGACACGTGACAGTGCACACTCACTGGGAGCCTCGGATACTTGCACCATGACCTCATTTCTCACTCAGTCACATTATCCTGACACTGAGCTAACCGGTCCTTGCCCTATCCTCCTAGTGCCAGGCGCCAAGCTAGGTAGCAACAAGAATCAATTTTGTAAGTCATTAGTTCGACTCGGCCGGGATTCCAACTCCCGACCTTCCACACAGGAAGCCTGGGATCTACCGATTCGACCACTACATCCGGTGTGTACCTTAAAGGTCACCTCAATATGATATGACCCCCAGCTGTTGCTAAGACATAAAAGCCCACTCACTCCCTTCCTTTCATTCGGGTAATTGTGACTGCTGCTGTATTCATCTCACCACAGACGCCCACGCACCGCCTCCCTACCCCTCATCCATATCCCAGACAACTGACCTCTGACCCCTGAGCCTCGACTCCTCCGTCACCTCATCCGAGCAGGTCAAGTAACCGCCAACAGCTGTGCAATACTTACTGCGTTGTGAGCAGCTCCAGGTCTGCTCTGCAAACTCACACAAAAAGCCACCCCGGCTGCTGGTCAGTCTTGTCTGAGGCTTGGCGAGGGTTACAGTAAGCAGTCATGGTATTCCCCACACAGTATGCGTTGGTTGGTTGGTTGGTTTTTGGAGTTTAATGCTCTGGCAACATCTAAGGTCACATCAGGACGGGTACCGACGCGTGAAGGTGTGCACTCATGGCGACTTAATAGTTCTGCCCCACTGGGAGACCCGGCCATCAGCACCATGACCTGATATGCCACTCAGTCACATTATCATGACACTGAGCCAACCAGTCCTTGCCCTCTTCTAATAATGCAGAGCGCCTCGCTAGGAAACGACAAGTATCAATTTTGTATGGTCTGACTCGACCGGGCATTGAACTCCCGACCTTCCGCACGGGAGGCCTGCGCTCTACCGATTCGGCCACCACGTCTGGTCAGTATTGAGTAGTATTGATCAGTTGGCGAGTCGGGTAGGGTTTGAGGAGCGTGCCAACTAGAGATTTAGTATGCATGGCTTCGGCATGGCTTCCTAACTGAAAGCATTAGCCAGCTTATCTGCTGGTTCCTTCAGTATTAGTGCTTCATGCATCCGGTCAGGTGGGTCCGGAGCCCCACCCTGCTCCACTAGGAGTGCCCTATCGTCTTGTGTAGTCCTCGCATGTAACAGTGGGTTCTCAATCTTACTTAGGCTGAAATCTAGAAGTGGAAGCCACAACCATTATTAAATTGAAATCGCCGCTGCTCTCTCTCGACTGGTTAGCTCAGTTGGTTGGTTGGTTGTTTGGTTTTTGGAGTTTTACGTCCTGCCAACATCTAAGGTCATATCAGGATGGGTACCGACTTGTGATAGTACACACTCATGGTGACTTTATAGTGCTGCCACACTGGGAAATCAGGCCACCAGCACCATGAACCGATATCCCACTCAGTCACATTATCCTGACACTGAGGGTTAGCATGGTGCTAGAAGCCCGGTGACCTAATTGGGAAGCGCTATAAAGTTGGTCTAACAAACAAAGAGATAATTAAATAAAGAAACAAACAAAACAAGCACATTCATTTCTTCACAAGGCATGGCTTCAGCTGATGACAACCACATTCACATGTGGGTTCAAAACAAGACTGGCATCAAGGTCGGCATCTTCTTGCTACCTACACTACAGTAAAGGCCCTGTCAGACCTTGCCGGACTGGGGAACCGGACGAGAACCGGACACTGTCCGGTTGTGTACGGCGATGTTCGGGTACCGTCCGGTAACCATCCGGCAGTGTCCGGTGGTGTCTGGCGGTGTCCGGTACAAGTTTTGAACATGCACAAAACTTCTACCGGACATCGCCGGACTGAGGTGTCTGGTTGGTGTCCAGTTTGTCCAGTACATGTCCGGTACCCATCCATACATGTCCGGTACCCATCCGTTGGTGTGCGGTTTGTCCGTTTTGTCCGGTACATGTCTGGTCTCCGGTGCTCAGTCCGGTGAGGTGTGACAATGACTTAACCCATTACCACACACCGCTTTCAACCAGATGGGATGGCCGAATGAGTTGAGCGTCCGTCTCCCGTTTTGGTAGATTATGGGATTCGATCCCATGGGTTTTAACTTAAAAATTGATACTTGTTGCTTTCTAGCCAGGCGCTCGGCATTATTAGGATAGGGCAAGGAGTGGTTGGCTCAGTGTCAGGATAATGTGACAGAGTGGGATATCAGGTCACGGGGCTGGTGGCCTGGTCTTCCAGTGGGGCAGGACTATAAAGTCGCTATGAGTGTGCACTGTCAAAAGTCGGTAACCATCCTGATATGACCTTAGATGTTGCCAGGATGTAAAACTCCAACAACCAACTAATCACACTGCTCTCATACCATTGTAAACACTGGTTTCCTTCCAGAGCCAGACGGAACCAACGTGGGCCCTCTATAAATATTCTACTCATCCCGCTATGGTGCGAAAGCAGGCCAGCTCAAGTCACACTAGAGCCACCAGTGCCGTTGAGTTGCTCCTCTTTAGGTCTCTGTGAGCTGCTCTTGAACACTGCTGAGTGAGCTGCTACAAGTACCCTTCCCCAGCACGAGCTGCTCTTGTTAAATAGCTCCTCGGACAGATCTCCCAAGGAGTCCCCTGAGGGGGTGGGGTGGGGGTGGGGGTGGGGGGGGCAGGGCATGTACGGAAAAGCTCGCGCTGGTATTCATAGAATTCATGATTTAACCAAAATTATTCCAAAAGAGCTCGCAGGGGAACGAGCCGGTGATTAATCAGCAATGCCAGTAGAAGTACAAGGGGGCCTGCGAGGTGAGGGAGGGGTAGGTTTAGGTGCAGGTTCACCAGGTGATGGAGTGAGTGTGGCCTTACCCCTCGATGGCGCTGTGTGTGTGGAGTGTGGAGGGGGTGTGCCGATGAGGTGTCTGACGGGTAAGGGCGTGTAGCAGCGGACCCAGGTGATGTAATGGCTGTCGCCACCCGGGTGTAACAGGTATATACATCGCACAGTGTCGGTTCAGACTAGAAGCAACATGCCTCACATCACTTCACCCAGCATCCAGCCATTAGCGTGGACACTGTGTAGTAATACAAATAACATAAAATATATAATAACCACCTTTTCCACGCCCACATAATAACAAAATAGGGAGTGGGAGACAGTTGTAGACAGAACAATCGGCGCCCACTCGTTAAATGGCAATATCACAATTCCGCTATCAATATGCTATTTTGTTGTTGTTTTGTTTGTTGTGATGGGTGTATTTATGCTGCCCATAACGGTTAAGTCTAATGACTTGTTTTCGCTGCTAGACAGTAATAGTCTTGTGACTACCCCTTTTTTTTTTATCACTTTCAGTTGTTGTGTAGCTAACTATTGCATGCATTCTTTCTCTGTTTGTAAGCATTCTCCCACATCCCCTAAACCTCTGTGAGTTTGTTCGTTCTACAATAATTGTCTGGTTACCAATAGTTAATTTCTCTGAATGGTTTCACCTTGCTGTGTTAGCGGTCATTAGGTTTTGATATTAAGTTTAAAGTTTACCTTTTGTATGTATGATACCTAGCATCTATTCCATCCAACACTTTGCTTGAATTAACAGTGTATTTTCCTAATGATTCAATCCTAACCCGCATTCACTTCACAGTGGGTCTATTTATTTATTTATCATCTTTCTTTTTCAATTCATTTTATATGTTTTTGTCATTAGTCTAGTAGTGCATTTAGCTCTCTTTTGATTAATGATTTATATGTTTCTATTGTCCCTGTACTTCTTTCTTCTATGGTCATTGTGCCGACAGCCTGATCTCTCAGTGGGGCAGCACTATAAAGTCGCCATGAGAGTCCACTGTCACAAGTCAGTACCCGTTCTGATATGACCTTAGATGTTGCTAGGAACTAAAACTACAACAAACAAAACAAACTATGCTTTGTCAATGTATATACTGAATCTTTCAATTTCCCATTCACTCAATGGTAAATATTAATGTGTCTGGATTTCGATGCGGGTTGAAAATTCCCATTACTGATATTCACTGGTTTGTGTTCCCCGAGTACAGACTTTTTAATTAGCCCTACACACGATCCCAATGCGTTCATGAGTATGTAAGGGGGGGGGGGGTCATTATACAAACAATGCAACGTTGGAAAATGTGTATGCTACATGGATCTCAATGAATTAGTCTAGTTTGATTAAAATTGATGTGAGGCATAATGTGTTGCTTGGTTGTCTAAGACAAAGAAAGTGCTGTGGGTACAGTTCATAAAACACAGTAATTATACCGTGTGACACCTAACGAGCTGCTTTCAATTACCATACCATCTTTTAGAACAAATTAACAGGACTCTCAATCGACCCAGCAGTTAAGCTGGAAAACACCCGAATAGAGTGGTTCCAGATTCTGCCGATAGATGTCACTAGCTTAACTGGATGTAATACTGGGTGGGTGTACGTGAAGAGAGCGGCGGTGAGATTCCACAAGAAAAATACAATATAGTTGCCTTTTTAGTATTTGTTATATATATTACAAGGATAAGAGTTTGAATCCTGTTGCGATATGAATATCTGAATATAATCAGGAATTTTATTGTTGTTCGAGGCAGTCTTTACGGAGATATAGCATGTGAAATCACAGGCACTCGGGGAATGCACCCTACTAGAGTGGTTCCAGATTCTGCCGATAGATGTCACTAGCTTAAGTGTCTCTCCTTGTTTCAAGCTTTTTGTCTAAATTATGAGTAAAGGTTGCTTTTTCATGCTTCCTTCCGCCTTCGAAGCACACCCAATAATATGTTGTTGTCATTTTTTGTATTGTTGATATACACATTCACAAAACTGAGATGAAGAACATGGCAGTTTGTGGGTAACTTGCTGGTCAAATGGATTTCCAAGTCTCGCATTGCTCGTCTCACAGAAAGGCTGTTCTACGCTAGTCTTACAATCACGTTGTGACAAAAAGAAATAGGTGGTCGCAAAGTTGTACTCAAGTGGTCAAAAGGCTTGCTTTTGGGGGGTTCGTAACCGTACGACGGTTACTGGCTGCAAAACTGTAGCAATATAGAGAGGCCCCGATAAATCGGTCCAATCTTTGGTTGAAGATTAATCTTCAAGTGGGACGGTTGTAGAAGCTGGGGATATCTTTACAACATTCAAAACAGCAAAGCATTGGGGCGGCCCCGAATCACTCCAAGCCGGCAGTAGCAGAGCACTCGTATCCAGTTAACAGCAGCAAGGTATCAGGAGGAAGGGACGGGGAAAGGTGGGTCCAGCAGGTTCCAGCAACAAGAACAAAGCGAGAGAAACGATAAGGTACAGGGCCCCACGCAAGCAAACAATTCCCTTGATCAGGGGGAGAAGTAAGGCCGGGAGAAAAAAAAAGGGTAGAGTATAGGACAGAGAAATGAGAGTTGAGTCAAAGGACCGTGCCTTTTTGCTCTATGGTGACCAGCCGGCAAGCCAAAGACAGAGTAAGAGTAGAAAGTGAAATGCTGGTGGGCTCCCCCTCCTGGAACTCTTTTCAGACATTATCAAGGAGCATGGCCAGCAGAGAGGAGACAGAGAGAGGTGTGGACGAAGTGCGGTCCAGATAGAAAGTGGTCAACAGGTTGCCAACCATTTTCATAGGTTGGCGATCGGTTGCCGACTGATCGGGGACAGGTTTCCGACTGATCAATGACTTGGCACGTTGCTAACCACCTGCGACTACTTGGCGATCGGTCGGGGACTTATTGGCGGCTGATTTGCAATCAATCACCAATTGGTCGCAAACCAGTTGCAAATCAATCCCAAACCAGTCCATGACCACTCACCGACCAATCGCCAAGTGGTCACCAACCGATCGCCGACTAATCGCCAACCAGTCTTCCCCTTCCCCCCACTACATTTTTGTTGTTGCTTTGGTCGCAAACAAGTTGGCGACCAATGTGGTTTTGGTGGTTGCAATGTGGTCACGGGCCTAGTGTGACTTGGACATTAGAAACATGACCTCTGTCCCTTCGTGTGTGTGTGTATGTGTGTGTGTGTGTGTGTGTGTGTGTGTGTGGTGTGGTGTGTGAGTATGTGTGTGTGTGGCGGTGAGTTAGTATATATATGGGACTTGGTACCAGCTATCTGTGACACAATGTGTTATCATAGAGCTCGTCGCCAGACTTGGTGTGTGGGAATGATTGTGGGCGAGGAGGTAGGCGCGGCAGTGGGCAGGCAGTGGGCGGGCAGTGGGCGGGCAGTGGGCGGGGCAGTGGGCGGGGGTAGGAGTCTTTGCCCCGCTCTGCAGACGCCCATTCGTCTCCATAACCTGCCTCGTCACACCGCTGGATGCGCGCACACCTCCTCCATTTACCAGCACTATGTGTCGCAATCTGGTGACAGTCTCACCAACTACTCCTAGAAGGTAGCTGAAAATGAACCAACTGATTTGCATAGATATTGCTAGTCTTGGGCTTCGACTGCTCATGCTTTCTAACACCTTATAATATAATGTATACACACACACACCGGTGTTGACAACTACTAGTCCTGCCCCCACCCCAACCACCACCCTCATCTCCTGAAATGACATATAAGCACCCCTCGAGATACAGGAGGTGGAGGGAGCGGAAGTTGGGGTGGGGAGGGGGAGGAGTATACTCAGCGCTTGACCACCGGGTCCGTACACAAGATAGGCTATTTCAAGGCTTTTCAAGGCTGTTTTTTATATGGATTCAAAACTATTTTCATTTGGATTTCAGGAAAAAAACAACAATGGCAAGTGGCCATTTCAGACTAATTTAGATCACTGCGGACAGTTTAATGGAATTCAAGGCTTTTCCAGACTAATTACGCAAAATAGGTTAAATTCAAGGCTTTTCAATGCCTTGGAATGGGGCAAATGAAGTTCAAGACTATTCAAGACTTTCCAGACCCCTGTGATCTTCTCGCTCTATTATGCACCCTAAAGAGCAGCGGTCCAGCGTGCCCTCCTCTGCAGACAAAGAAGCGTGGCTTCCGCATGGTGAAACTCTCCGCTAATGACACATGATTCATGCTGAGGAGAAAGCAACTGAACAAATTTCTTTTTAAGAATGTGTCATTCACAATGTTCCACCCGTTTATTCTCAATCCTAACCCGCATTCACTTCACAGTGGGTACTTAGTGTACCCGAGTGTACGTAGTGTACCGGGACGTAGGAAAACACCGCAAGATGTACATCTCCATTCTGACTGGCAGAGACACTGTCACCACGTATCACGTGGTCGTCCTCCTGAGTAGAAGAAGCATTGGCATAGCTTTGTGCGGGTGCCCAAAGCTCCCCCCTCCACCCGCCGGTTCTAGGCACACTGGGCTAAATCTGACAGGCAGAACACCAGAGCCAATGTTTACACGCGCATTCGATATAGACGCGCTCCACATTTGCCATATTATCCCCAAGTGCCAAAGTTTACCGCATCACTTAGCTATTTGAAACAAGTCTCAACACATTTTACTGGTTTGTTTGGGTAGAGTGGTGTGTTTTGTTATAAAGGTATGTGTCTGTATGATTGCATGTATGTATGCGTGTATGCATGTATGCGTGTATGTATGTATGTATGTATGTATGTATGTATGTATGTATGTATGTATGTATGTATGTATGTATGTATGTATGTATGTATGTATGTATGTATGTATGTATGTATGTATGTATGTATGTATGTATGTATGTATGTATGTATGTATGTATGTATGTATGTATGTATGTATGTATGTATGTACATGGGGTTTAGAACAAGCACGGTCTAAATAATACAATATCTGCCCACATAAATTACATTACAGAAAAACCTCTCTTAATCGACCGACCATGGGACCGACTTTAAATTGTCCATTTAGAGAGGTGGTCGGTTTAGGGATTTTTTTAATTATCCTTATAATGGTATTGTATGGGCGATCGTTTTGAACCCAAATAAAGTGATCGATATAGGGGAGAAGTCGATCTGTGGAGGTGGTCGGTTAGGGAGGTTTCACTACACATGTTTCCTAATGTCGCAGTCACACTACGACGACAAGCGGCGACGACAGCCCAGCGACAGCGACTTCCGGTCTGTCGTCGAGTGTCGTCGGTTGTCGCTCGGCTGACATGCAGGTGTCGCCGCGACACCTCTGCGACACCTCCAGTTTCTCGCCTATTTCTCGACTGTCGCTGGGTTGTCGTCGGCTTTTTGGACATGTTGAAAAACTTTGACGACAGCCGACGTCACTCGGCTGTCGATACGGTGTCGCTACGGTGTCGGTACAGTGTCGATACGGTGTTGTCTTTGTCGTTAAGGTGTCGTCTTTGTCGTTAAGCTGTCGTCGCTTCTCTCTCCGTCCCATTCTTCATATTTCTCATGAAGACTGCTTCCTAACAGGTCCGCCGCATAAACCTACATGTTTGCACTGTCCCATTCTTCATATTTCTCATGAAGACTGCTTCCTAACAGGTCCGCCGCATATACCTACATCTTTGCACAGTCCCATTCTTCATATTTCTCATGAAGACTGCTTCCTAACAGGTCCGCCGCATAAACCTACATGTTTGCACTGTCCCATTCTTCATATTTCTCATGAAGACTGCTTCCTAACAGGTCCGCCGCATATACCTACATGTTTGCACCGTCCCATTCTTCATATTTCTCGCTGTCATCCCGTCTGTCATCCCGATGTCGTCGGGCTGTCGTCCCGATGTCGTCCGATTGTCGTCCAACTTGGCCCGAATTTACATATGTCGTCGGGTTTTAACAAAATCCAAGTCGCTGGGCTGTCGTCACCCCCTTGTCGTCGTAGTGTGACTGCTACATAAACACTTGCTACAACAGGGTGTGGTGGCACGCCTCCACACACTGAGAGTCACACCTGCTCTTCGCGCTGTTTGTTCAACAGTAGTTAGTCCGGATATGATGGCACGGTGGAGAACACTTCTCAGGAGTTATTTCAGACACCACCCAACACAAGAATAAACACTGTAAATCCTAGAGTCAAAGAAAGAGTGGTTTCTTAAATTCTGAACACACACTCACGCACTCACACGCACACACTCACTCACACGCACACTCACTCACTCACACACACACTCACACACGCACTCACACACACGCACACTCACACACACACTCACACGCACTCACACACAACACACTTTCCGCAATAAATGTCATCCCACACAGTAATTAATGACATTAGACATTTAGTATTCACGAGCATTCATTCATTCACTCAGAGCATTCATTCATTGAGAACTTCAAATAAAAATAAAGGAAAGGCCCAAAACCACCAACAGCAATACGACAATAACAAACACGTCAGATTACAGATTAGATCAATTCAAACATTTCACCCTTTGGAGAAGTCAAAAAGAACCTGTGTCAATTCGTCTACCGCCCCCCCCCCTCCTGCCCCCACCACCACCACCACCACCACCATCGACCACCACCCCTACCGCCGACCTCCTAAGGGATGCGGAAGGTCGGGGGTTCGAATCCCGACCGAGGCAAACCAATGACAAGATTAAACTTGTCGCTACTTAGACTGGCACTCTGTATTACTAGGATAGAACAAGAATCAGTTTGCCCTGTATCAGAATAATGTGACGACTGAGTGGGATATTGAGGTCATGGAGCTGGTGACCATACACCCCAATATAATATAAAATTGACAATTTGAAAATCCCAATAGGGCAACAATGGTGCTGGTGACCCTATCTCCCAATATAATATCAAATTGTATCGCACTGTCTTACAATGACAACCTAAATGGGACTCCACCAGGAGTGCCTATCCCAATGATGCAGTCCTTTGCAACCAGCCGACACCCAGCGGGGGACAGCAAACACCCCAATCAGTCAGCACTGTCATAAACGTCTTGACATGACCATAGATGTTGGTAGGGGGTAAAACCCCAACAAACAAACTCAGCTCTCTCCCTGCCGGGATATTTGGCGCGATGTCGGTCATCTGAATACGACACACACAGACTTTATGCCAGCTACATGTCTCAATGAACCGGGTTGTATTACTGGCCATTCCCTGCGTGCCATACAAGATCTGCACAGCTAGCATTCCAATGTTCACGTGGGAGCTGCACAGTGCCTGTCACCAGGTGGCACATAGTCTCATCACACCAGACGCGGTGGCTGAATCGGTAGAGCGCAGGCTTCCCATGCGGAAGGTTGGGATTTCGATTCCTGGTCGAGTCAAACCAATGCCATACAAAATTGATACTTGTCGCTTCCTGGGATAGGGCAATACTTGGTTAGCTCAGTATAAGGTTAATGTGACTGACTGGTATATAAGGTCATGGTGCCGGTGGCCTGATTTCCCAATGGGGCAGCAATATTTATATAAAGTCACCATGAATGCATACTGTCAAAAGTCGGTATGTACCTTAGATGTTGCCAGGAAGTAAACTCCAACCAACCAATCGCACCACTAGTTTTACCATCAACTTCAAGTGACGTTGCAATTAATAGAAATGTGTTTCCCAAAACAAGCTATTTCAATGAATTAATCCATTCGCTCTTTTCGCCCTTTTCAGAGGACATGCCGCTGCCGAAGCTGATGTGCGTCGCCTGGTACTCGCTGGACGTGCTCTTCACTTCGTCCACCATCATCCACCTGTGCATGATCTCCATTGACCGCTACATGTCGCTCAAGTACCCGCTCAAGTACGGCCACGCCAAGAAGCCCAAGCACACCATCTTCAAGATCGTGCTGGTGTGGATCATCTCCTTCTGCATCTCGGGTCCACTGTTCCTGTTCAGCATGTTCGACACGCAGAAGAACGTCTACTACAAAGGCTGCGGGCCCGAGACGACCACGTTCGTGTTGTCAGCAACCATTGCGTCCTTCTATCTGCCGCTGCTGATCATGACCATCATGTACATCCTAACGGTGCAGGCGCTGCACGAGCAGAGGAAGGCGCAGCGGAAGCTCGCCGTCACCAACTCTGCCTCCAGCACGCTGTCCCTGCGCGACGAGTCCTCGTCATACAACTTCAAGCGGCTCAGCAAGTCCGCGCAGGGAGCGTTCGGGAATGGCGAGGCGTTGGGGCGTGGCGAGACTGCGCTGCTGCGTCCACCGCTGGGTCTGGGTGGCGGCAGGAGCCCGCTGCTCCCACACAAGGAGTACAGTGGCAACATCACCGGGGGAGTCGGAGGAGGCGGAGGAGCTTCGGGAGGAGGCGGTAGCGGAGGTGGTGCACTTGGAGTCGGGGGGAGCAGCAGGAAGACGGGTGAGATGGGCTACGAGCGCTCTGACATGTACCTCTGTGTGGAGACGACCTACGAAGGCCGTGGTATCACCCCGTCCTCCACCTGTACCGATATCCACCTGCAGGATATAGAGGCATCGATGAGCAGCACACCGGGCAACGGCAACCCAGGCCGCTTCACCCCGAGCCGCCGGCTCAGCGACTGTCGCAACAACGATGCAAGCAAGACACCCAAGGTCCGCACCTTCAAGTTCCGACGCGGGGACAACGGCAACAGCTCTTCAAAGCGCGCCAACCTGGACAAGGGGCGGCGTGCCGTCCAGGTGCTCGGCATCATGTTCGCCATGTTCGTCGTCTTCTACCTGCCCTTCTTTGCCACCTACGTCATCAACGCCACGTGCATGGTGTGCCGGCCCTACATCTCTCCGCATGTCATGGTCGCCTTTGAGTGGCTCGCCTACAGTGGCTCCATGGTGAACCCCATCATCTACCACGTCTTCAATCCAGACTTCCAGCGCTCCTTCACCAAACTGCTCCGCTGCCGTTGCCGCCCCAACAACACTTGAGGTTGTCGTTAAAGAGATACAGGGGTGTATGCATGGCAGTGAAAAGTTCCCTCACTCCAACATCCCCCCAACCCTCCCGGGTGTAGGTGGGGGTGAGTGTGGGGGATGGCAGGCAACAAGGGAGCCAGGATGAAGGGTGTGAATCTACTTCAATAATGGTGGGAACCAGTCTACCAGACTTGAAAAATGAGAAGTGATCAGGGACCAGATTAACCGTGGTTATAATTTTGTGCACAAACTAAAAGAAAAGGCCGAATTGTCTGATTTGTGAACAGCTGATTTGTTACGGGATAAGAAAGTAGATGGGGTTGGTTTGCCTGCTCTTACGGCTCACAACTCGGAGAAACTCAGAGCAGTTAATACGTGACTACTGCGCCTAATCGGTATTATGTGTATTTGACAGAGACAAAAAAGTGGAAATGCAGATATTCTCCCATACACAGACCAGCGAAATGACGCCCTCTTTTTTATTTTCGAAATCAGAATCACTGGAAAACCCACCAAGACAATCTGAGTTGAAAAATAAAAAGCGAGTGGCCGAGGTACATTTTCCCCAGCTCACAGTGTTACTATTTGTACACTGCAGTGTCCACAGGGGAGCAACGTACGTGTGGAACGTGGATTATACGTGGTTTAACCAGCTGAAATCTTGGTTATATAACCAAGGACACAGGTTTAGTTTGTTCACACGACATGGGTACTGGGTCTATCTAGCAGCCGAGCTAGGTTTGTCTCGGTTCACAGTGTTACTATTCGTACACTGCAGTGTCCAGAGGGGAGCATCGCACACGTCGAACGTGGATTATTCATGGTTTAACCAGCTGAAACCTTAGTTATAACCAAGGACAACGTAACCTCGCTATTGCGTCTATATGGCAAGCTCCAACTTTCCCAAACTGACCGAGCTTTTGTTGAATCGATGCACACCGGTTTGTTGAATTGGTGCTGGTGCACATTTTGATCGTGTTTGTGTGTGTGCTTGTGTACTAGATGGTTGGTTGGTTGTTGGAGTTGTACATCCTGGTAACATCTAAGGTCATATCACGACGGTTGTGTACCAAACAGAGGAGTGGTTTCCTACACTACGCAGATCTGTCGGATGAGGAGAACAAAGTTCACGAACATTGAGGAGGACAGCCTTACAATGGACAAGCGCTATCTAGAACGACTGTGTACACAATAAAGGATTATACCCAGAACAGTACGGGAGTCTAGTCACGGGGATAGGGTATAAAAGCAGTCTTTTTTCCCAGTAAATGCCATTTGCTATCAATGAAATCGTATTTTTTCACAGAAAAATATATATATATGTATGTATGTATGTATGTATATATGTATGTAAATACTAATGTTTACCAAATGAGTATTCTGTGATGTTGGCAAGAGCCAATGGACAAAATGATGCTGGTTTAGGATTTTCATTTGGTATTGCAGTAAGGAGTCAAACACAGAATGTTGTTGAAAATACATGCCGATAAGAATATGCACACATGTGTATTTACGAAAGACTTTACCACGGTGTTGCCATCAGAGTGTTGATTATGGTTGGTAGACAACTTGTGCTTACCGGAAGTAGTCGTATGCCCAGTGGCTTTGTGGGAAGACTGATATAGATTAGATTAGCAGAGCTTGAAAGGTGAGAGGAGGTACCACCTATAAAGTATAAGTGCTTTCTCACCCATATATATAAACGAGAGAGTTGACTTTTGACAACCGACTACCCTGCATATGAACCTCCGCGCCATGTATACCGGTCACTTGACCCCTCAGCCAGCGAGCTGCTCCATACAACCCACGACTCGAGAAACTCCACCGAAAGTGACGCATGGAAGTGCGCGAGCTGTGGTGCAGTGCTAGAGTGAACAGTTCACACTGCTGGTAACTACAGTAACATTAGGAGAGCACTTCCGGTGGCGCTCAAGCAGCAGTGCAGTGCGTGACCGAGCAGATCACGTGGGACAAAGTGAGCTACTCAGATGGGCCGGGGCCGAGGCGTCAGCCCCACCCACCCACCATCCTATCCACCGGCCTTTAATAGGTTTCTTGCATGTACCGGCTCCGCTCCCAATTATATATAAACACGGTAATTGGGCGACTGGGTGCGCCGCGTGGTGAGCTGTGGCACGGCGGACTCTTTAAAAATTGTTTTATTTTGAACAGCTGAATCAGTGAGCAGGAAATATGTAAGCCGCCCAGTAAGGACTTCTTCCGGGAGGGAGAGAGGGAGGGAGGGGAGGGAGGAGGAGGGAGCGAGGGAGGGAAGGAGGGAGGAAGGAAGGAAGGAAGGAAGGAAGGAAGGAAGGAAGGAAGGAAGGAAGGAAAGAAGGAAGGAGATAGGGAGGGTTGGGCAGAAAGATGGGTGGATAGAGGGAAGGAGGGAAAGGAGGAAGAGGGACGGAGGGATGGGCAGAGAGATGGAAGGAGGGAGGGGCAGACGAAGGGAGGGACGGGCAGAGGGAGGGAGGGAGGGATGGATGGAGGGATGGATGGAGGGAAGGAGGGAATGAGGAATGAAGGGAGGGAGGGAGGGAGGGAGGGAGGGAGGAGGGTGGGAAGGAGGGAGGAAGGGAGGGAGGGAGGGAGGGAGGGAGGGAGGGAGGGAGGGGGGGAGGGAGGGAGGGTGGGAGGGAGGAGGCGTGCGCACCAGTACCTGCAAATGTGGTATATATATGCGTGCATGTGCGCATGCGCGGTGGTAAGACTTGAGTGGAGGTAGCACTCATTGGTTAATGCTGCGTCATGCATGCAACATACTAAACCTACCGGCCCGTCAGTATACTGCTAGTCCTTAAATCACCCATCCCACCCACCAATATTGTCATTTCATACGTTGGATGTACGTGCATGCTTTGTGAGACGTGTACATTTTAATTAGTATAGCTAATAGGGGTAAGAGACGTAGGCTACAGTGCGGCGCACTAACCAGAACTGGGTATGTGGCTCATGCTAACTGGTACACATGATGGCCTAATGATGTAGACAATTTATAGACAGTAAAACCTCTCTAACCGACCAACTTAAACAGATCGACTGCTCCCATATATCGATCGCTTTATTTGGTTTCCAAACGATCGCCCATACAATACCATTGTAATCATTAAAAAAACCTTCCTAAACCGACCACCTCCCTAAATGGACCATTTAAAGACAGTCCCATGGTCGGTGGATTCAGAGAGGGTTTACTGTAGTTATTATACATGTAAGTATATGCTGTGGTTCGATTGATGTATTATATTCTACGTTAATTATGATGGCTTTAACCCCTGAGGGTGCTGTTATGTAACATTTAGGTAGTATGTGCGATTAGTGTAAAGTATTTATTTCAATAATATTTGAGTAAAAGTACTCATTAAATAAACGAAAAGGGGTAATAAAGGAATGCAGGATGGCCTTTTTCAAAATTGATTTGTATCTGCACGCAAGGAGTGTTAAAAGGTTCAGAAACAAAAGGAAACATACAAAGATCTAAATAATGAAATGTAGTTTCTGTTTTGTTCACACTTCACCTTTATATATATAATATATATATATTTAATTTGTCGAGATTCATTTCTCTCTTCATTTTTAGTAGATTTGGTGAGGCACTAATCCCGTGTGTGCATAGTACATAAATACAAATATAAATTGTAAAACCAGACGGGATGGCCAAATGAGTTAGAGTGTCCGTCTCCCGTGTTGGTAGATCGTGGGTTCGAATCCTCGTCGAGTCAAACCAATGACTTAAAAATTGATACTTGTCGCTTCCTAGCCAGACACTCTGCATTATTAGGATAGGGCAAGGAGCATTGGGATGAGGAAGACCAGTCGTCTGCGACTGAAATTCCCCTGCCTAAACAACTAATGTACCCCAACAAAATTATTTAATAAAAAACAAGCGCAACTAGATTTGCCAAAAGTATTCACATTGATCGTATACAAACTGGAAGAACAAATGATCTGAGCTGCGTTCCCGTACAATGCGTGAAGCTGCATAATCCAATGGAACTTTATACTTTCTAAACCAACACACTCCCGTAGAGTCTATTTTTATGGGGACTCATTAAAACTGTTGACTCAAAACAACGTCTTTTCGAATCAAACACAGGAATACAACAGGAACATATGGCTATAAAAGAAACCATCAGGTCATATTATTTACTCTTACTTCTCAAAAAATGGAAGACTAAAAATATACTAAAAGTATTTATTGTGTTTGACATGAAAATAAAAACAAGTGTTGTTGCTTTGTGAAAAATAAAAGCTGTTTAAAATCATGTAGTTATAGCTATGAATTTCAGGGATGAAAGTGGTCTCCGCATAAAAAAGCGGAAATGCACATATTCTCCCATAGATTTAGCATTGTCAGGGAATCGCGGAAAATTCCCGGAAGTCGGGTTTCATATATATATTGGCATACACTGATAGTGCTGCACCGTTTGAAGCATGTATTAGTAGTATACGCTGATAGTGCTGCGCCGTTTGAAGCACGTATTAGCTGATAGTGCTGTGGCGTTTGAAGCATTTATTAGTAGTAATAGTATCCAGGACGAATCCCGGAAATCCGCGAAATCGCGGAGATCTTTCATCCCCGTATGATTGACGTACATGCCGTACAATAAATAAAGGTTTTGTTCCTATTTGCTCTCACCATCATCAATACGGCGAGAGTGTGGGTGGGTCCAGAATATCTTTTATTAACGAAAATTACTTCACAATATTGTTTTGATCGATATGAAGTTAAACTTTTGCTACGCTAAAATTCCGGTTTACAGGAGATGATTAGAAATAAAAGGTGTGGATTGTATTCCATAGAAAGCGTCATTAATATCATATCAGTTCTCAGGATCGTATTGTATCTGCTACCTACCCTTTAATTTCTACACATCATGGCGAGACCCATGAGACTGATCATGCTCTGAAATTCCATTTTTTACCACGTCTGAGATATAAGTGAAAAAATATATATGTATACTGGAAATTATATTTAATTCAATTGTGTCGATGTTGAAAAAGGACTGCTGTTCCTTACAAACAATTGTATCTGAAAATGATGTTAACAAAAAAGAAATCACAATATAAATGTATATAAATATCAATGAATAAAATGAAATGCATTAGTTGTGCCGTACAATACCTATCATCCATTCTTTTCCTTCTATAATATATGGAGTGCACCTGACAGCTTACTAAGAGCAACTTACTTGTTTTCTCTCTCTAATAATAAGAACAGTTGAAATAGCTGTTAGTGTTTGTTCCCTTGAGCCACCTCGGTGGTGCCGTGACCAGGCGTGCTGAAACTTGGGGATTTGACCAAGAACCGCTAAATCTGCTGATGGAATTTATTAATAATATTTGAATATTCCCACAATAGGCTCATCTAATTCTTATCTAATAGTAATACCCGTTATACCCCAGTCACGCTACTGTTTGTGAACATTTTGCGACAACAAAAAAAGGTTGGCCACAAAACGGTCCAAAGGTGGTCCTCAGTTGTGACCATTTTGGTTGCAAGGAGGTTCCAGCTACTGCACTAAAGACCGGTGTTGCAGTTTCCGCGGCACACCAGTTTGCGAGGGACACATCCATTCAAATGCATTGTCAATGGCCGTGAGCAAATCTTCATACAGAAGAAGTGAAATATCTCTACAACCACACCACCTAGAAACAAATCCCTTCATACACATATAGAAAACATGTGTCCCAAAAAGATTATATTAAATTGATAAAGGCACTTCTATTAATTTTGAATAAAACTAATGTTTTGCACTGCGCGTACCGTCAAACTCAAGGCATTGTCAATGGTCATGAGCAATCTGCATACAGAAAATACAGCAAAAGTGAAATATCTCTAAAACCACACCACCTAGAAACAAATCGCTTGGTAGACATATAGAAAACATCTTTACCAAAAACATTATATTAAATTTATAAGGTTAGTGACGATGCTGTTCGATTTTGACGCATGCACAGAAGCGATGTGTCCCTCGCAAACTGGTGTGCTGCGGAAACTGCAACACCGGGAAGCACGTCAAACTGTATGTAAAAGGTAGAGTCGTCAACTCAACTACCAATTCCACAGAGAAATCCGCACAGAAGCCAAGTAAGCCTCTATGCCTTCCGTGTATATTTGAAAACTGATTGGAAGGTAGCCGAATTTACTGTGGACACCGCTAAGCTTGTACAACTTGTAGTACCATGATGAGCATATATCAGAGGGCTGCTGCTTTGAATAGTGACACCACTAAGATTTTTAAACAGTTAGGTATATTGTGTTGGAGAATTATAGTCCGATACACACAAAAAAAGAATACCCAAAATACACAACAAAGCATACAAAAAACCCACAATAGGAGTAACAAGGACTCATGCAATAATAATGTTATTTGCAAAAAAATTTTTTTATAGAAGGCATATAGAGTGTGTATAGCACACTGCGCCTGAAACTTACATACAGAGCAGGGTTGCCAACGCTTACAGTTTTGCCATAAGGTGTATGATATTTTATGTCCCCATCATCATCTTACGCCGATCTTCCGGTTTTTCATTTCCCAAAATTATATAAATCTTATGGATTATTGTGTCCAAAATGCAGCACATCTAAGATTTAAACAATTTTCTGGTGGAGTAGCCCAAGACCACCCAATATGACATTCCTTGGGATCTTCCGGTTTTTCATTTTCCAATGTTGGCAACCCTGACAGACCTCTTTCGCCGTCGGTAACACAGGTCACTATGGCGATAGGATATGGCATAATCCAGTTTTTTAATAGATACAACCAAACATTCAACAATACAACTACCAGTAAAGAAATACCGGCCGTAGTGACCTGACTACAAATTTCACGTGGTCAGTCAAATTTCAAGTGGTCAGTCACATCAGTCGACAGAACGGCGTGACTGGCTTAAGACAGATATGACTTGCATAGACTGTGTGCCCTAGTGAGAGAACTTTCAACTCAATGCCAATTGGATCCTGGCATTTCAATTAACTGAATGACACCTGCTTCCCGGGGACTTCGTTCACCTAATGTCACACGTGTAGTAATCGTGTGAGAATGGCCAGGTACCATATATAAAATATATATTAAAGAATTAAAAATTAAAAACTCAATCAAAGGCCCCATATGGATAACACTGCAATAAGTTCATTCAACTTTGACTGCGATAAAGAAAGAAATGCTCCCTTTCTAGCATGCGTTTAAATTATCGTATTTAAAACTGCTCAGTCTGATGGAAGCATACAATTTCCAAATAAAACATTTGATCCTATATATCCAACTTAGATACTGGTGCACTCATTGCAGCAAAGAAGGAATGCCAGTGTCAATTTAATAGAACCTGTTTAGATACCGGTGAATTCTTCCCGGCAAAGAAGGAATGCCAAGTCAATTTAATAGAACCTGTTTAGATACCGGTGCACTCATTGTGGCAAAGAAGGAATGCGAAGTCAATTTAATAGAACCTGTTTAGATACCGGTGAATTCTTCCCGGCAAAGAAGGAATGCCAAGTCAATTTAATAGAACCTGTTTAGATACTGGTGCACTCATTGTGGCAAAGAAGGAATGCCAAGTCAATTTAATAGAACCTGTTTAGATGCCAGTGCACTCATTGTGGCAAAGAAGGAATCCCAAGTCAATCTAATAGAACCTGTTTAAATACCAGTGCACTCATTGCAGCAAAGAATGAATGTGAAGTCAATTTAATAGAACCTGCTTAGATACTGGTGCACTCATTGTGGCAAAGAAGGAATGCTAAGTCAATTTAATAGAACCTGTTTAGATACCGGTGCACTCATTGTGGCAAAGAAGGAATACCAAGTCAATTTAATAGAACCAGTTTAGATACCGGTGCAATCATTGTGGCAAAGAAGGAATGCCAAGTCAATTTAATAGAACCTGTTTAGATACTGGTGCACTCATTGTGGCAAAGAAGGAATACCAAGTCAATTTAATAGAACCTGTTTAGATACCGGTGCACTCATTGTGGCAAAGAAGGAATGCCAAGTCAATTTAATAGAACCTGTTTAGATACCGGTGCAATCATTGTGGCAAAGAAGGAATACCAGGTCAATTTAATAGAACCTGTTTAGATACTGGTGCACTCATTGTGGCAAAGAAGGAATGCCAGTGTCAATTTAATAGAACCTGTTTAGATACCGATGAATTCTTTGCGGCAAAGAAGGAATGCTAAGTCAATTTAATAGAACCTGTTTAGATACCAGTGCGCTCATTGTGGCAAAGAAGGAATGCCAAGTCAATTTAATAGAACCTGCATAGATACTGGTGCACTCATTGTGGCAAAGAAGGAATGCCAAGTCAATTTAATAGAACCTGTTTAGATACCGGTGCACTCATTGTGGCAAAGAAGGAATGCCAAGTCAATTTAATAGAACCTGTTTAGATACCGGTGCGCTCATTGTGGCAAAGAAGGAATACCAAGTCAATTTAATAGAACCAGTTTAGATACTGGTGCACTCATTGCGTCAAAGAAGGAATGCCAAGTCAATCTAATAGAACCTGTTTAGATTCTGTTGCACTCATTGCGGCAAAGAAGGAATGACAGGTCAATTTAATAGAACCTGTTTAGATAACGGTGCAATCATTGTGGCAAAGGAGGAATGCCAAGTCAATTTAATAGAACCTGTTTAGATACTGGTGAACTCATTGTGGCAAAGAAGGAATGCCAAGTCAATTTGATAGAACCTGTTTAGATACCGGTGCACTCATTGTGGCAAAGAAGGAATGCCAAGTCAATCTAATAGAACCTGTCACTGTTGAAGCCTATAGGAAATCCAGTATTTCGACATGCATATGAAAATTAATTGGACATGTTTTCAGTTCAAATATCTCCCAAAGTTAACTCTTTAAAATAAAAGTTACTTCAAACTAAATTAAAGTAGATAATAATCGCCAACCTAATAGGTCTACCCAAAAATAAGACAGATATTCAAAGCCTTCGGACTATTTGGAACAGTAAGTATCAGCAATATATTTCAAAGATGGCTGAAACCCAGAAGAGGGGGAGATAAGACAAGAAGATGACGACGAGTGATGCATAGTGGAACACATGGACAGCAAAGCAATATTCAGTGAAACATAATAGGGTTTCCTTTGAACATAGGGTTTCCTTTGAACTTTACCAATCAGATTGACAAGCATTTTCTGTAAACCACGTCATGATCCAACAACATGTGTCCTATTATAATAGTATAAGTTACAACAGGTTAACAAAAACCATCACAAAAGGAAATAACAACAAATTCGACATCATGTATATGTAACCAGGAAAAAGCTCAAAAGCCCAAATCACTATGAACACAAAATGGGTAGGTCCCTAAAAAACTACTCAGAAGATACATTAAAAAATCATCTGCACCAAAACATAAACAACATCACACAAAACAGAGATGATGTTGATATCTATTGGGACAACATCATCACAGAAATAAGAAAATCAACTAATGAGATGTACCCCATAAAGAAAAGAAAAATACAAAAAAACTAAGACCCTTGGGTAGACAAAGACCTGCTAACACTCATCACAACCAAAAGTAAACTGGGTGATAAAGCAAAGCGCACAGAAACAATAGAAGACAAACTGGCCTACCATGTCACCAGAAACAACTCTCTCAAAGCTGTGAGAACAGCAAAAAAGAAATACATAATAAAGCAGGACAAAGACTGGGGAAGCAACACAAACAAATTCTGGAAAAATGTAAATCTATTATTCCCAAAAAATAACAAAGAAGAGCATACAAACTTCCAAGATAATGAAGGGGCAATGCTCACAGACAAAGATGCAGCAAACAAATTGAACACACACTTTGCCACAATAGGGGAAAAGCTGTCAGAATTTTTTTTTTAAAGATGGGAAAACAGATCAGGAACTGTGCAGAATGGAATCCCCACCTGCAAAACAGATATGATAGAAGTAAAAAAATTAATAAATGACATAGACACGAATAAACTAAGTGGAATAGATGAAATACCAACCAAAATACTGAAAGAGGCACTCCAAGCCATCCCGGCCACTATAGTAGACCTATTCAACAGCTCCTTTGAGCAGGGGCGTTTTATCTCAGCCTGGAAAATGGCAACCATCACCCCTATTCACAAAAGTGGAGACAAACAAAACATGGGAAACTACAGGCCAATATCAATTCTTCAAACCACTGGAAAGCTCGTTGAAAAAGTGTTATATAGACACATAAATGAACACCTGGAAAAAACCAATATACTAAACGAAAGACAACGGGGCTTCATGAAACTGCACTCCACATCAAAAACAATAGCTATCCTAACAAATGACATACTGGCATCAATGAACCAAAAACAATTAGTTGGAGCAGCCTTCATTGACTTCAGCAAAGCATTTGACACAGTAGACCATAAAATACTATTGGAAAAACTAAAAACCATGGGCATAAAATCCAACATTATGGATTGGATAAAATGCTACCTCAGCAACAGGCAACAGAAAACAAAAATAAACAATACACTATCAGAGAACCAACCTGTCACATGTGGTGTACCCCAAGGGTCAGTGTTAGGGCCACTACTCTTTATAATCTATATAAACGATCTAGAAAAATGGTTGCAAACTGAGTGCCTCCAACTATATGCAGATGACACAGTCATATATGCAAATGGAACCACAGAAGAGGAGGTAATAACTAAACTAAATAAACTCCTACTAAAACTAGACGAGTGGTGTGAGTCCAACAAAATAACCATCAACACAAGCAAATCAAAAACAGTACTCTTCTCGCATAAACAAATGCCAGAAAGAGAACTACACTGTAAGTTAGGAAACCAAACATTAGACAATGTAGACCATTACAAATACCTAGGCCTTGAGTTGGACAGCCAACTAAACTACAACCTATGTATAAATAAAATTATCCAGAAAGTAAACCACAAACTGTGGCTATTTGCAAAGCTAAGAGACTACATGACACAAGAAATGTCAATAAAAATTTATGAAGTATTTGTTGCTATATATCAGGGCATCTGAAGCCTATGTGGTGAGAGTTTTGGCAAGCATGTCAAAATTAATGTGGCATGTCTGCACTTAAAATCTCCAAAGTTAGCAATTTTAAATCAGTCACTTCAAGCCAATGTCAGGTAGATTATAACGATCAACCTAATATATTCATCTCAGAAAATCATAGAAACTCAAGAGCATCGGACTATGCAACAAATGTGTGGCACACATTGCTCGTGCCCACACCACACACACCATTCTGTCACCACATGCAGTGCATGAAACCCACACAGTGTCACCACGTGCAGTGACCAAGACATATCTATACACACCGTACACTGTCATCTCGTGCAGGGATCGAGACACACACGCACCACCTAAAACACACACACACACACCGTGCACTGTCACCAA
Organism: Branchipolynoe longqiensis; assembly: GCA_030323885.1. Lineage (NCBI taxonomy): Eukaryota > Metazoa > Annelida > Polychaeta > Phyllodocida > Polynoidae > Branchipolynoe > Branchipolynoe longqiensis. The sequence continues at coordinate 93,817,804 of CM059191.1, forward strand.
GTACAGCGAACGAGACACACAGACACAGCACACACACCGTATACTGTCACCACATGCAGGGAGCAAGTCAGTGATATAGGACTAGAGGACACTTTACTGAGCGACACACATGCACGCATACGCACGCACACACACTTCTGATTGGCTGAGGCTGACCACTAATTTGATTGGCCAAGAGGAACCGTGACTGTAGAATCTCGCACTAGAAACACGGTACCGTGACTATAGAATCTCGTGCTAAAAACACGGTACCGTGACTATAGACACTCCGTTAAGTTAAAGCTGCATAGTCTGATGAAAAGATCAAATTAAAAAAAACAAAGCAATTATCTTGATTTGATTCTACATATCTAACTTAGATACTGATGCACTTATTGAACATTTGTCTCCACACAGAAAGGAATACTGAGGCAATTGAATAGAACCTGCTTCTGTATAAGCCTGTAGGTTTGATTGATTGATTTGTGGTTGTTTTACGCCATGTTGGCAGTATAGGCCATATTCACGGCAAGAACTGTTTGTTTTTTTATTCAGACCATCGCTTGTAGGCCTACCTGTAAAAGCATACAATCAATTATGTGCCAATAGACACTCATTAAATTAAAAAGCTTACAATTATATATTAGTAATTGATAGAATTTATGTAGTAAACTATAGGAGGTGGTACAGATTATGGTGTCAGAGTTTTCGTGTGGTTGCCAAAATTAATTTGGCATGTTTACACTTCAAATATCTCAAAAGGTAGCCATTTTAAATAAAAGTTACTTCAAACTAAAGTAAGGTAGATTATAATGATCAACCTAATGTATTTATCTCAGAAAATGTCAGAAACTCAAACTCATCGGACTAAGCAACTTTAAGGCTATATGTCATCTGGATTATTTCACAGAAACCAGTCCATTTTTTCACTTAAGCATAGGCTACGGTAACTACATTCAGTTTGGCACGCAGCTTAGAAGCAGCTCATGCCACAAACAAATAAGTGATGAAAAGGTGGAAATGTCACCCCTTTTCTAAGCTCAATATCTATATTCTACTCACCACACAGCACCACCAAGAACATCATATACGTACCTGGGGAGGAGAAAAAAAGAAACTAAAGCAACTATTAGCAAATGAGCAATAAACTGAAAACAGCGTCCGCATATGGTCATATTGAAGCATTATACCAGACGCAGCAGCACAAGATAAGAACAGATAGGTCAAGCGGAATGAGAGTTTCTGCTTGATCAGCAGTCTGCTTAGTGTACTGGCAATTATTACAGGTGGGACGTGGCAACTGATGGGAGCAGCCCACCATCAGTACCTGAAACCTGTACACATTACGCACAAACCTAACCTTCTTAGGTGTGACGAAAGAACGAAAGCCATTGTATATCTAGATTAAAACACTGGTCGCATGGGTACAGGGTAACACAAATGTTTACTATGTACAAAAAATGAGAACGCCCCATACCACAAACAAGTTTACAGAAATTATTGATGAAAGAAATCGATCCATATGGATTATGACCACTACTGCAAACAAGTGCATCCACTTAACCGCTATGAGCAGAATAAACAAACGATCACTAAACAAACACGTGGGCAACATGTCCCAGTTCGGCAATAGGCATTTCATTTGTGTAAATTTCCGCACATGGCTAGGACACCAGTATTTCGGCAGAAAACCTTATTCAACGATGGAATATTTACCACAACCCCACTACTCCACTCCCCCTCACAAAGAATACAGCGAATCCCAGATGTTTGTCGGGGTTTTACATCCTAGCAACATCTGATGTCATACCAGGAATGGGCACCCACTTGTGACAGCACACACTCATGGTGACCAGCTGAGACAATGTTCTACTGGCATCATGATGACCTGACGTCCCACTCAGTCATATTATCATCATACTGAGCTAACCGGTCCCTTGTTTTATTCTACTAAGCCGAGTGCCAGCCAAGGGAAGTGACAAGCATGAATTTTGTGTACCTTTGCTTTGACTCAGCCACGGGCAGCCTCCAACAACTTCCCACACAGATAGCAAGTGTTCATCCCAGTCAGCCACCCCAATACAATAGTTTCAGAAGCCAAAGTCATCTCCCTGAACATTTCCTAGGCTAGGACCTAATTTGCATGCATTAACCAATATATTCATCGGTTACAAACAGGAGGATTACCACCTTTTTCTTTTCTTGAAGATTTATACTGCCTATTATGGATAAGTCTGAATAGACTTGTTTTCACCATTAGACAGTTTGTTGATAGAAAGCCCGTCCCTACATTTTTAACGACTGAAGGGATTTTTAACCTCCTACACCACATAGACATGGTATGAGAGCAACTGGCCTTTGATGACGCTGTAAGTTATACACAGCGGTGGAACTCCAAATTGGCAGAGGTGGGGGCACAGGGAATCGAACCACCGACCTTCAGATTAGGAGTCTGACCTAGACACAGAGAACGCCTCAGACACAGAGAACGCCTAGAGAGATGTAAACCCATATGAATAGAATGCTTCATCATCGCCATCACCATCACAATCACGGCCATCACCACCGCCATCAAGGGTCATTGGAGCTCCACAGATAATGTTAGTTTCCACCGGACACGCAATAAATAGTGGCCTTGCTCTAGTCGGAAATAAGTATGAAATATATGGAATACATTTTAATCCTAAGGATTCTAACTTTTACTGACAATATACCGATAAATTGTACATTTAAAATCGTGTGTAGTATAATAATCTCAATTACAACAATGATTTGCTTTGAAAATTAAAATGACAAGCCAACTGCCGACAAAACACGCAACTAAGTGGAGCTTTAACTACCTTTTACACACATTTCTTTTGGTTACGTTTTTTTGTTGTTTTTTTAAAACAAAGAAGCAATCAGGAAAACCATTCATACATTGACGAACCGGCACTTTTTCAAGATTACCCGGATGCAAGCTGTTGGTAATTAATTATCTTTGGGGTTTGTTCTCTAATTACCTTGGAAACTAAATGCCTTGTCAACATGCAGGTTTTGTGACTAAACAGGAAGTCATAATTGTCACACCACTCTCAAAGAGGAGAAATCGCTTTCTAACATTAGTTAAAACCTATTTTTCACAATCGCATATATCTACGACTTGTTGCTTGCTTATGTAATAAAATAATCCAAATTCGACTTTCATTTGTTAAGTACAATTTTCCCCCCATTTCTGAATTGGTATCATGAGGAGGTGAAAATTTATAATGGGACACAATTTACATTGATTGATTGATTGATGGTTGTTTTACGCCACGTCGGCAACAAAGGCCATATTCACGGTGAGAATTGTTTAACTTGTATTCTGTCCATTTTCGTTTAACCATCACTTTTATTTACATGTCTAGTAATCTTTGTTAATGCGGTTAGTAATAAGTATTTGTGCAATCATGTCACTACATATATTTGGTGGCCAACTGTCGTCAGAGTGTTCGCAGATCACGTATTTGGTGACAAAACGGCATAGATCCTGGTAGCTATAAAGGTAATTAAATTACAGCGTGATGTGTCAATTACGGAATAGGCGACTTCAAAATGTGGGTTCATACGAATTAACCTCGCCCAGCAGAACACCGTCCACAATTTTTCCCTTCTATTCTTTTTCTAATTACTTCTCAGAAAAGCAGACTTCCTCTCGACGAGTAACTTATCTTGAGCCAAACAAAATGTGTTATTTTTAATCCACACTTTACTATTCACTACTAATTAATACACAAGTAAAAACAGTCCCCCCCAAATGCAGCTTGTTGTCTTGTTTATGACAGTTGTATTATTTAATTTATTACCCAAGCCATTGCAGAGTTAATGCTTTATTACAGTAAATTATACCACTGTGATTGAGCGGTTGGTTGGTTGTTGGAGTTTTACATCCTGGCAACATGTAAGGTCATATAAGGACGGGTACCGGCTAGTGACAGTGCGCACTCATGGTGACTTTATAGTGCTTCCCCACTGGGAAATCAGGCTGCCGGCACCATGACCTGATATCACACTCAAGTCACATTATCCTGACACTGAGCTAACCAGTCATTGCCCTATCCTATTAGTCCCAAGCGCCAGGCTAGGAAGTGACAAGTATCAATTTAAAAGTCATTGGTTTGTCTCCACCGGGAACCGAACTCACGACCTTCCGCAAGCGAGGCCCGCACTCTACCGAATAGGGCACCGCCCCCGATTGAACGAGGCCCTTTCCTGAATTACACAAGGTAGGCTATCGCTCATTACAAACGGCACTAGTGCAGCTTTCCCGGTACTACTGACGGGATGCGGTGGCCGAATCATTGGTTTCCCGTGCGGAACGTCGTGGGTTTAAATTCAGACTGAGTAAAACCGATGACTTACAGATATCATAGTTATATATGTTGCTATCTAACCTGGTACTCGGCATTACTATAATAGGACTAGAACTGGCTTGCTTAGTGTCGGGAGAATATAACTTGGTCTTTCTACTGCTAATATAGTATCCGATGGGGCGGCACGAAAAAGCCGTCATGAGTACTTTGTCACAAGTCATGATATGACCTAGAATGCTTCGTAGTTCAAGGGCCTTAAACTCAAACAAACAAACCTGAAATTGACAAGATACAATGGTAGTCTAGTATTCTGCAATCACTGGACTCAACTAACAGAAAGGCAATGTGTTGAGTACCTATGCTGTACAATATACAGCATAGGCTGCTCCCCACTTTTTATGTTCAGAATGGGGTGTGCTGCACACAATGCAGACCATTCCACTTTCCAATCACCATGTTAAAACCAAATGCGATCGCTTCAACAGCTGGAAGACCAGTGCCCTGGTGCTGACAAAAAAAAGCTGTTCAGATAAATCAAATATTGACCAAAAAACATATAAAAAAAAGTATATGTCACAATTCATTCAGAGCAAGTATGGATGAGATTTTAATCAAATCAGCAGTGCAGCTGACATCGATTCAACTTATCATTCTGTTCGTAAGTGCACAAATATTAACAAAGTTAGTATATATCAGTCCGCGATAGCAGCATCTTGTAACTTGAGCAATAGAGAAAAAAAAACACGACTAAATAAGACGACCATTTCTTTGGTCACCCAGAGGTTGGCAACCATTGCTTTGGTCGCAAAAAGGTCGCCGGTGACTGCAGATTCTTTGGTCTAAAGTGTTCGCAAGCAGTCACAAGCCATAGTGTGACTGTGGCTTAAGTGTACCACTCTTTAGTACATAATAACAATATACGATTGGAAGAGATAGAGGACCTTACGCGTACCTCAAAAGAAGTCAATATTCCATATTTTATTGCCAGTCTTAATAATATTGTGCCTAGAGCAGGAACCGAACCCACATCTCTTGCATTCCGAGTCAGTGTGCTAACCATTACACCACCTAGGCTCCCTGATGTCACTATTCTATGCAAGCCTAACTGTCTGTGTGGTTCCTTGCCTGAAAGGTCAGTGCAGACTACTACAATAGCAGCCTGAATAACATAACGTAATTAAAATTAAAACGAGTAGATGACAATATTCTAGCGAATCTTTTTTGTTAAAGAGAAAAAAAAGTAGATCCATTACTACTATGCTAATAATACCCGCCATACACACCTGAAGGAATTCAATCACGAGGGACATAATTAGCTGTTCAGCCAGAACCTAATCTCTCTCCACAGATGGTGGGTATCAGGTCTGATGTCCTCACGTGTCAGTCTTGCTCTTAAAGGAAACAGACATCCGCGTGATCGAGAATGAGGCTTCTTCATCTGTTTACAACACAATAGCACCATGCAATGTGTATAAATTAATGTTAAGTACATAAAGGTGGGTGTGGGGAGGGGCAGTGGGGGGGGAGGGGGTGGTAAATAATTATTCTACATATTAACTAACCAAAGCAAAGGTAATGAACACTGAAAGTGTATTTAAATCCAATGAAAGGATACCATTTTCGAAAACTAAAACACTTATCCAGATTGATTTTACATATCCCATCAGATGTGTTTCATATACTCGAAAAAATAGCTCAACAGAATACACGGACAACCTAAAAATCATCTTAAAAGCACAACATCTATACTGCCAAATAGACGGTATAATATGTTGAGCGAGCCAGCAGATATGGTAGACATGCGCGTGACAAAACTGGGCTCCATAGAGCGGCATGTGTTTCAGGCGCCATGTAGAATTCATGGTGAAACACACTGCATTCAGCGTTATTGCATAACGAGCATGGGGGGGCGGGGGGGATGACTGTAGCAATCGTCCCCTGGCCACCCAGCATGCACTCACAGTACTAGGTTGGTTGGAGTTTTACATCCTGGCAACATCTAAGGTCATATCAGGACGGGTACCGACTTGTGATAGTGCACACACATGGCGACGTTATAGTGCTGCCCCACTGTGAGGTCCATGCCACCACCACCGTGGCCGTATATCCCACTCAGTCACATTATCCTGACACTGAGCAAACCAGTCCTTGCCCTATCCTAATAATGCCGAGCGCCTGGCTAGGAAGTGACAAGTATTAATTTTGAAGTCATTAGTTTGATTCAAGCAGGGGTTCGAACCCATGGGTTCACATCCCATGATATACCACAGTACCTAGGTAACTGATAGAAACATATGCTTACACCAACAAATTTGGGCGGCTCTTTGATTATCAAGCCTTGGGTTTGGCTGGCGCAGCAACATTCCTCAAGATGCTACTCAAGACAAGTAAAGGCTGTCACACATCAGTGGATTGGGGAAACGGAAAGAAACCAAACAAAGTCTGTTGATATCCGGCAAAGTCCGGTTTGTGTCCATTGCATATCCATTGATATCCGTAGATATCCGGCCTCATTCGTTACAAGTTTTGAACATGCACAAAACTTGGAATGGAGGCCACCAGATTGCCGTCTACGGTTCTTGTCCGGTTTGAGTTTGTTTAGTCCGCTTATCGTATGTTGGCTATCTGTTCATGTACGTTTCATGTCAGTTCATCCGGCGGCCTTTGACCCGATATCGCAACATTTTGACACATTTTAATACATTTTGATACTTATCAAACCCGAACACCACCGGACTAGAAAATTCTGTCCGTTGCTCAATCCGGCATAGTGTGACAGGCACTTTACTGAAAATCACCACACATCACACAATATTCCTTAAAATGATTGATGATCATATTTCCATAAAAGAGTGCAATAGCTTTGACACAATGACGTTACACACAAAATTAGGAGTCACAAGCAACTAAATAAAACTAAGTCTATTCCAGTGAAAAACAACCATCCAATAACCCAAGTCTGGGCAAAAATATTTCACTTATTACTCGTGAATGTTTTATCATGACGAATCTAAACATGCGATAAGCCGGTGTTGAAAGCTCCGAGCACAACGATGGCAGAATCATAACAGCACACTTTCAAATGGTTCCCCCCCCCCGTTTTTTTTTAAATGTCAAAACTTATGAACTATTTCCTCATGATGTGCATTAAGTTAGTTTCATTCTCACTAACATGCCTGCTACTGATAATAATACTATTAATCATGATATTATTCCATAGTCACTAGGTACAGTCAAATCCCATTGTTGTTCGGTTAATGGCATGGTGTTTTGGATTGGCTTGTTTGTTACGTCCTGGCAACATCTAAGGTCATATCAGGAAGGGTCCCGACTTGAAACAGTGCACACTCAAGGCGACTTCATGGTGCTGTTACACTGGGAGGCCAGGCCCAGAGCACCATGACCTGATTTCCCATTCTGTCATATTATCTGGATATTGAGCTAACAAGTCCTTGCCCTATCCTAGTAATGCTGAGCGCCAGGCTAGGTAGCGACAAATATAATTTTTCTAAGTCATTGGTTTGACTCGACTGGGATTCAAAGCCCCGACCTTGCACGATTCGGCCACTGCATTTGGTGTTTTGGGTGAACGTTATTATGTGTTGTGCACGTGTATGTGCTTGAGTGCTTGTACAGTATGCCTATATACAGTATGCGCATAATTTGATACCTGTGTAGAGTTTGAACGAGCATACATGGTTACAGTTGTCACACAAGTGTGGAGAACAATATGACGATACCCCAAGGGTATGAGGAACAGCTGCATACATATATAGTTTTGTCCTGGGAACATCTAAGGGCATATCAGAATGGGTACCGACGTGTGCGCTCATGACAACTTTATAGTGCTGCCCCCCTGGGAGACCAAACCGCCAGCACCAAGACCTAATACCCCATTCAGTCACATTATCCTCACACTGAGCCAACCAGTCCATGCCCTATCTTAATATGCCGAGTGCCTGGCTAGGAAGTGACAAGTATCAATTCTTAAGTCATTGGTTTGACTCGACCAGGGTTCGAACCCATGGGTTCGAATCCCACGATCTACCAAAACGGGAGATGGACGCTCAACTCATTCGGCCACCCCGTCTGGTCCGCATTGTGGGTAGGTGCTTGCAGGAGACGGGGTGGGGTGTACGGTACACGGTGCATTGGCAACCTTCATGGCTGACCTGCTTTATTTACAGCCTCCCTTCCTGGTTGACCTTTGCGCTCAGTTATTGGGGACTATGGGAATAACTGACCACTCACACTGCAGCTTTAATTGCCTTTATACGCGGTACTGGGAAGGAGGCTTCTTACCTTTCAAGTTGACAAGCATATAGAGTTGTCCAACATACATACAATACATTTTCGTTCCGCACACCCAGGTGTCACAGCAACCAACTGACAAACTGGCTATTTCCCACACACTGCGCAGATTGTGTGTGTGTGCGTGGGGGGTGGGTGATGGTGATTTATGAATGTGTACACTTTAAAAAGAAATGTTTTTGGGTGTTTTTGGGGGGTAAATATTTGTATGCTGTTCTTTTGCCAGTGCGGAAGCACCGGTCTTCCAGCCATTTTTTAATTTGGGATTATGTACACAACAAAAGTATATAATTTTTGTTTGTTTGTTGTTTTACGTCCTAGCAACATAATATAAAGTAAGGTATATAAGGAGAGCTAACAATAGCTGTTAATACACAATCTGCAGCATACAGCACAACAGAATTCTGATAGTTATCCACAAGTTCCATAGCAATATGGAAACAGTAGTGTCATATGACTAGATCAATGTTAGTTGGATCAATGCTTATTTGCATGGTATTTAGAATGTAAGCAGACATTATCTTCTATACTCATTTGGTAAAGTTGTCATAGGTTTTAATGTAGGGTGGGGTCAGTTTGGAGTTAGACAAAGAGTATATATTAATGTCAGTTTGATAGGAATATTCTAATGTTACCCTATCGTGCTTAGTTATATGAGGATGTTATTTGCAGCTTCTTGTCTTAGTGGTGATAGTCACCTGACAGCAATTAGTCCTGTTGTTGGGGTGGTGTTGGACCAGCTGTGGCCAGTGAAACAGTGGGATCAACCCCAATGCATTTGGTTTTAAATATTTCACTCGCGCCATTCTCTTTCTTTTGATGTGGTGTAGGAGAGGTTTTTGGGAGTGGATTTCCTGTTTCTTGTCCCTCCTTGATCAACGACAACAAAGTTAGTTGGTTTTACCCACAGTTTTAATTTGCCCTACTTAATTAATCAACGACAACAAAGTTAGTTGGCTTTACCCACAGTTTTAATTGTTCCTACTTAATCAACGACAACAAAGTTAGTTGGTTTTACCCACAGTTTTAATTGTCCCTACTTAATTAACGACAACAAAGTTAGTTGGCTTTACCCACAGTTTTAATTGTCCCTACTTAATTAACGACAACAAAGTTAGTTGGCTTTACCCATAGTTTTAATTGTCCCTACTTAATCAACGACAACAAAGTTAGTTGGTTTTACCCAGTTTTAATTGTCCATACTTGATCAACGACAACAAAGTTAGGTTTTCTTAAAGGTAACATTATATAAATTGAGTATGTTGCAGTGTTGTACTGTAGAGGGTTGGGTGCGGTGGAGAAATTGGAATAATTGCCAAGTGGGGGGCGGGGAAAGGGGATGGGGATTACAGTAGCAATTTGTTAGGCAGGCGGCTCACTAGCTAGTCTGATGCTCACAATGATTGTCCACCAATTAGAATTAATCGCACCATCACATTGCCTGACACTTGTCATTGCGACATAAACAGACGGCCGTGATAGCTAGCTTGACGGTACGGCGCGCACTGAGACTGGCTTCTGATTCAATAGATTCGGCTTGTCAAAATAGACCGGTTTGCGATTGGAACCAGCCGGCCCGGTGCAGCCCCACTGCCGGCTGGTAATAATGGTGAGTTAAGGTGGGGCGCCCCTACATCCTCCACCACAGCCGGCAGTTATTAGCTGGCACGCCCACGGCCGCCGCCCGCCGCCCGCCGCCCGCCCGCCCGCCCGTCGCCGCCCGCCCGCCCGTCGCCGCCCGCCCGCCGCCGCCCTCCCATGGCATGGCACACAGTACATGTTTGGGTTCACTCTACCATCACGTCCCCTATTCCTTCCCTCTACAGGGCGTGGTAGCCGAATCGGTAGAGCGTAGGCTTCCCGTGCAGAAGATAGGGAGTTGGAATCCCAGCCGAGTCGAACCAATGACTTATATAAAATTGAGACTTGTTGTTAAGTAGCTTGGTGATTGGCATCAATAGGATACGACAAGGACTGGTTAGCACATTATCACAATAATGTGACTGTGTGGGATATCAGGTCATGGTGCAGGTGGCCTGGTCTTCCAGTGAGACATCACTATAAAGTTACCATGAGTGCACACTGTCACAAGTCGGTACCCATCCTGATATCACCTTAGATGTTGCTAGGCCGTAAAACAATCCCAACCAACCATAAACCTTCTACCCAAACCAAACTGGTGCGCGCAGTGGTTTCAATGCGCGAGATGTGCAAATCGCCTGCATGTGGGAGTGGCAACAGAGTGGCAACAGAGTGGCAACAGACACAGTGACAAGATTCTTACAGAAACGCGGCTCCCCAACCAATCTCAGGTGAGGCTGAGGGAGAGCATCCGTGGGATCACGGAGTGTGAAGGGCGGGAGGGTGGTTTTTGATTGATTGATTGGTGGTTGCTTTACGCCGTGTCGTCAGCACAGGCCATATTCACGGCGACGGGCAGTTGAACATGGGTCAGTCGGTCTTAAGAGATAGAAAAACTCCGTTCCGACACGGGGGATTTGTTTGTTTGTTTGTTGTTTTTTGTTGTTGTTGTTTTACATCCTAGCAACATCTAAGGTTATATCAGGACGGGTACCGACTTGTGACAGTGCGCACTCATGGCGACTTTATAGTGCTGTCCCACTGGGAAACCAGGCCGCCGGCACCATGACCTGGTATCCCACTCAGTCACATTATCCTGGCACTGAGCACACCAGTCCTTGCCATATCCTAATAATGCCGACCGCCTGGCTAGGAAGCGACAAGTATCAATTTTAAAGTCATTGGTTTGACTCGACCGGGACTCGAACCCAGGACCCCACGATCTACCAGCACGGGAGACGGACGCTCTAACTCATTCGGCCATCCCGTCTGGTCCGACACGTGTGGTCAGTTCCCCCCCCCCCCGACACGGGGGAACTGACCAGACATACGGGAGGGTGGTGGTGTGTGGTGGTGTGTGGTTTGTTGGTGTGTGGTGTGTGATGGTGGTGGTGGTAGTGTGGTGAAGGTGTGTGTTGTGTGGTGGTGGTTTGGGGTAGTTGTCTGTGGTGGTTGTGGAGAGTGGTTATGGGTATTTGGTGTGTTGGCGTGTGATGGTGGTGGTAGTGTGGTGACGGTGTGTGTTGTGGTGGTGTTGGTGCGGTGTGCGGTGTTGTGTGGTGGTGGTGTGTGGTAGCTGTGTGTGGTGGTGGTGGTGCGTGGTGGTGGTGGTGTGTGGTAGTTGTGTGTGGTGGTTGTGGAGAGTGGTTATGGTGGTGGTGTGTTGGCGTGTGATGGTGGTGGTAGTGTGGTGACGGTGTGTGTTGTGGTGTTGGTGGGGTGTGCGGTGTTGTGTGTTGGTGGTGTGTGGTAGTTGGGTGTGTTGGTTGGTGGTGTTGGTTGGTGGTGGTGGTGTGGTAGTTGTGTGTGGTGGGGGTGGTGGGGTGTGGTAGTTGTGTGTGGTGGTTGTGGAGAGTGGTTATGGGTATTTGGTGTGTTGGCGTGTGATGGTGGTGGTAGTGTGGTGATGGTGTGAGTTGTGGTGGTGTTGGTGTGGTATGCGGTGTTGTGTGGTGGTGGTGTGTGGTAGTTGTGTGTGGTGGTGGTGGTGTGTGGTGGTGTGTGGTGGTGGTGGTGTGTGGTAGTTGTGTGTGGTGGTTGTGGAGAGTGCTTATGGGTGGTTGTGGGTGGTGGGGGAATGTCTCACACAATTCAGAATCAGAACCCCCAAATGTCCTAGCCAACCAAAAGCCTCTCTGGATGCATAGCATACGTTACTATCAAGTTGTAAAAATATACGGATTTTCGGTTTAGAATTGTATATTGGCAGACAGCATTATTATTCTTGGGCGACGGAGTGGGGACGATGTTATGTAAACTAAAAGTAATAATATCCCACTCCCATTATGACATGATATAAGCTGTGTGAGATATATGTTCATATGTGATGCCTAAGATTAATGAAGAAATGTTCCTAAATAAGAGACAGTACATGAGTGTTGAAATACTTCTCGATGCATTCATAAAGAGTGCAATTGGAGAAAAGACCATTTTAACAGAGATCTATTGTAACTGTTGCAACGACCTGTCCCTACATGACCACTGGGTGTGCACACCAGCCTAATTTGCATATAAACACAGGGCACCACCTGCAGCTGGGTTGAGTGACAGCCACCCCTACTGGGGGAGGGTGCCACCCACCCTGACTGTGGAGGTGCCTGATTGGCTGGGTGTGGACTGCCCAGTCACCTGCATCCCATTGGCCCTCTGACCACACTAGCCTCAAACCAAGATCTTATTTTCTAGACTCTGCTTCAGACACACTGAAGAGAGATCACTCTACTCCTGGCTCTTGAGTGAGACACACCTACTCTTGAGCAGGAACCCCAGACACTCTGTCTGATGCTATCAAAAGTCATCTATTCCAATTGAGTGTGTACACAGCCATAGGACTCCTGTCCCATGGGCTGTAGGCACTGCTTTCTATACAGGCTAAAGTAGTAATGAGATATTGTGTGGCTAGAAGGCAAGGGGTGTGGATGATAGGTCACTGGTAGGTGGACAGGAGTTGGTGTTAGTAAAGCACAACTTCTCCACTGTTTATCTGTGTCTTGTCTTCATTCTTCCTTAGCATTGGTTAATGAGTTGATAGATAGGTGATATGAAGGGGAGAGTTTCTGTAGTATTATCTGGTGTCCCAAACGTGGCCGGGCATTCAGTAATATTATAAAGTGTTGGGAATCAGCCCAAAGCTCTAAAAAAAAAAAAGATGTATTAAAAAGACTTAAAAGTGTTAACCCAAGAAAACAAAAAACTTCTATTACGGCACTCACAGGCACAGCGAGTAGTGCAGAAAATGGGTCTCAGCGCGAGGGTGTCAGATGCTATCAGAGTGCGCTGAGCCCACTGAAAATTAGTTTAATATCACCTCATGAAAATAAAAGATCCAAGTGTGAAGCACTCAGTAAACAGGCCACGCCGAGATCTGAATCAGAAATATATCACATCGAGGCTGATAAGTATAACGTTTGATATTGTGATGCAGACATATTGAAATGGCTCTATTTGCGATGAATCGGTGACAATCAATCAGTTTTAATTGGATAGATACAGGATGGTTGGTTGATTGTTCGGAGGTTTATGTTCTGGCAACATCTAAGGTCATATCAGGACGGGTACCGAATTATGACAGTGTGCACTCATGGCGACTTTATAATGCTGCCCCACTGGGAGACCAGGCCACCAGCACCATGACGTGATATCCCACTCAGTCACATTATCCTGACAGTGAGCCAACCAGATCTTGCCCTATCCTAATAATCTGGGCGCCTGGCTAGGAAGCAATAAGTATCAATTTTTAAGTCACTGGTTTGACTCGAAACCGTTGGTTCGAATCCCACCATCTACCAAAACGGGACACGGACGCTCAACTCATTCGGCCATCATGATCCCGCCTGGTCGATAGATACAGGTAGATAAAGTACATTGCAACATGTTCAATGTACATAATTTTAGTCCTTTAATTAAAAAAAAATTTATTGACAGCTTCTCACACATATTGGGCAAGGTTGTGACAGATGGACACCGAGAGAGAGAGAGACAAAGACAGCTAGGCAGAGAGACAAAGACAGAGAGACAGAGACAGAAAGACAGAGAGACAGAGGGACAGACAGACAGTGCCTGTGGTTGGGACAGTGCCTACCCCGACGGTTCCAGAAGCCTTTAAAGTTTGGCTGAGATATGGGTGGTGCCGACGTGGGTAGAGATCAAGGCTTGGAAGTTGGTGCGAGTCCCATTCAGGGTCAGCATTCATCCCCATCCATGACCGCCGTGCTTTATAGCCAGTCGGTTGTTTCCGCCCCCCCCCCCCCCCCCCCCACTGTTCCCGCTCAGACCGAACTGTAAGCCGCTCAGTGGCCGAGTGGGGGAAGTGGTGCCGTGACCTGGCGACCCCGTCATCGGCACAGCGTCTGTCGGGGGCAGCATCACTAAAAGAAACACTAACCAAAACAGGAAACACCATACAGGACAATTCAGGGTCCGTACACATGAGACGATATGGAATTCAAGGCTTTTTTCAAGGCTGTTTTTCTTCAAAATAGGAATTCAAGACTATTTTCTTTGGGATTTCAGGGGAAAAAAACAAACAATAGCGAATGATGATTTTGAACTAATTTAGATCAGTGGGAACAGTTTAATGGAATTCAAGGCTTCTCAAGACTAATTATCCAAAATAGGTTAAATTCCAGGCTTTTCAAGGCCTTGAAATGGGGCAAATGAAGTTCAAGACTTTTCAAGACTTTCCAGGTCCCACACGGACCCTGACAATTGTACATCGAATAAGAGTATTGCAGTCAGAATAAAGTCCGCCAGATCTGCTAGTTTATACTACGGTACTGTGTTAGAGCGCGGGCGGGAGGCGGGAGGCGGGAGGCGGGAGGCGGAAGGAGGAAGGCGAGAGGCGATATGCAAAAGGTGAGAGTCGAGAGGTGGGTGGTGAGGGAAGATTTGAGTGAAAATAGTCAGCAAACTGTTAGTAATTCGTCTCCTGCCAAACACAAACGGTCACTGAATCAAATCAGAACGACTCTCTTAGCCTCTTTCATCCACCCGCTCTCATTTCACAGAATGAGGTCAAAATGATATTGCCACCTGTCCCTTTGTCCACAACCTGTATAGCACTTCTTCCTAGTTTAGATGGAGATTGATCTTCTGACCCCTCCCTCCGCACCCCCCTCATATAATGCGGTTACAATTTTCATTTGTATACCACCACGAGGGCAGCAGAAAATCGGTACACCCTCGTAGCAATCCACCAATGCCCCAATCCACCAATGCCCCAATCCACCAATGCCCCAATCCACCAATACCCCAATCCACCAATGCTCCAATCCACCAATGCCCCAATCCACCAATGCCCCAATCCACCAATGCCCCAAATCCACCAATGCCCCAATCCACCACTGCCCCAATCCACCAATACCCCAATCCACCAGTGCCCCACTCCACCAAGGGCCCACTCCACCAATGCCCCAACGCCCCAATCCATCGGCAAGTGAGCGGGGAAATATGGCGACATGTTCGGGTCACCTAGTGATCAGAAGCACTGGCCCGGAATATAAAAGACTGTGGTTCGCAACAGACAAGACCCCATATTTGATATTTCCGTGGCACTGCCCATGCCAGCGAGGGTTGGTTGGTTGTTGTTTTATTTCCTAGCAATATCTAAGGCCATATCAGGACAGGTACCGGCTAGTGACAGTGCACACTCATGGTGACTTTATAGTACAGCCACACTGGGACAGTGGGAGATCAGGCCACCGCCACCATGACCCAATATCCCACACAGTCACATTATCGTGATACTGTGCTAACCAGTCCATGTCCTATCCTATTAATGCCAAGTGCCAGGCTGGCTGGTGACAAGCATAAATTTTATAAGTCATTGCTTTGACCGACCTTCCACACGGGAGACCTGCACTGTACCGATTCGGCCACTGTGTCAAGTACTGTGATAATGTAACAGAATATGGAGAATATTGAGTCCTTATACTGGAATTAGTCATTACGCAAATATTCTAAATCCAGACCTTCCGCACGAGAAGCCCGCG
Organism: Branchipolynoe longqiensis; assembly: GCA_030323885.1. Lineage (NCBI taxonomy): Eukaryota > Metazoa > Annelida > Polychaeta > Phyllodocida > Polynoidae > Branchipolynoe > Branchipolynoe longqiensis. Next base: position 93,833,999 of record CM059191.1, read on the forward strand.
CTCTACCGATTTGGACACTGAGAGTTTGCTGACAAATGGTGACTTCCGGAAAGCGAGTAATGGGAACACAAAAATATGCGGAACTTGATACCTCCAGACAGCATGCTTCAGGTTGTGGCACGCTGCGCATTGTTTCCCAGCTTGTATTGCGATACGGACGCATCCAAAGCAGTCAAACCCATTGCCACTAGAGCGGCTATTTGTGTGGAAATCAGGTAGCTTTAATATCAACTATAATAAATACTACAGTAGAAACCAGTACTATTTGTAATAGTTTCCTTATGATCAGAAACCTTTTTGCTTCTTTTTGTAGAACAAATAGGTGAAAAATATCCTTGGGGACAGGCTGCAGTGGTTGGTTGTTGGAGTTTTATGTCCTGGCAACATCTAAGATCATATCCGGATGGCTACCGACTTGTGACAGTGCACATTCATGGCGATTTTATATTGCTGCCCCACTGGGAAATCAGGCTGCTGGCAACTTGAGCTGATATCCCACTCAATCACATTATCCTGACACTGAGCTAACAAGTCCTTGCCCTATCCTATTAATGTCGAACGCCAGGCTCGGAAGCGACAAGTATCAATTTTAAAGTGATTAGATTGACTCGAGCGGGAACCAAACTCCCGACCTTCCGCATGCGAGGGCCGTGCTCTACCGATTGCCGGTTCTAAGAGATGTTCCGGAACAAGTTACCATGGTATTGGGTTGCGATTTATCAGTAAAACGCGGTAGATGAGTTGGACGACATATGATGGGCATCCTGCTAACTTTGTCTGGGGGAGTATTTGGGGGGAGTTGCCCGCCTTGCAGCCTCATTACCTCACCCTATCCGCCCAGAGTCCACCCGCTCAGTGCTATACCCCTCTCCGAGCGACTCACCCACCTTCAACCACTCAGACCGAATGAGTCCTGGAAACAGGCATCTTGTCTTTTTTTAGGTTCCCAAACTGGTGTCGCTAAACACTGTCCAGTATAAGTGAGGCTCACTCACATAAGTATTCACTGAAGCGATATCATTGTGGAGGCCAACATGTCCATTTGACATCATCTTAGTGAATATACTTCAGGGTTCCCACTTTTCTTCAGGCTTTTCCTAAAGTACTTTATAAGTACTTTTTAAGACCATTAAAACTGTTTTTTAATGACCAAAATGAAGAAAGTCCATGGGTTTTTCAGCATCCTCTACTAGTCAAGTTGCATAGTCCGATAAAGTATAAATTTTTCAAAAGATAAACCCTCATGCAAATCTGAACCTGCATATGTAACTTAAATACTGGTGCAGTTATTAAGTATTTGATGCTACATAGAAGGGCGTATTAAAATAATTTAGCAGAACCTGTTACTACTGAAGCCTCTGGGATCTGAGTTTAACAAGCATGCGATAAATAATTTCGCATGTTTTCATTCCAAATATCCTAAGTTAGTCATGTTAAAGCAAAGTTACTTCAAACTAAAGTAAGATAGATTATAATGATCAAGGTAATATATTTATCTTTAAAAATTTTTTTTTTTTTTAAATCTAAACCATCGGACTATGCAACATTAATAACTTGGTTGGTTGATTGATTGATTAGTTGGTTGTTTTACGTCCTAGCAACACCTAAGGTCATATCAGGACTTGGTATATAATGAGACCAATTCCCACAAAGGTGCACTGACCCAGCGTGGTAGGAGTCGGTCAAAAAAAAAAAAGTAGTCTGGTAACTGTTGGTGTGGGAGGCCTTTACTGGTCACACTGCACCCGCCATTACATCACAACGGGATCCGTCCCCGCCGCCGCACATAAGTGGCGCCACCGTTGGCGGCGCGCCGCCTCATTGCCGGTGCCGGTCCAATTTATTCGTGAGCCACGAGGCGCGCCCCTCCAGCCGGCCCTCGACCCATAACATCGGGCCGGCCGCTTCACCAACACGCCGCCGGCCGTGCAGCGCCAAGCCGCCGGCAACAACGGGGCCGCCGGGGGGCATTGCGGGATACAAACAATGCGGATTTAGTCACAATCCCAACGTGGGTTAGTCGTCCAGCTCATAGAGCAGGAAGGGCATGTTATTGTTAATTATGGAAAGCACCCCAACAGAATCTATCAACCGGAACCAAACTTGTCCACCAGAGGAGTCGTTAGTAAAACTGGGGGAGGGGGGGTGGGAGGCAAGGGGAGGGGGGGATGCAATTCCTACGCTCAGGAATACCGACAACTCGCCTCTATTTCTCTTCAACTTCCGTCATTTTTAGGCTGATTTTTACTAAGAAGGTTCAATGCAACATTCATACATAGGCAGTTCCCAGGTGAGGTGTGATTCGGCGTTCAGGGCGTTAAGCGCCGAAGCCCAAAAGGGCGTGGTCGTGGGGCGGGGCGGGTGAGGAGATGCTCAGCTCAATTCGGCCCTGTGTGTGTGTGTGGATGTGTGCAGAGGTCACGTGACACTCCGGTGTGGGTGTTGGGGTAGTAAGCCGGCGTCTCAGGGCCCACTTGATCCTGTCATTACGGGGCTGGAGCGGCGGCGATTGCGGCGCTGATTTCACTCACCTGCCGGCGTTTGCTCCCTGACATGCCGGCCATTTCTCACAGCGAGCACGTGGTTCCCACACCCTGCACCGTCCCACCTTCTCCACCCCCTCTACCTGTTTGGTCTAGCATACTATTAATCTATAACTTTCCAGCCACCCCGATTGGTCAGACATACAGACAGGCAGACATACAGACAGGCAAACGTCCAGTAGAAAGTTGGTGCTTAGCACATATAGTAGAAGTAGGATTTGCCAACTCAAATTGAAGAGTAAGTATATCACAGGGTCTGTACACATGTGAAGATAAGGAATTCAAGGCTTTTCACGGCTGTTTTTGATAGGAATTCAATACTATTTTCATATTAATTTCGGGGGGAAATAAAAATGGTGAATGGCGATTTCAGACTAATTTCAATCAGTGGGAACAGTTTAATGGAATTCAAGGCTTTTCAAGACAAATTTCCCTAAATATTTAAAATTCAAATGAAGTTCAAGACTTTCCAGGCCCTTTACGGACCATGCAATATGTTCAACCAAACCAAAGAGAACATATTTCTATTCTCTCCACCTCTACCAAATGATTAAAGGGCGAATCATTGGTATACATTGAATACTGCGCCAATTGCTGGCTGGTGGTGAGGGGAGTGTGAGAGGGTGATGGGCTGAGGTGGGTGAGAGGGAGTGAGGTGGGGAGGGGGTGAGGTGGGGAGGGGTTGGAGTGTTGGGCGAGCAGCTGGTAGTGACCAACTCATCGGGCTCCGAGAAGACAGAAACGTCCTGCGACTGCGTGAAAAGAGAGCGTGGTGTGGAGGAGGAGGAGGAGGAGGATGAGGAGGGGGGAGACGGTGAGGTGGGCATGGAGGCCGGGTACCGGGTGCCGGGGTTACCCACACCTGGAATACACAAGACAACAGTGCCACACCCAACTCCCTCCTCACAGCCGTGACAGTAGTTCAGTTATATTGCATACATCTATTTGTATTTAACTTACGCATATATTGAAAGTGAGCAGAATGACCGTTGGCCCACGGCGTGGAGGCGGGAAGGAGAGAATGCCCACTCGGCAGTCAATATCATGGAGGTTAAATTAAGATGGGTAGAGAGAAACATTATGGGGCTGTCGATATTTATATCCACATAATAAATTATATAGTACATATATTCAATATAATCTATTCGTTGCATGTACTACGGCCAATCACTGTCGACCGTACCAGTTGGTGCGGACGTCAGCGCCATCAGCGGCGTTCGACATTCCCACCAGCTGTTTGAATCAGCACTTGCCGCCATAATTTTGACTTTTGTAACTGCTAACCAGTACAGCAGTTATTGCTTGGCCATGAGTAATACAGAGATATCCAACCCATTACTGCTGCCTCCTTGGTTATTACAGAGACAACATTTATGTGATGCATAACGTATTAGGCGAGAATAAAGACGCTGAAGAGCACTAATTCATTATTATTATTAATATTATTATTATTGTTGTTATATTATTCTACACAGTTGCTACTATGTTCACCTTCATGTACCTCCCCGGTGCAACTCGTGGCGCCACAACCGGCTGTTACTGTACCTAACGTGCCCTGGAACCTCACTCGCAGGAGGATTGTTGTTATAATATATACATACATACCAGTACATACATACATACATACATACATATGATACATACATATGATACATACATATGATACACACATACATACATTTGTTTAAATCCCTGTGGGATAAAAATTTGTTCAATGTACATGGCAATCAGTGATTACGGTTAGCCGACACCAAAGGCGGTACATGTACTCATGTAGCCCTGCGCTGAATCAAAGTGTATTGATACCCTCAAAGCCACTGAAGCGGGTCCAGGCAATAATAACGCGGTTCTCACATTTATTTGTGCGTAGGTGCATGTATAGACTTGGGCCTAGCTGATCTGGTGTGATTGATTGATTGATTGGTGGTTGTTTTACGCCATGTCGGCAACAAAGGCCATATTCATGGCAAGAAGTGTTTAACTTGTATTCTGTCCATTTTCGTTTAACCATCACTTTTACACAGAGTGCAAGAGCATACAATTAAATATTTGTCGATGCGGTGAATTTGGAAGATTTATTTTGTTGACGTGTTGCTAAAGCCGGGGGTGGTCAGCTGGTGGAGACAGCCCCATCCGACCTGTCCGTCCCAGCACTGAGGTGCCCTACAGGAAGTACAAGCCAGACATGCGCACTGGTGTTGGACGGGAGACGGTTCCATCAATATATATGTTGCTAGGAATTCAATTAAACCTAAAAACAACACAATAATATGTCTTCTTCCTAAATTTGAAAAGTATTTATTCATATATACAAATATGTATATACTTGCCGTTTGCAGTGGTATCAAAGTAGCGGTGTTTTATGTTTAAAAGATATGCTCAATAGATGTGAAAATGGGGAAATACTTTTTATATCAATATCAATATGAATCCAACATGTATGTTGTCATCATCATCATCATGCTGTCGGTCGCAATGCGACAAAGACTGCTTTTATTTCTTAAGCGCCGCTATTTTGTGTGGTTGTGCATTTCATAAAAGCTGCTTGCAAACTGTTGAAGTGCTGCTGGCTTTTGCAAGTTACTAGCAGCACTCTCTCAGGGAGCAAATAGACATCTCACACCGGCAAGAACACGTCAAGACAGGCGCAAACTATTTGTCCCCGCAGTGGCTGGTCGGGAGATGTTGGGAGTTCCATTCATCACCGCCCTTAATGCTGCCCCAGAAGCATGGTTTTCTGTTAGGGTTTGCTCCCTTAGCCTTTGGTTCTATCAAGTACCTGTACACCACAAGGCAGTGGTTTATAACTTTGCAAGGCAGGGGCATCAAACTCCCTGAGGTATTTTAGCAGGTAGGTACTGTAATACCCGCATACCCAAGTAAGATCCATATATTGGAGGCTTCGATGAATGTGTGTGTGTTGTTGTTTTATCTCCTAGGTGTCAATGTGTAAATCTTCACATTTTCACCTTAGCACAAAATCATGCAAGCATAATTTTGATACATTTTCTGGGATAGGTAAAATAATGTAATATTGCTAACATACTTAGCATCAGGGATGAAAGTAGTCTCTGGAGAAAAAAAGCGGAAATGCAGATATTCTCCCATAGGTTTAGCATTGTCAGGGAATCGCGGAAAAATACCGGAAGTCAGGTTTCAACTAGCCTTGTTGTGATTGCATTATTGCCCATACCAAACACTTTCTTGTTTAGAATCGATGTTCTAGCTACATCTAAGGTCAACTAAGAAAGGGATTCGAACCACCCAAGTGGTGTCATTTACATCCCATTTAAAAAAATGTTGTTTAACATTAATATAAACAATCCCGGAAATATAAACAATCTGTGAATATAAACAATCCCGGAAATCCGCGAAATCGCGGAGATCTTTCATCCCTGTAACATACAGAGGCAACAATAATTATTAGACTTCCTACCAAATTTAAAAAAAAAATTAAAATATCACCATCGTAACGTGCCCAGTTTCAGAGAATGGCCCATGTACATGTGTACGTATGTTGGGACGCGGAAACGAAGTAAGTAATTAAACTATACAGTATTGGCACAAGATTAACAGTAAAAGTCACTTAAAAGGAGGGCAGTCGCTTGGGACAGAACGGCTGTCTTTAACGGATTAGCTGAATAAGCTAACACTGAGGCCACACAAAGTGTCGGCACCTCACGAAGCGTGTTTGCTTAGTGTCACTTGTCGACAGCGAGGCGCACTCTATCGGCTGTTCTACTAACTAACCGACACAAGCAAAGTCCAGCGTTCAAAATAAGAGCGTGTCCGCTTGTCCGAGCCAAGTGAGCTTAGGCGCGGACAAGCAGAATATGGCTTGAGCTCTTCATTGGACAAGTGACAAATTTTGGCTAAAAAACATGTTTTTAATGATTTTGTTTGTTTTCCGTTGTCATCTTTAAATGTAATTTTTTGCTTTGATTCATGTGTGCAGTTTTATTCCGATAACCATTGAGGTTCACTGAGATAATATAGGTAAGTACTGTGGACAAGTGAACCTTCAGATGGACAAGTAAAAATCACAGAAGACTTGTCCTATGGATTTGTGTGTGTTTATTTCTATCACTGATGTCCCATACCCATCAACATTGCACAGTTTGATAGGGCCTACCTACTAAAATAATGAGTTATCCCCGCTTTTAATATCAGTATTGCGATAAACTCACGATGCAAGTCATTTGTTCTATAGGTTAGTATTGACATCATGTTCTACGTTTTGTTTATTGGGTTTTAATATCTTGGCAACATTTAAGATCATATTACACGGGTGAAAGTGCGCACTCATGGTGACTTTATAGTGCTGCCCCACTGGGAAACCAGGCCGTCAGCACCATAACCTGATATCCCCCTGTCACATTATCCTGACACTGAGCCAACCAGTCCTTACCCTATCCTAATAATGTGGAGCGCCTGGCTAGTAACAGTTATAAATGTTTCAGTCATCGATTTGATTCGACCAGGGTTCCAACCCGTGGGTCCGAACTCCACAATCTACCAAAGCGAGAGACAGACATTCAACTCATTCGGCCATCCCGCCTGGTCACTAAAATAATAAGCTATCCCCATTTTTAATATCAGTATTGGCATAAACTCACGATGCAAGTCATTTTGTTCTGGAGGTTAGCACTGACACCATCTCTCAAAGTTTGTTTAACAATATGTCCTCATGGCGACTTCACAGTGCTGCCACACTGGGAGACCGAGCCATCAGCACCATGACCCGATAACCCAATCAGTCACATTACTCTAAAACCGAGTAAACCAGTCCTTGTCCTATCCTATTGGTGCATAGTGCCAGGCTAAGTAGCGACACATTTCCATTTTGTAAGTCATTGGTTTGACTCGAACGGGGTTCGAGCCCACGGCCTCCCATACTTACTGGCAGCCAACCAGCGTTCCTGCCGATTTAGCCACTACACTCAGTTCTATGTCCCAAGGATCCCATTCCTTTGTGTTATTTTACACTACCGAATTTCTCCAAATTACAACACCCACAGAATAATCCAACGAGGACAATTCCAAATTACAACACCAAACAAAATTGCTTAGTTTTTGTCAAATTGGACTTAAAACGGTCTATCGTAAGACTGACAGGGGAGGGAAGCCGAGTCATCCTACAACTAATATCAACAAACATTTGACAAAACATCATTAAAACAATATGGCGGCCCAGCATAGGACCCTTAGATTCGTCGATTAGTTGCTAAAGAACCCCCCCCCCCCCGTCCGTGGTCAACGAACGTCTACTAGAACGCGCCCATGGTGCTACATGCTATCAGTGTCTGTGGAGCCATCGCTCCGTCCACACGCTTGATTTAGAGAGGATAACCCAGTTCCGATGATTTTAAACTGATTACCCTCCAACCGCCCCGGTGTGTCTACACTTGCCGTCAGTTCGCGCCTTATTTCACGTGGCGCACCAGCGAGACGCGCGTTGCCTCATGTTTACCTACCGCCACCTGGCGGGATCCGCACGCACAGAGCGAGTTCGCAATAATTCTACACGCCTCTTTAAAGGGGCCGTCCAAAGTTGTGGACATGTTCACAGTGGTATAAAGAGTACTACTTTCCAAGACCCCCACCCCCACCCCCACCCCCCAACCCCACCCCCATAAAGTAGTAGAGATCAACATTGTACATACGATTTAATTTACACTATTAGTGTAAATTAAATATACATTTTATTCAAAGATAAAAGTCACACATTACTGATACCCCCTTCCCTCCATCGTACACTTTGTACTACCATGGCAATATTGATAACGTCGGACGTCCCTAAATCAATAACAGATTCATACATTGGGGGCTACCAGCATGTCACGGTGTAGGCCTACTCAGTGCTACTTCAGCGAGACATGTGAACCGATACCCTACTCTCAGTCATATTATCCTGACACAGAGCCAACCGGTCCTCGCCCTATCCTAGTAATCTCAACCGCCAGACAAGTAAGCGTCAAATATCAAGTTGGTGATTGAACTCGGCCGGGGACTGATCCCACGATCACAGGAAGCGGGAGTCCTACCCATTCGGCCATCCCGTGTGACTGAAAGGCAGATGCCGATGGCAAAAGACGAGTATCTTATCCTGACTTGGTAACAAGCCGACATTTAACTATAAATGAACAGAAACATAACTTGTCTTAGTTTTAATTGGAAAGCCGGACTACTTCAATATCCATGGCATCTTTTCACGAATATCAACATAATTTCAATCACATATACTTTGTGTAAAAAGGGTAATTTTATAAATGAATAGAAACATAACTTGTCTTAGTTTTAATTGGAAAGCCGGACTACTTCAATATCCATGGCATCTTTTCACGAATATCAACATAATTTCAATCACATATACTTTGTGTAAAAAGGGTAATTTTATAAATGAATAGAAACATAACTTGTCTTAGTTTTAATTGGAAAGCCGGACTACTTCAATATCCATGGCATCTTTTCACGAATATCAACATAATTTCAATCACATATACTTTGTGTAAAAAGGGTAATTTGATAAATGAATAGAAACATAACCTGTCTTAGATTTAATTGGAAAGCCGGACTACTTCAATATCCATGGCATCTTTTCACGAATATCAACATAATTTCAATCACATATACTTTGTGTAAAAAGGGTAATTTGATAAATTAATAGAAACATAACCTGTCTTAGTTTTAATTGGAAAGCCGGACTACTTCAATATCCATGGCATCTTTTCACGAATATCAACATAATTTCAATCACATATACTTTACGTAAAAAGGGTAATTGTATAAATGAATAGAAACATAACCGGTTTTAGTTTTAACTGGAAAGCCAGACGACTTCAATATCCATGGCATCTTTTCAAGATTATCAACATAATTTCAATCGCATATACTTTGTGCGACAGGGCTCGTTTAGCCCGACTCTTTATTAAACTGGTCTAAAACATAAAAAGACATGCTAAATCAACCCTACCCCTACCCCTACCCCCACTCTCAGAGCCACATGCTTTCCCGCCGCCAAAATAACTCGCGGTTCTCCGCGTCGGCGCATTAGATCGGAAGTGACGTGGCTTGTACCGAGCTGGTTGTGGGCGCCTGCAGCAGTCAGCGAAGAAATCATCGATAGGCTGGCTATCGCTTGTCAGGCTACTATATCACTGAACGATGCACGCCGGGTACCAGCTCAGCAGTAATCAGCAACCTATCACCTGGGCCGCGTTCAGGCTCCGTCTCGGAGGTGCCTCGGAGGCGCCCGTGACGTCAGGCTAGTCTGAACGGATTTAGCTGTTGGCCGCCACGAAAATGGCGGCCTCCACAGGCGGCGGCCATTTGCAATGGACAAGCTGGGCTGTGATTGGCTGAAAGCACTGAACGCGGCGGCCATTTTCGAGGCGCTATTTTGTCTCCTGCCTGAAAAGGGAAGCGTCGCCGAGACGTCTCCGAGACGCACCCTGAATGCAAATAGACCAAAAAGCATCGCCGAGACGTCGCCGAGACGCCTCCGAGACGGACCCTGAACGCGGCCCAGGTGTAGAATCAGGGCGCTATAGCGCCGCCACCCGAGAACCAGCAACAAAACTACCGTTCACGCCCAATAATACCCCAGCCACACTACTGCTTGTGACCGCTTGAGAGCACTATGCGATCACAAAAAAGGTTGGTCGCAAAAGGGTTGCAAGTGGTCGCAAAATAATCACAAGTGGTCGCAAAATGGTCCTCAGTGGTTGCCGACCTCTTTGCAACCATGTTGTTCACAAGCTGGTTGCAGCTACTGCAATAAAAAACCTTGTGACCAAAATGGTCGCAAGGAGGTTGTCGACCATTGCTTTGGTCACAAGGAGGTCGACAGTGACTGTGGGTTCTTTGGTCCAAAGCGGTCGCAAGCCACAGTGTGGCTGGCGCTTAAACGGAAACTATAATCTGGGTATCACATGATCTATCTTGACTGGTCATAAACAACAAATTAAATGCCTTTTAGCTTTCTTGGGGGCTAGGCTAATTGAAAATGTTGTTATTGGTTTGCTACATTCGTTGATTAAGCACAGACATTTCAATCTCAGACAATTGGTTTTCCTCAATCCACTGTTGTCCTATCCTAGCAATGCCAAGCTTAGATTCTAAGTCGCTGAATTGACTGGGCTGCGGTTAGAACCCCGGATTTAAGTCTGCTGACATGAAAAGTGAGGCTCAATGCTGCCATCCTGCCTCACCTCATTTCATTAAAAAATAATGCGAAAGCGTCAAATATAAATTAGCATCACTGATTGAGATGAGATGACTGATATGTTCACACAACACATTCTGATCAGGCAATACTGAGTACATTAAGGCACACCAGTACCACAGGTGGAAAAAAAACCCTTAACTTCTGCGCCCAGCTGATCATACAGAGAACCAATCCCAAAGGCCGAGCATTCACTGAGCGCAAACTCCAGGGTCGGGAGGTTCCATAAGTAGGACGGTTCAATACATTTTGAACATGGCTCATATTACATATCGGACGGAGGGGGGGGGCGCGGGATCCCACAAAAACTCTCACGAATACCTATGGAGGCGAATTTTTAGTTATTCAGGTGAGTGCCTAAACTTTAAATTATGAAAATATGATGTAGGCCTAAATGCGTATATATGCTCTATGTACTATACAATTTTATTCCATCGCTTAAAAAGTATATGTACCTCCTGTAAAAATCCCAAGCTATTGTCACCACAATGTTGCACGTCCAGTGGGTTAACGTATGTTTTGTGATGTCCCAAACATCACACACTTAATATCTGTTGTTCAGCCGATTAGAATACTTTTTTATAATCCTTTTTTTTTAAATGAGTGGAATTTAATTTTTAATTGGCTTTACTCTAAACAATAAACTTCAGAATACAAACGACAAAAGTTGTCGTAAATGGGTTAATAAGTGTGCAATGGTAATGATATGAATGATTAGTGCCAGGGGACCGGAAGTGGGCACCCATCACTGTCAGCGTCTGCGGCAGACCACTTGACCGGACGTTCCTAGAATCTACAATGACATCTGACGTATCCATGTGCAAGTTTTACTAACAATCCACAATATAAAATAACTAATTATATAGTACGGACATGATGTATCAAAGTTAATATCATAGCACCGAAACGAGCACCACAGTGTAAAATATTCCGATTACGGCATAGGGGGGAATGCAAATGTTCTATTACTGATTGGTGTACGTGACCAGGCGCATGTATGTATATATATATGTATGGACTGGTGGTGCCTGAGTGGTATGTAAATAGACATAGTGGTGCTGGCAGGTCTGTGGTGATGGTGGCCATGGGGCCATACAGCTTGGTGGTGGTGGGCAGACCACTGGTAGCCATGGGGACCAGGAATGCTGGATCCCTATTGGTAGGGCCAAGAATGCTTGTTTCCCATTGGGGGAAAGGGTGGGGGTGATACTCTACAATGAACCCATGTAACCATATAAATAATAAACCAGATGGCATGACTCTCTCTTCTTTGCACTTTATACTCTTCCTTTCTCTTTGTCTGTATTGATTTCACTATAGCCTGCCTACACAGCCACAGATTCGAGCCTTAGCCTTTTAACAACAGTATCAAATAACGGTGTAATAAGTCTCAAATCTGCAGGTTTCCCCATTTGCCCAGGCGGGGAAGTGACTAAATTTTCTACTTGTCTGAGTGTTAAAATTACTTGACCAAGACCAAGGCAGCCAAATGAAACTGAAATCTGCTACTGCAGATCAGAAAAATAACTACTTACTCGTTCGGGAAGGTCACCAAGAACTTCATCTACCTGACTGAGTAAACTAGGTGCCCCGGGCAATCGGGCAGTGCTTATTGGCTTACCCGTCTGTGATTATTAGAACGCATGAGCCATCATTTTTCCTGACGTCACAATTCCAGGGTCGCATGTCACGCGCACGCGCAGGATGCCGAGGATGTTACCCAGTGGGTTAGCGTTCTCCGCTGCTGCCACCAGACGGCATTCGGTGGTACTACACAGTGCCATGGGGACGGAATGGGGAGGGGTCGGTGAGGGGTCGGTGAGGGGGCGGAACTACACAATGCTATAACTTCCATGACTCCCTCCCCCCCCTCCCTCCCCCCCCAACCTCACCGTAATGTAATTACTAGCAAACTCGTAGACCTTTCTAGCATTTTCTATGGGTTTTTTCTTAAACGGTAAAAAAAAACACATGGTTATTGCAGCCACACAGGTAGAAGCAGAGAAAAAAAATATGTAAAAGTTCGATAACTTGCGTGGTGGATTGACGGTAAATGACCCAGCGTGGGCAGGCAACACGCCCGAATAAAACATAAGGCATTCTCCTCTCCCGTGCACGAAGCACCGCGGCACACTGCACCGCCCTATCACATGGCTGTTGTTGAATGATAAATCAGGTATTATGGCTGCGCATATATTGACAATTAATCGGTAGAGCGCAGCCCTCACTTGAAAGGAGGTTTTAGATTGATTAAATCAACAAAAACACTGTAGGAAGGAAGTCTTTCTGTCCCGGAAGTCCAGTTCTTCAAGACAATGCCAGCTTACATGAGATACCAATCCATACGAGTGCAAAATCCAAGGAAAAGATGGCAAAAGATACAGCTCAGCACAGCAGTACTACTGCTCGGTTATGGCTAAATACCACAGTAAGTTCGATATCATGTGACTTATTGTGGATAAAAACCACTGAAAAAGTGATGGAGGACATTGTAATGGCCAAATTCACACAAAACAAAGAACTAAAAGAGAAAATCCTAAACACACCTGGGAAAGCCATCAGGGAATGCATGAGATGGCCCTACTGGGGCCCAGGACTATTTCTTTAAAATGCAGATGCAGGAGAAACGATCAAACCGGGATACAAAAACAAAATGGGTGAAATCCTAAAAAGAAAACAAGAGACGGCATCTGGGCAAACTGCCAGAAATCAAGGTAAGTGTCAAAGTTAATAGAAAAATAGAAACATTGTCAATAATAATAATAATAATAAAAATAATATAATAAGCAGGATAAATTAAACCCAACTGAAGCTTTCGGCATGACTTGAAAGAGGCGGGGGTGTAAACATAAACAGAAGCTTTTATGACACGCCCATAGGAGCGAAATTCGGCAGGCATGAAAATTCTGAAGTGCATGCATGGTGCTTTTAAACCCACTTTCGCCCAAACCAACACGCAAACAACACAAAATGACTCAAGCAAAAATGGAAGCAAAAATCCTACTATGAAGAGACTCTAGGGTGAGAACCGTAGCACCCAAAATAGTAGAGGAACTGAAAAGGAAAACATGCCAGAAATTGAGAGTATACACGGAGACCTATCCTGGCGCAGGAACCATCAGGATAGTGGACTGAGTTCTGTGGAAATTCAATACGGAGATCTATGTAATGGCAGGTGTAGGCGACCTGAGCATTAAATCGGGCAGAAGGGAACTAACCCCCCCAGTTCCAAGACAGAGACTGCGCAATAAACCATGTTACAAATAACTTAAACAGCAGTGATCTGTGAACTAGTGGGAATGGACATGGAAGCATACACAGGATGTAATGATCATCGGGAATATCAAACACTAATGGATAGCTGTATACCTGAAATCAACGGCTTCATCCACAGGCTGAATGAAGGCCTGCCGGACGCGCGCCTAAGAACTCCCAGATATGTGACTTATGTCCACAAAGTACGGAAAGGGAAACGGATGGCTCGATATGCGTACGGACTATGTGACGGTGTCCATTACGCATAAGCACTCGCCCTCAAAATTGCATCCCAAGTATCAGACTGCATCATTGCGAATGGCAAGTGAAGCAAATGGGTGCACAAACGGATAAGTACCACCTTTCTTTTCTTTCGTCTTCCCGCTTTCCCTCTTCTCTGCACTGTTTACATGTTTTAGTTGCAGATGTGTGTAACCTTAAAACACTCACTATATATCAGGGGATCCTGCACACCTCCTACCCACAGGAGCACATGTGGATATGGTATAGAAATTAAGAAAATGTACTAAAACTGATACCTAACAAAACATAACAAATCAACATGGTGATACCAAAATACTATGTGGAAATGGCTCTTTTAACAACCATATCATAAATTGCCACAATAAATCCTTTAATAATTATTCAAAGTCTACCGAATCTTGTTATTTTACTTGTAAAATAATATCGGAATATATATATATACTCAGCGGCCACCTTACTAATGCTGCACAGGAACAGTAATGTGACTGCACGCAATAGCGGTGCAAGCACCGACAGCAAATTAAGGTAGGTGACCACATAATGCAGGCTGAGTAGTTTTAAATACTAATCCCAATTCCACACTAAAAACCACCTCCACCACAAACAGTTATTTAGACCTAACGGCCACACAAATATGGTGGAAGAAATTGATTGTAGACTAGGCAGAGGCATGATTTTGACCACCTAAACAGCCAAAGTGCCTACAACAAAATTGGCAGCATTAAACTACACTTAGATATCTGTAAATTTGATGTGTTAACACTATCAGAAACATGGTTTCATGAACTGCAGTGACCAACTACTAGAAATTGGTGGGAACAGGCTTGTGGGAGAGGATAGAAAAACACTGACAAATACACAAATACAATATGCACAAAAACAAACCTAAACTCCAAACATAAGCCATTACAATAAGCAAACAGATCAGACACAAATATTGAACTAGTATGGACACTAATAAAAAAATGAGAAACAAGCTAACATAGCTGTAGGAAGTCTACATAGAGCGACGAATAGAAACATCGGAGACTTCATCCCACAACTGGAGACATCCCTAGAAAGTGTTTCGAAACTGACAAAGGCTGAGATATTCTTACTTCAATATAAACTACAAAACAAACAACAAAAACAAACACTCACTAGAGAACTTAATCAAAGGTAGAGGGTTAAAGAAACTGGGGCATTAGCGATCATGAATTGATATGTTACTAGAAAGAAAATAAAAAACAAAAACAAAACTACTCCCCGTATGGGTAGATCATACAAAAACTACACAAAAGAGGCACTAGAAACCCATCTGAAAGAAAAAATTAAATTGCCATTTCCAACTGACATAGGTGCAAATGACCAATGGAACAATATCATTGGTGAAGTCAGAAAGCATCTCGATACTACATGCCCAATAAAAAAACTTAAAATCAAAAACAACCAAAACCCATGGGTAACCCCAGAATTAATCAACCTAATTATGGACAAATATACATATGAAAAATATATATGAAAAAACAACAATTCCAGACTGCTTAAACTGCAAGACTTCTAAACAAAATTGGAGACTGTTTGAAACAGGTACTGAGCACCACAATTCGGTGCTGCTCGGGATAGCTAATGCATCGGCACCCAGCCTTCCGGCAACCAGGGACAACTCAAGTGTCAAGTGACTCCCGATGTGCACCATAATGGCTGTAATCGATTAACACGACCCGGGTGACTCGGGTCACCCGAGTCGTCAGAATTTCAAATAGAACACCGCGAGTGGAGTCGATAAATACACGTCACGTGTGCAAAACAACCCGACCCCAATAACCCACCTCTTGGCTGGGGTTTGCAAGGAGCGATGACATCACATTTGCGCTGGTACCGTCCTGCAGCATAACAGCCACATGTACCAGTCATACATATTTTTTTTTGGTAATAACATAGATTAATGAAATGGAAATATCACAAAACTATGCCATCATAAAAATAGTTAAATCATATTTTGCTGTAATTATATCGGCTACTAAAAAAACAAATAAAATGGCCACCATTTTTGTCACCCGAGCATGGAGAAGCTTATTCGATTATTCGACCCGAGTCTGCAGGATGTGCGGATGTGCCTAAAAGTGGCTCGGGTGACCAGAGTCGATAAATCGATTACGCCCTATATGAAGATTACAGAGGGGGATCAATTCAAAGTCATTCACTATCCAGGTGGATCCTTCACCCCCACCCAAAATACAAGACCCACCATTCAAACCCTGGTAATAAATAAATAAAATTAAACAAATTAAATAAAAAAATATTAATTAAATTTAAAAATAAATAAATACAGCATTGGAAAAAAGGTTCTTCCACCACCTTCTAAGAAATATAACCTTACGAAATAATAAATATTATTAAAAAAATATTTACCTAGACTGCATGTCCGTTTCACCAGCGCAGCAGTGAAACCCAATTTACTATTAATATTATTATTAATATTATTAATTTTACCTCTATAAACAAATGACATAATGCATCTCAGTTAGTCTGACTCGTTCAGCAGTCAATGGAAAACTCATCTATGACTAATACTAGTAATAGAAGTATATCTTTGTAAATAAACAATATAAAAAAAGAAGACACACACACAATATTTTACTAAATATACAGTTTACAGTAAAACCTCTCTAACTGAGCACCTCCACAGATCGACAACTCCTCTATATCGATCGCTTTATTTGGGTCCCAAACGAACCAACCCCCTTACAATACCATTGTAACAAAATGAAAAACTCCCTAAACTGACCACCTCCTTAAATGGACCATTTAAAGTTGGTCCCATGGTCGATATATTTAGAGAAGTTTTACTGGATATATATGTAAGTGTATAATACAATGCGTTGTAAGTTTCTCCAGTCGGCCGGAAACAGTGCTGTGAACTGTTAGTTAAAAGGTCAGGAAACTGAAGGTAAAGCCTCCGGTCCTCCATCAGCCACCGGTCACCATAGCAACCAACCAGCTCGTGCTGATAAGCAGCCATTTGACGCGAGAGAATAGTACACCAGCGCGCAAGAATCTGGAAATATTCGGCGGTTATTTTTTCAGGTGGTGGTTTGGCGCGAGTACTCACCGGTCATACTTCCTTTTGCAGACCGGCGGGCGGGCGGGACCAGGACCTCGGGCGGAACAACAGGGTAAGGGGTAAGGGGCCCGGCTAGCAGAAGAATGGCAGACACTGGCTAACAGAACAACGGCAGTGACCAGCGGACCGAACGAGAAGGACCAGCGGACAGTACAACGACGAGCAGAACAACGACAAGAACCGGCGGACAAACAATGGCAGTGATCAGAACAATGCGGAATCTGTGGGCAAAACAGTGGGAACCAGCAGGTAGAACAATGAATGAGAGCAGAACAATGACAAGGACCAGTGGACAGAATAACGGCAGTGACCAGCGGGCAGAACAATGAGAGGAACCTGCAGGAAAAATTGCGAGAACCAGCAGGCAGAACAATGACAGAGCAGAACAACAAACAAGGACCAGCGGACAGAACAATGGCAGCGACCAGGGGGTAAAGCAATGAGAGGAACATGCAGGCAAAATGGCGAGAACCAGCAGGCAGAACAATGACAGAGCAGAACAACGAAAGGGACCCGTGGACAGAACAACAAACAAGGACCAGCGGACAGAACAACGACAGTGACCAGTGGATAAAACAATGAGAGGAACCTGCAGGCAAAATGGCGGGAACCAGCAGGCAGAACAATGATAGGGAGCAGAACAACAACAGAGACCTGCAAGCAAAACGCCAATAATCAGCAGGTAAAATGACAGAGACCAGCAGGCAAAATAGCAGGAACCAGTTGGCAAAACAACAGCAGGGACCAGCAGACAGAACAACGATAAGGACCGGCGGGAAGAACAACAGGGACCAGCAGGCAGAACAACCACGGGGACCAGCAGGCAGAACAACAGGGACCAGTAAGAAGAACGACAGGGACCATCAGTTAGAACAATGGCATGGAACAACAGGCTGAAGAGCAGAGACCACAAATTATGTTTGTGTATCCATGAGTCTTTTTTTTTTTTTTAAAAGCGCTCACTCATTTACTGCTCTCACGCTCTCTCATTCCTTTCCAAATACAGTCGGATGAAGTCACCGACCGATAGGATTAGTATGAAACTAAACTAAAAAAAGTTATACGTAATTTGTTTGGTATGGACGTTGTATGAACGGTGAGTAAAACTAAAACGAGTCATCTTCAATATAGCTGCATCACAGCAATAGATTTTTTTTTTATCTTACAATTGTTTCTTTTCTTTCATTTTGCTTTTGTTTTGTTTAGTTGGTAGAAGCCTACTCCATTTGGAGCGGCGCCTGCTCGCCCCAAGAGTTAACAGACTGGTTGAGGCGTGACGCAGCTGTCAGGCGTACCACAGGAGTGGTTTACTAACAGTTGGAGTTTTATGTCATTGCAACATCTAAGGTCATATCAGGACAGGTACCAACTTGTGACTGCACACTCATGGCGACTCTATTGTGCTGCCCCACTGGGAACCCTGGCCACTGGCACCATGACGTGATATCCCACTCAGTCACATTATCCTGACCATGAGCTAACCATTCCTTGCCATATCCTATTAATGCAGAGTACCAGGCTAGGAAGCGACAAGTATCAATTTTATAAGTCACTGGTTTGACTCAACCGGGAACCAAACTCCCAATCTCCCTCACGCGGGGCCCGCCTCTACCGATTCGGTCACCGCGCCTGGTCAGGTTTACTAACAAATAGCCAACACAGATCGCCCTTAAAGGGCACTCAGCCGTAAATACAAAACCACAGCTCAAATTCCTGCTACTAGATTTCTCAAGGCTTATCCGATTGCCGCATAAGCCCTGTTGCATCTGGGTTTGAATATATATCCTTTTAAAAAAAGAAGAAAAAAGCTGCATGCCATTCAAATATAAATTTGCTGACGTTATACCAAACCCTGCTTATAGGGCTCACTCATGTGGGACCCAGACTCAGAAACACGCGTCAAATCAAATAGCATTCATCGATCCGTAGTGAGGAGCACAAATAACAATTTGATTTATGTGGTTCTCCTGACGGGACTACCGGGCTGGAACCAGTTTCACTAAAACTAGCACATCAGGGTACCGACAAAGTCAGTGGTTGGAATGTGCTATCCTTTCCTAAGAAAGAGACTAAAACCAATCTGTTGAAGTTTGGCCTGATATTCAGTTCATTATTGCCAATGGTAGGCCTACGTGTATTTGAAGTAGCAACACAAACTAGGATGTCAGTCAATTGATGTTCATGGATTGGCATTCGCGAAGAACTGACACAGTTGTTTTTTTATTCCCCACCCCCACCCCACCCCACCCTATCTTCAGTCCAGTTGTTGCAGGAGTGGTGGTGAATAGATTGGTTGGTTGTTTTACATCCTGGCAACATCTAAGGTCATGTCAGAACGGGTACCGACTTGTGACACTGCACACTCATGGCGACGTTATAGTGCTGCCCTACTGGGAGACAATGCCGCCAGCACCATGACCTTAATACCCCACCCAGTCACATTATCCTGACACTGAGCCAACCAGCTGTTGCTCTATCCTAATAATGCCGAGCACCTGGCTAGGAAGCGACAATTTTCTAAGTCATTGGTTTGACTCGACCAGCGTTTGAAGCCATGGGTTCATGGGTTCGAATCCCATGATCTACCAAAACGGGAGGGAGATCACTAGATCCCTATTGGAATTCCTCTAGTATTGTTCAATCGTAGTGGTGTCTGCATTTACTTGCATAGCTCTGCAATTACCACATATGCAATGAGTCGCCTTATTGTAGTTTTACACCGGTCGCAGCAGCTGAATTGGCAGAGCGCAGGCTTCCCGGCCGAGTCAAACTTATGACGTACAAAGTTAATACTTGTCACTACCTAACCTGGCACTCAACATTACTAGGATAGGGCAAGGACTGGTTAGCTCATATCAGGATAATGTGACTGAGTGGGATATTGGGTCGGTTTGTTTGTTGTTGCTTTACATCCTAGCAACATCTAAGATTATATCAGGACGATATTGGGTGGTGGCACCGACGGCCTAAACTCCCAATGGGGCAGCATTATAAAGTCACCATAAGTGTGCACTGTCACAAGTCGGTACCCATCAAGTTATGACCATAGGTGTTACTAGGATTTAAAACCCCAACAAATGAACAAACTTGTATGATAGGTACCGACTTGTGAAAATGCCCAACCTTGTTGACTTTATAGTGCTAACCCACAGGGGGTTTATCTTGACACCTGTCATAATTTAAGTTGAATTAGGTTATGTATGGAATAGAACACCGTTCCTGATCATTTTCTCAAAGTTAAAAATGATTCGCATCAAACTCAGCTGCCCCAGATTAATTTTAAATGCACCAGCTAATCACTGACTGATTAATGGATTGCAAAGAAGAGTAATGCCATCATCAATTAACAACAACTTAACACCTGCAATCACACAGATTAAATTGATTAAAACGCGGTCTTTACCTGAATCAAAATAGAATTGCAAAAGCAAGCACAAACAGGTCCGTGGACTTGCATTATATTGAAGCTAGTGGTTTAATTTCATGTCAATAATCCCTGAGAGGTTAGTACTACTGATTCCAGACAAACAGTGCAGTAGAATAAACAACAGGCATTGGCAGGGCATACATTCATTTGATCTATACCAGCTAATAACATATTTACTTTCAGTTTTGATCGAAATGTTAACGGTTATTTAATATGAATCGTTGTGGGGGGGGGGGGGGGGGGAGGAGAAGGGGAAAGGGAGAGCGACAGACGGAGTGGGAGAGAAAGGGAGAGTGGAAGAGGAACAGGGAGAGGGAGAGGGAGAGGGAGAGGGAGGGGAGAGGGGGAGGGGAGGAAGGAAGTGAGGTGACAGTACCGCCATATGATCCACCCTCGTGGCAGACACCATCAGTCACGTGATCTGACAGTTATCTATCCCATCCATTACCTCTCAGGGTATCAGATGGAGACTATTCACACATTCTA
The DNA here is from genome assembly GCA_030323885.1 of Branchipolynoe longqiensis. Lineage (NCBI taxonomy): Eukaryota > Metazoa > Annelida > Polychaeta > Phyllodocida > Polynoidae > Branchipolynoe > Branchipolynoe longqiensis. The sequence continues at coordinate 93,855,304 of CM059191.1, forward strand.
TAAATAGTGCTATATATATGGAAGTAATCAGCGGGTAAAATGACAGAGACCAGCGGGCAAAATAGCAGGAACCAGTTGGTAAAACAATATATATATATGAGTCACGATCACGAAAAGAGGCCAATTGGGGAAAGTTGTCAGCATCGAGCATGGATGTCGGCGTCGATCGGTATAATTATAATTTAGCATTGACAGAGGTATTGGAAAGTCCTTAAATTTATCCTGAATGCAAAGGTTGAAAAAATACAACAACCTTATTTGTTTCTAGGATAATTTAATGTAGTGGAAGCAGATAACCAAACGACAAAGGGCGGATACAGGTATTTATTCGTAACACAACCGTTACCTAACTGAATTGACCATATCTGGCTGGGCAAGATGCCCTACCGAGTTAATATTCAAGCGTTAATGTTCAGCAATCAAATAATAATAATAACAATAAAATAGTAATAAAAAAAAATTAGGAAGCAGCGAGGCAGCAGTAGCGCGGGCCAGGTCCGGAGCGTGAGTGGGACTGGGCAGGGCCGAGAGGTAGGGACGAGGCAGCGTGGGGCGCCATCTAGTGGATTCGAACCCAACTACCTATCAAATGATGGCTTGAGAACAACTAGGGGGAGGCACTGCATTTCCACTACACCGTCATATCCAGATATACGCAAGTATAAAACAAAGAAATTCACTACACTTTAAGAACTGCGATGCCGACATCTGTTAAAGTTGTCGGCGTCGATCATTGGATTTCGGCGTCGATCGGTATAATTATAGTTTAGCATTAACAGAGGTATTGGAAAGTCCTTAAATTTATCCTGAATGTAAAGGTCGAGAAAATACAACAACAATATTTGTTTCTAGGATAATTTAATATGAAACAAAGAAATGCAGTACACTTTTAAGAATTACAACGCCGACATCTTCAATTGACCACCAATTGGCCCATTTTTGTGAGGCTGACTCATATAAACACATCACTTGCATATATCAGGGTCCGTACACGTGTGAAGATATGGAATTCAAGGCTATTTAAAGGCTGTTTTTGAGAGGAATTCAAGATTATTTTCATTTGGATTTGGTCCAATATTGCCATTCCAAATGGTGATTTCGGACTAATTTAGATCGGTGGGGACAGTTTAATGGTTTTCACGACTTTTCAAGACTAATTACCCAAAACAAGGTTTTGAAATGAGGAAACTTAAAGTTGCATAGTCAGATGGTTTTGAATTTCGATATTTTTTCTGAGATAAAATAGATCGATCACAAGTATCTATATTACATTAGCTCAAAGTTACTTTTATTTTAAATGGTAAACTTTTGAGATATTTTGAGTGCAAACATGGAAAATTAGTTTTGGCAAGCTTGCCAAAACTCTGACATCATAGACTTCTGCAGTAACAGGTTCTGTTAAATTGACTCCGTATTGCCTTCTACACAGAAACAAATGCTTAATAAGTTAGATATGTAAAATCTAAGTTAGATATGTAGAATCAAATCTAGATAATTGGGTTTGTTTTGAAAATTTGATATTTCATTGGACTATGCAGCTTTAAGTTCAAGACATTTCAAGACTTTCCAGGCCCCGTATGGACTTTGATATATAATATACATATGCACGTCATGTAAGTCAGGACCCCCCCCCCCTCCCAACAAAAAAGAGCCCCCCAAAAAAACAGACGAGGTTGGGGGTGGGGTGAAAAACCCCTAAAGCACATTAGTTGTTTTTGGAGGCGCATGCGCATGGCATTTTGCCATGCATACATGTACTCAGCCAATCCATGTCAGCATCTCTACTGCCACTACCCCACTAAGACATGATAGACATAGTGGTATGTGAAGCGATTTCACGCGACGACTTGATGAAGTGTAAGAGGTCCCCCGTGCTACTCCGCTAAGCTGCAGTCGGAAGCATCCAGCTGCCAACAACGACGCCAGTATACATTTCACAGAATGATAAGCCACAGTACCGGCACTCTCTAAAGCCCGAGTCACACTATGGCTTGCCACCACTTTACAACCAAAAAACCCAAGTCACCAGCGACCTCCTTGCAACTAAAGCAACATATTGTCCCAGTCACACGACGGCCTGCGTTCGCTTGCGTTCACTTGGTGACCAAAAGTCTGTGAGTTCCTTGCGCCAAAAATGAAACAATTTGTGACAAACTATTTTAATAAGTCACCATGTCGACAATGACATCATTGTGACATCATCGCCGGCCGGGGATTTCTGTGGTTCTGAGAGCAGCGATCGGTGGAGATGCCAGAGGTCGCAAGGAGATTGTTGGCACTGCAGCGACAACCTCCTTGCGACCAAACAGGGCCGAAATGGTCGGCGATCGCTCGCAGAGCACTCGGCGATCAGCCGTAAGGTGGTCGTAAGATGGTCGTAATTTAATTGCAAAATGTTTGTGGATCGATTGTAAGCGAACGCAGGCCTCGTGTGACTGGGGTATAAGATAATGGTCACCGACCTCCTTGCGACCAAAATGGTCCCAAGGAGATTTTTGGTGCAGCAGCTGCAACCTTCAGTGGTCGCAACGAGGTCTGTGACCACTGAGGACCACTTGCGACCAACCTTTCTTTGTGGTCGCAAACAGTCACAATTATATTGTGACAAGCGTTTAACCAGCCAAGCGCCTGAAGAATATATACACATGTTGTCGTCTAAAGTGAACAGGATCAGGTTTCACAGTGATGTCAATAATGAGATAAAGTAACCTGCTCTCGTACCCCTCCCTTTCTCTCTCCTCCTTTTCCAACCCACCCTCGCTTCCGCTCCCAACCCCCTACAGTACTCGCTACCCCCCCTCCCTCCCTCCCTCTCCGCGCTCCTGTGGCTCGAGGACGACCTAGGCGGAGAAATTTCTTCCCAAAATTTCCAAATTCGTAAGCTTAAAATAAAAATGATGCTAACTTACCCCTCCCCCCCCCCTTTTTTTTTTGTGTGCTGTTGTAGAGACTTCTGGACAGTCGGATATCCTTCATGAGGCACAGGCAGATTTAATATGACATATATGCCATGTTTTTGTTTTTTTCAAATGCTCATCTTCAGAGGAAAATAGCTATATTTCATCTAAAATGGAAAGAAACAAAAAACAAACAAAAAAACAAAAAACAAAGGAGGACAGTTAGTTTCAGAATAATACAACACAATCGAGAATAAAACAGTGACTCACATGAGGGTAGAGTGTGTGTAGATTGACAAGTCCAAAGTAGGTCAGCATAGCGGTCACATGGTACAGGGAACGTGGCGTCTCGCTGTCTTGTGTTTGCTGCAGTAATCAACAATTGAATTCATTTTATTACTTCGGTTATATATATGCATAAAGCTTTACTGAATATCATGGACGTCAACGCATCGTAGTCGATGCCTTTCGTTTAGAATACCAATTGTTACTTAAATTAATTGTAAATTATTCCGCATACTGCAACATGGACAGATAAGTTTAGAGCCCAGTTTGACGAGTCTACACATTTTTCTTTCAAACCCCAAAAAACTATACTTCAGTGATAAAATTAATTTTTTATTGTATCAAGACGATGGATGTTTTCATTAATTCATGATTATTTGATTAAATCATGTTATTAAATCATAACATTATGATTACTATTGTTATCGACATCACTTTGATGAATTTATTAGATCATATCATTATTCAGGGATGAAAGTGGTCTCCGATAAAAGAACCGCGGAAATCAGACCGAGACCTTGACGCTGACGATTTTCTCCCATAGGATTAGCATTGTCAGGGAATCGCGGGAAAATGCCGGAATTCAGGTTTCAACTATCCTTTTTGTGACCATATTATGACCCATATCAAACTATTTCTTGTTTTGGCTTGATGTTCTTGCAACATCTAAGGTCATATAAACATATTATATTAACGGTTTGTTTAATGTTAATCGGCAAAACTCTCATCCCTGTATAATGATTGGTATTATTTTCATCATCATCATCATCATCATCATCATCATCATCATCATCATCATCATCATCATCATCATCAATATTTTTGTAAATGCTGTTGCTCTTTGACCATTAAACACAATGTCCCTGTCATGAACCTCACCTGGTAGAAGTGGAACTTGAAGCCGAGCACCTGGCACAGCCGAGTGTAGTCATTCATGTACTCGCGGAGAAGTGGCACAAACTTGGGGTGGCCAGCAGGTTGGTTTTCAAACGCCTCAAGAATGATGTCTAGCACTCTGTTTGGGTCCAGGTTGAAGCATCCTGCAAGAAATATGTTGGTAGTTTTATGTCCTGGCAACATCTAAGGACATATCAGGATGGGTACCAACTTGTGACAGTGCGCACTCATGGCGACTTTATAGTGCTGCCCCACTAGGAGACCAGGCCACCAGCACCATGACCAGAAATCCCACTCAGTAACATTATCATGACACTGAGCCAGCCAGTCCTTTCCCTATCCTAATAATGCAGAGCGCCTGGCTAGGAAGTGACAAGCATACATTTTTAAGTCATTGGTTCGACTTGACCCGTGGTGTAAATTATGTGTGGTTCGAATCCCACGATCTACCAAAACGGGAGATGGACATTCGGCCATCGCATCTGTGACCACTGAGGACCACTTGCGACCAACCTTTTTTTGTGGTGGCAAAAAGTCACAATTATATTGTGACAAGCGTATAACCAGCCAAGCGCCTGAAGAATATATACACATGTTGTCGTCTCAAGTGAACAGGATCAGGTTTCACAGCGATGTCAATAATGAGATAAAGTAACCTCCTCTCGTACCCGCCAGCCAGTCCTTTCCCTATTCTAATAATGCAGAGCGCCTGGCTAGGAAGTGACAAGCATACATTTTTAAGTCATTGGTTCGACTTGGCCATGGTTCGAATCAGTGCTGTAAATTATGTGTGGTTCGAATCCCACGATCTACCAAAACGGGAGACGGACATTCGGCCATCGCGTCTGGTACGCAAGAAATAGTCAGTCGGTTAAAGTTGAATAATCCGATGAAAACATTAGTTTCAAAACGAAAACAATAACTTTTTGATGATTTGATGCTACATATCCAACTTAGAAATGGGGCACTCAGGAATCATTTCCTTGGGGATTTTGTCCCTCAGGGCCTGTATGCACCAATCGGGGTTAGGGCCTTAACCACGGCTAAGGTATCCCCACAGGGCTAAATGTGAAAATTTGGTATGCACCAATCGGAGTTAGGGCTAACCGCCGACCGTAGCCTCGGCTAAGCTACCCTGACTTGAAGTCACGTTTAACTGCTAGCCGGTGCGGTTAGTGTGCGTGTGTGGGTCTCAATCTATTCAATGCGATCATATTTAACAGAATTACATACGCAAATCGTGAAATTTCATTAAATTAACCCTAAAATCGAAGCGAGATTAACGCTGATGCCGTAACGGCGGCGATATTAATATTTTCGAATCGACGAACGTAAAGTAAACAAATCGCCGCCTAGTCAACTAAACATGGCCGCCGCCGTCGCTGCCGAATCGGCGCGAATATATTATGCCCATAACTATTCAATGCGATCATATTTAACAGAATTACGTACTCAAATCGTGAAATTTCATTAAATTAACCCTAACATCGAAGCGAGATTAACGCTGATGCCGTAACGGCGGCGATATTAATATTTTCGAATCGAAGAGTGTAAAGTAAACATATTGTCGACTGGAGGGAATTCCCAAATCTATAAATAAATTCACGGTTAGCTATCCGCAGCGGCTAAAACATTGGTGCATACCGATTCACACCTTTCTCAAACCCCCCGCTACCCTGAGGTAGCTATCCGCGGCTAGAGCCTTAACTCTGGCTAAGCCTAACCCCGATTGGTGCATACGGGCCCAGGCAGGGATGAAAGTGGTCTACAGCAAAAATCACGGAAATCAAGCTGATTATAACACCGACGGCAAATTTCCATGTAAACATGGGTTTCCCCCCGTAGGATTAGCACTGTCAGGAAATCACGAAAAAATGCTGGAAGTCAGGATTCAACTGTCGTTGTTGTGCCTATGTTATCATCCATGCCTAACTCCTTCTAGCTTGGGTTTATTATATATATTTGTTTCAGTTGCAAACAATGAAACTATGGGAGTTTTGGGTAGCACTCGAATTTTATGGCAAAAGGTTTGTTTCTTTGTTGTTGTTTTACGTCCTAGCAACATCAAGGTCATATTAGGACGGTATGGCAAATGGAAAAAGTCATGCTAATTTTAAATCATGAGGATTCATTGGCGCGCTGAAGTGCAAACAGGGCTTAAAACCCTTTAAGGCTGGTGGCGCCCAAATGCGCTCGCAAGTTTCACATGCTTACAATCCGAGTGCGCCTGAATGCACCTACAATTGGGTAACACTGTATTTCTGATACAATCTAGACATTTTCTGGAAAACATTTCTAGAAATGCAATTCAACTACACCTATGTCAGCTTTTCTATTCCCATTGTATTAACAATTGAAAGTTATTTAGAGATGATAGGGTTAAACCCTCAAGTGACTCACATCACCAGTCTACTGACCAAATAACCCTAAAAACACGCGCTAAGAGAAAGCCACAACAGACAGGGATGGAAGTGATATCTGGCAAAAAACTTGGAATTCTACCGCCAAATAAATCGAGAACACTGAATACAGAATGCTGCTTCAATAATAGCATCCTTATTCTAGTAATTATTATCTTACATTGTCCAACATCATTCCTTGCTTTTCTGTTTGTTTGGATGTTTTGTCCTAACAATATCTAAGGTCATATCAGGGTGGGATTCTGATTGTCCAAGTGGCATTTTGTAATAGCTAACTGGCGATTATCAAAAATCGTTGAAATCCGCGAAATCGCGGAGATATTTTATTCATGTATTTAGAGTTAATTGGTATTTCTGCGTGGCTGTGATCACGACAATAAAATAAGGCCGATCTAAATAGCGGTGAAAATCTGCGATTTTTACAAAAACATATTTTACTATCAACAGACCAGCTTCGAGAGTGCTTAGACAAGTCAACCTTCAACCAGAGCTATTGATTAGACTGACTCGCTTTACCATTACACCAGTCCGCGCGAAAGGCGAATAGTGGCACTGGCCGTTATTGATCTCTCACCAAAATCCACCAACGTCAACGCTGCTCTGCTCTAGCTAAACATGGAAAATTAAGTTAAATTGGTTGTTGGAGTTTTACGTCCTGGCAACATCTACGGTCATATCAGGACGGGTACCGACTTGTGAGTGTGTGTACGCATGGCGACTTTATAGTGCTGCACCACTGGGAAATCAGGCCACCAGCACCATGACACACCCAATATCCCACTCAGTCACATCATCCTGACACTGAGCAAACCAGTCCTTGCCCTAGCCTATTAATGCCAAGCGCCATGCTAGGAAGTGACATGTATCACTTTGATAAGTCATGTAAAATATTCCGATATATGGCATAGGGGGGAATGCAAATGTTCTATTACTGATCGGTGTATGTGACCAGCGCATGTATGTATCTGCTGGGACAGTGATCAACACACTTAAAGGTCAAGGTTGGTGGTGGCCATGGGGCCATACACCTTGGTGGTGGTGGGCAGACAAATGGTATCCATGGGGACCAGGCATGCTGGATCCCTATTGGTAGTGCCAAGAATGCTTGTTTTCCATTGGGGGAAAGGGGTGGGGTGATACTCTACAATGAACCCATGTAACCATATAAATAATAAATGAGATAGCTTGGCTCTCTCTTCTTCTTTACACTTTATACTCTTCCGTTCTCTTTGTCTATATTGATTTTACTATAGCCTGCCTACACAGCCACATATTCGAGACTTAGCCTTTTTACAACTGGTTTGACTCGACCAGAAACCAAACTCCCGATCTCCCACACGCGAGGCCCGGGCGCTACCGATTCGGCCACCACCACTGATAAATTTATTAGGTCATTATTTACAGTCAAATATAAATTAGACAACAATGGGAATGAAGTCGTTAAGATGCTTCATGCCATCGTGACATACATCTTGAAGTGGCTGTGCATGCTATGCACCTCATTTCAGGTTAGAACGGTTAAGGACACACCGGGAACCAGCCAGTGTATTTAAACCCTTGACAGGTGACTACTGACATATCCAACAACGGCGCAGTTGTATACTTCCAACACCAACAAATGCCCACGTCATGATCCCAGATGAGAAAGATTGGTTGTTTGGTTGTTGCGGACTTACATCCCGGCAACATCTAAGGTCATATCAGGACAGGTACATACTTGTGGCAGTGCGCACTGATGGGAGACCAAGCTGCCAGCACCATGACTTGATATCCCGCTCAGTCACATTATCCTGACAATGAGCCAACCAGTCCTTGCTCTATCCTATTATTAATAATGCCGAGCATCAGGCTAGGAAGTGAAAAGTTTCAAATTTGTAAGTCATTGGCTTGACTCAACAAGGGTTCGAACCCGTGAGTTCGAATCCCACCATCTACCAAAAAGGGAGACGCAGGCTCAACTCATTTGGCCATCCCGTCTGGTAGATGAGAAAGAGATTGTGTGTGTGTGTGTGTTGGGTGTGTGTTGGGTGTGTGTGTGTGGTGTGTGTGTTCTGTCTTATTTCTTATTTAGGGACCTAACTTGGGAGGACAGTGCAGGCTTTAACATCCCCCCCGATACAAATAAATAAATAAGTAAATATAGCAACATGCTCAGCGTTTAGAACGCCACCCAATCTCCTCCCGCTGCACCCCACGGCCGGAGAATGTAAATGTTGAATGTAATTAGGTTTCACAAGTACGTGAACACTACCTGCTGGCGCGATGACTGACAGACTACTAGGATTTGGTTCAGACACACTCCATATCACATAGAGTAGACGTGTGTAAAATTGCGTTACAGATTTTCTGTCCAATTACATGCGCTAAACATCATACAGTCCACGGTTCAATTAAATTATGAAATATGTATTTTATGACAGTTAATATTCAATACTGTTATGGTGGTCTAAATTTTGATAAAATTCAAAGAATCACACCCAAAGTAGCTTAAGCCCCAATCACACTACGCATTGAGACTGCTTGCGACCACTTTAGACCAAAGAACCCTCAGTCACCTGAGACATTGCGACCAAAGCAATAGTCGCCGACCTCCGGGCGACCATTTTTGTCGCAAGGAGGTTTAGGGAGGTTTTTTTTATCGTTACAATAGTATTGATCATTTGGGACCAAAATAAAGCGATCGAGATAGGGGAGTGATCGACCTCCGGAGTTAGTCAGTTAAAGAGGTTTTACTGTATGAGCAATTGTGGCTATTGAGCTATGTGTGTAAAGCGCTAACCTATAAGGGACCGGATGTCCTCCAGCAGGGTGTGGTGGGAACTGCGGTTGGCCATGTCCTGATTAAGCTCGCTGATCAGCTTTGAGTATCCCTCGTTCTCCTCCCGTAACAAGTTGAACTTCTGCTGCTTGTAACTAAAACGGAAATGTGAGCACCAATTAAGGAAGGCCGGCTCGGATGGAATGAACAGGAAATCACAGATCACATATATAGTATAGTTATACGAGTCTTACCTTGGTACAGATGATGGATAACTGTTGTTTTACCGAGGTATAAGCCTCGGATAGATGTGGGCTAGGGAGAGGTAAGCACGTCCGGTACCAGCAATCTTAACCTACTTATTGAGGATAAAAATGACTTTCAAACAATGGATACTATTACTTTACCGAAAAGGTACACCAACGGAATAGATGTGGCAGGGTGTGGCGGGAGGGCCCTAGCCCACATCTATCCGAGGCTTATACCTCGGTAAAACAACAGTTATCCATCATCTGTACCAAGGTAAGACTCGTATAACTATACTATTTTACCTCGGTAAACAGCCTCAGGCTAGCCTCAGGCTAGGGAGACCTTTACATAATTCATTTTTATCCTTAATATCATTCTTTCTTATTATTATAACATTCTAAATTTTTGTTCTCACCTATTCTTGTTAGTTGGCGAGAAGACGCTTTGCAACGCCGGTAGGCTTTTCTAGTCGTTTATTATAATGTTTTGCAAACGACTTAGCCGTCTTCCAGCCTGCATGCGCTAGTATTCTTTTCACAGAAATACCAAGCACCCGTGCCTTGGAGACCATGGCTCCTCTAGTTGAGTGGGAAGAGTATTTACTCGTATCCACTCCAGCCAATTTCAACACCGTAATTGTCCATCTGGCAAGTGTGTCTCGTGAAATCGCCTTATGTGGCTTTATAAAGCTCACTAATAGTTGTTGTGATGCACGTAAATCCTTTGTCTTGTATATATAAGCCCGTATGGCCGACACAACACATAATTTCCGATCATTCGGAAAACAGTCTAAGTGAACCGTTGATAAAGGGTCACCTAACGTGTTCGATTTAAGCAATTTTTCTAAATCAAACGTAGCTTGTTGCTTGTCTATTTCTAATCCAGTTAAGGATAAAGCAACAATCGTCTGTCCTCTGTGTCCGGTTACTAACAATAACAGGACCGCGACCTTAAAACCTAACTGTTTTATATCTAACCACGAGTTGTGAGGCCAAGCCTGAAACAACTTAAATACTATAGAAACATCCCAAAACCGACTATACTTTGGTTTTGGAGGATTCCTTTGATAAATTGAACGAAGTAAATAACAAATAACATAATGTTTTCCAACTGTTTCGCCATCAATTCTAGGTAATATAATTGATAACGCACACCTCGCCGCATTAATCGATCCAAAGGAAAGTCCTTCATCCTCTAGAGAACGAAGAAACCGAGCTACTTGTGAAATCTTTGGATTTGTTGGCTTAACTTTCATTAACAAACAATGTACACCCCATTTCTTTAAATAGGTTGTATACATTTTGACAGTTCCTGGCCTCCAGGCATCCGATACTATCCTATCCTCAGTAATTCTGTCCAATCCAAATTGCTGTAGCTGCTTCCTTAGAAAAGGAATGCCAATAGGGGCGTCGTTGACACGTCGCCGTGAACCACTAGCGGTCCGTGGTGCGTCAGATTCCCGAGTTTTCTTGGGAATCGTATACGATCTTTTGCCAGTTGTGAAACTGCTGGCAGCCAAGGTTGCGTGTCCCAATCGGGCACCACCAGTATCGCATGTGTCCCTTCCAAGCCGATTTTTCTCACTACTCGGCTGATAATGCTAAATGGTGGGAAAATATAAAAATAATTATTTTCCCAGGTAATAGCAAACGCATCTACTTTCCAAGCATCCGGTTCAGGATGCCAAGAAACATAACAGGGTAACTTGTTATTATTTCGTGATGCAAATAAGTCAACTTCAGGTGTACCCCATTTTTCACAAACGAAGTTAAACAAATGTGTAGAGAGAGACCACTCTAAATGGTCATGGAAATTTCTACTTTTATAATCTGCAAGTGTATTTTGTGACCCTGGAATATGCGCTACAGTCAGCCAGACTTGTTGAGCCTGTGCCCAGTTCCAAATCAGTTTAGATAACTGATTGCAAGACTTTGATTTGGTTCCACCCATGTTACGAATATATGCCATGGCAGTAGTATTATCAGTTAGTATTCTAACCTGTGATTTATTTATCTTTACTAAACTACGTAAGCCCAGATAAATAGCACGCAATTCTAGTGCATTAATATAGTCTGATTTTTCATCATCAAGCCATCTACCTCCTGTTGTGACCCCATCTCGATGAGCTCCCCAACCTTCTAACGAAGCATCAGTAGTAATTACTGTATTAGGTTCCGCCATGCGGATTGGATTTGGTGAACTTGCTATATGTTGCATCCACCATCCAATATCCTGTAACCCTTCTTGCGAAATAAACATCTTTCGCTCAAAATTGCCTTTAGTTCGTGTTAACGCTAAATTTTTATCTATTTCTAGCGACTTAATATGGGCCTTCCCATATAACACAGCAGGTGCATATGAGGTCATTATGCCAATAAGAACAGCAACCTGTCTAATTTTTGGCTTTGATAACTTAATAAGCTGAGTCGCTGTAGTCATAAACTTAATTAGTTTTTGTTCTGTTATCGACACTGTAAGGGACTGTGTATCCAGAATAAACCCTAAACATTTGAGTTGTTTTGTTGGTTTAAACACTGACTTTTGTTGATGTACATAAAACCCCAATTTAGTGAGTAATGCACATAAATCCAAAACTGCATTCACACAACCAATTTGTGTTGATGCTATAATAAAAGAATCATCTATGTATGGAAACATTATGTGACCCTTCCTCGCCATTACCGAGAAAACAGGTTTAAGCAATTTAGTAAATAAACGTGGCGCACAAGCTAAGCCATTCGGCATGCAGGTAAACTCATAGAGTTGGTTATCCCAAATAAATCGAAGAAATTTTCGGTATTGTTCCATTATGGGAAGCGTATAATATGCATCCTGTAAATCAACACTAGCCATCCACGCATCTGGTGTAATCAGATCTCGTGCCGTATCTAGAGAGAACATTTTAAAATGTCGATATTCCACCCTTTTATTAAGGATTGTTAAATCCAGGATCATTCGAACATCACCATTAGGCTTCGGTCTCGAGAAAATGTTTGAAATAAACTGTCCTGAACAGTGTGTCACTTTTTGTATAATTCCTTTCTCAAAGAATTTATGTACCTGTTTAGTTAGTGCGTCTCGTTCAACTGGTTGAATGTTATATGGAAAAGGTATTATACTTTGTACAGGAATTTGTGTAAAAGGAATTTGAACACCCCTAACTATTTCTATAATTTCTTGGTCACTAGTAATTTTGTGCCACTCAGAAATATGATTACTAATATTACCAGCCACAAAGTTGCTTACAGTTTGTGTGTTTTTAGAGGCTGCAGGGACTTGTAAAGTTTGTGTTTGGACCTCTACTTGGACCCGCCCCTGGGGAAAGGTCTCGACGAGTTGAACCCTCGGCCTATTGGCCGTGCGGTGTTGTCGGTCCAGCCTGGGCGAGCGCCCCGGCCCCGAAACCCTTGACCGAAGTTTGAACTCGGTCTGGTTCCTCTGGTGAACCGTCGTGGACGAAAATCCCCTCGTGACTTTTTGAAACGAGGAGCTTCCTGTTTCTTCTTGCCATCCATGTTTTTGCCACTCTTGGCTGCAGTCTCTACCTCTTTATAGAGGTATTGTAGTTGACCGCCAAACATCTTGGTGTTATCTAAGGGTTTCCCTTTAATCGGCTCTGGAGCAAGATAAAGCGTAAACTCCTTCCCCTCATTATCGGTAACCTTCTTAGAGCGAGCCACTTCCTTGCCAGCATCTGTGCAAACTGACTTGAAGACATTTTCATATCTTCGAAACGACAGGTAATTACCTGCCGCCGCTAACACTGCAATGCCTTTGTCCATTGTCTTAGCCAAAGACGAGAACTTATTTTCACTCTGCATCCTATTAGCCACAGGAACAATAGCTGTTAGGGTAGCCAACACTGCCTTATGCACTGTGTGCAACACATCCTCAAACTTCTTACGGTCATCCGTCATATTGACATCCCGATCCATTTCTTTAATGATGGAGTTGGGAACACCCTTTATGCCTGTTAACTCATCTCCTAACTTGGAGATAACCTCCGCCGGTTTGAACGTGCGAAAATGACCATTCACGGTCTCGCGCATAAGCGTAGTGGTTTTAACCCGCTTAGCCTTTGGCTTCTCCACCTTCTTAGCCACTTTAGTGCCAATGTCCGCATAGACCCCTTCATTATATGGTGTCTGAGTCTGATTCCGTAGAAGTAGACTCAGTGACGACTCAGAAGAAGAATATTTCCTCTTCCTCTTCTTCTTTTTGGACTTAGTCTTCCGCTTTTTGCGCAAAAACCAGTCTCTGCCCGCTCCTTGGTGAATTCATCACCCGAAGAAATCACCTGTTTCTTCTTCTTCCTCCGTTTAGGAGAAGGAGGAGGAGGAGCCTTAAGCTCCACCGCCGAGTCTGTGTCCAAGAAATCCTCAAATGAATCCTCTTGGACACTCGGCCTACGCCGCTTCCGAGACACAGGCGATTTGGCAGTCAAGATGTGGCTTTCCAATCTTGCAAAGCGAGCCTCCCAATCTGGAGGCGCAGGCACATCAGGCACTGCGTCCTCGTCCGGGTCGGAGAGGATATGCGCCCGGGGCTGTGTCGACGGCCCTGCCGACAACACAGGTGAGGAGTCGTACTCCTCGTCCACTCCACTCGGAACACGCCCCTCGGCTGCTGCTGCACCGCGCTTACTCCGCTTCGTGGCCATCGGGAGCTGAAACAAACATTTTTGGTCAGTCCCGGGATTAATAAATTACTATTTGCATCTGTATTCCCTTCAGTGGCATCGCGACCGACAGCATGATGATGATGATGTGATGATAAATGTCTAATGATTGCACCAGTATCTAAGTTAGATATGTAGAATCAAAGCTACATAATTGTGTTTTTTTTTGTTTTTTGGGGGGTAAATATGTTTATTCTACTGAATAAGTCTTTTGTCAGTGCCGAAGCACTGGTCTTCCAGCCATTTTTCAATTCAGGGTTATTTACATAAAAGGTATATAGAATAAGGTGTACAATACCTGTTGAATAGACAATTTGCACCATGTAACACAATGAAATTCTGAAACCCAAAAGTTCCATAACAATATGGTACAGTAGTGTCATATAACCAGATCAATATTAGTCAGATCAATGTGAGTATTTACATAGTATTTAGAATGTAAGCAGGTTTTGGTTTTGCAAATTTGATATTTTCATCGGACTATGGAACTTTAAAGATGGAATTTATTTTCGATTGATTACACACCTTTTAATAAGCAGGGAATATTTTCTCCTTTATTTCTAAAAACACAATATCAACTGAGTCAAAGAACTACTTTCTATAGTAATTCTTACTCAGTTATCACTTTTGTGATACATAATGCATTATGTTAATACGGATTATTTATGTTGCTGCTAGAATATAAACCCCAATAAAGAAACAAACTAAGTTTTGCTCAACATTGCATTGAGTCATGTATCCTCTTGTGTGCATGTGAGTCAGTAATATATCACCGCTGAGTTGGTCAATTAACTGTTGCTTCCAACGTCATGGCTGCTGGTTCCTGATCCTGGTACAGGAATGGTTACGGTTATATACACACAACACTATGCTCGGCCTATAACTAAGTATTTATAAAGTGAAATATAATTAGTTTCCTCATCAAAAGATACATCAATATCACAATTCCTTGGTAGTTTATATAAATGCAACTGATGAAGAGTTATTGCTTTCTGCGGAATGTTGTTTTAGGGGTGAAACCATACAAAGTTTTAATGGGTCATTGGTGGTGATGACAGACAAAATGAGCATTGTGCCTTGAGCTGGATTCGAACCCACACTACATGCCATTCTTGGCCAGGTGTCCTAAGCATTATACTTTCTAGGCTCCCCAATGCAATCACCCTATCCATGCCTACAGGTTTATTTGGCTCTTTTCCTGAGAGGTCAAAATACACTGCTAGAGGACATATGGACAGAGACAGAGATACAGAGACAGAGAAAGAGACATAGAGACAGAAAGAGAGACAGAGAGACAGAGACAGATAAATAGACACAAAGAGAAAGAGAGACATAGAGACAGAGTCAGATAAAGAGACACCGACAGAAAGAGAGACAGAGAGACAGAGACAGATAAAGAGACACAGACAGAAAGAGAGACAGAGATACAGAGACAGATAAAGAGACACATACAGAAAGAGAGACGCAGAAAGAGAGTCATTTAAGTAGACACAGCAAAATACACAGACAAGGACACACAGAGACAGAGAGACAGAGAGACAGAGAGGGGGACAGAGAGGGGCAGAGAGACGGACAGAGACAGAGAGACGGAGAGAGACGGAAGAGGAGGAGGACGGAGACATGGAGAGACAGGACACATGGAGAGACAGAGAGACAGGGAGACAGAGAGACAGACAGGGATACAGGGAGCCACAGACACAGACAGAGAGAGAGACAGACAGGGATACAGGGAGACAGGGAGACAGAGAGATAGAGAGACAGAGAGGGAGAGGGACAGAGAGACGGAGAGACGGAGAGACGGAGAGACGGAGAGACGGAGAGACGGAGAGACAGAGAGACGGAGAGACAGAGAGAAAGAGAGACAGAGAAACAAAAGAACATCAGCCTGGATATGGTTCCTTACGTCGTCGTTCTCCGACGTTGATTCCTTACGATTCCTTACGACTAAGTACGATTCCTTGCGATTCCATGCGACTCCCGGACCCCCGACCCCGATGACCCACCCCTCTCCCCGACACCCCCCTTCCCCCGTGACCCCTGATTCCTTACGAGTCGGACGGCGATTCCTTCCAAGACCGGGCCCCTGACGGTGATTCCTTACAAGTCCGGGCCCCGGTACTAATTCCTTACTTCGCCCTGCCTCCAGGAGGGAGGGCGGGAGGGGGGCGGGGGGCGGAGGGCGGAGTGGGGGGGGGGGGGGGTGGGGGGTGGTGGTGGGGGGGGGGGTGAATTCCTTTTGTAAAGCACACCTGTGGGGGAGGGGGTGGGGGGGGGTGAGGGGAGGAGTGGGAAGGGGAAGGGGACGGGGGATGGGAGGGGGGGGGGGGGGGGGGGGGCTGGGGGTTGAGGGGCACCCGCGGGTGGGTTTTGTGGGGCGGTGCCAAGCCGGCGCGGAGTCAGCCGAACGCAGCCGTCCAAGACATTCCGACACCATGACAAAGTCGGCAGCCATTGTCTCCAGTTACCGGGATCCAAAGGGAATCGCAACGTCGGCCACACCAGA